>CM029596.1:26509027-26831527 GCA_017311375.1 Mytilus coruscus
TGGGCTTTTAATAATAGCTTGCTTTGCGTTATGGGTTTTGCTCATTTTCGAAGGATATACGATGACCTATAGTTCCTTACTTCTATGTCATATAGTCTCTGATGGAGAATTGTCTCATTGGCAATCATACCCCATCTTCTTTTTTTTTCATATTTGAGAAAAAGAGCCCTAGGTGAACGGCGGGACTAGTTGCTCCTTGTTAAAACTTCCCGATAGCAATTGAAGCGTATTAAAGTAAACTATCATCATCCAAGCACTTAAAGGAGAAAAAAGTACTAAGATTGACATTTGAATTTCCCCTTATTTATCAACCAGAAAGCAAAAAACGAAATGTAAACCACTAAGCGAGTCTATTTTGATGTTTACAGTTCCAGGTTAGGTCAAACCGAGGTCAATATTGATTATAGGCAACTCAGACTGGTGCAAACGATACAATGCTCTGGCGTCTACTACCGTTAAAACATTATCAGTAAGATACAATCAATTCCGATAATCCATTGTTTCTGCTTTTTCGAGGACTCTATAACACATAGGACAAAAATTAGTAAGATATCGGCGACATTTATAAAGACGATCAATGTCATTTCTGCCGCCATCTTATAATGACCCAATCATTGTTGTTTGGATAGAAGACGATAATAGGACGATTATCATTGTCCCTTTTCACAGTAGTAATTTCCGGGCCCCTTCTTGTGTAGCCTCAATAAATTTGTAACTCAGTCTTTTTGTCGGATTGCTGCCTGCATTTTGGTTAAAAACAAGCGACCTGCATGAAACCATTTCGGTTTATGCTATATGATGTACATTTGAATGACAGAAACACGTTGCCGTGTTTTAATTATTGCCTTGAAGAGGTTTGACATGGCATTTGTCATTAGAAATATTTTGTTGCACTGGCTACAAGTACAAGATCCTTTAAACCAAACCGATTCACCGCCAGTCCTCTCTTTAAAAAAAGAATCAACTGAAGCTAGTTGTCCAAACGAATATAATCTACGACAAGCAGAACCTCGACGCATGCATTATTCGAGACAAGTTCAAGCAGATGCAGGCCTGCAATTTAGTTGTGAAATTTGTGGAAGAGACATTAATTCAAAAATCAGCTATGAACAAAAACGAAAGAATCCTAACCGGACCTAAGAATTATTCACAAGATTGAAAATGCAAAAGAAACAAGGTTCGTACTAAAAAACGAGTGAGAGATGAAACTTCGAGGGTTCTGCAGCGAGGAAAAAGTCACTTATCTTCTCAAACTATGTGTGTAAATGAAAGGTACCAAATGAAAATAACACGTTATATTTCGTGCGTTCGAAGCGAGTTTTTAGATTGAAATTCATCAGCACCAACATTAAAAGCCAGGGATGTATAAATATGTAGAAACGTTAGGAGTAATTTGATTAAAAGGGTCTTAAAAAGAATAACCAAATTATATAATGATATAGTTTGCCTAAATGTTATGAAACGTATACATAATGCTTATCACCATTAAACACAGATCAAGTTGGAATTTGGGTGGCGTCACTTTTACAGTTCTCTAGTTATGTCCCTTTATAACGTTATATGCAAGTTAGGGCATCATCTGTGTCCTATGAACACATTATCTATTTATTTATGTTATTAATTGCAGTAGTGAATTTTATTTTTATGGTTGCTGATAAATTGGATATATGCTGTTGTAGTACTACTCTTGAAATGTTTGAAGGCCGTATAAGTTAAGGCAAAAGCAGGAAACCGGTGTTCAAATTTTATAGATCGATTAACATGATACAAATCAAGGTAAGTAAAAAGTATGAGGGAATCACATGAACTCCAAAAGTAGCGAGACCTATTATCTATTATATTCAATCCTTATAATATCGTTGCGAAAACGGAAGCCATTAAAGGGATGACGCGCCATCAATTTTACTCAAGAAAATCGATAAATTTATCCAAATAGCATCATTAACATTCTTACATTACAGTTGTTTTTTAAAAGATAAACGATCTATTAGCTATAAGGAATTGTGCAATATACTTTTATGCCTTTTGTCAACTTTAAACTATTGTCTGGTCGGTTGTCAGGGTGAATTTTCGAAAGTTCAAAAAACATTAAAAAAAAAATCTAATTAAATATTTCATGGAAGGGCACACTAAAACTTTTCCGAGGTTGAAGACGAATCACCCTAGATAATAAACCCAAAATGTTTTTTTTTAAGTTATGCATTTTTAAGATCCTCTTGTAAGTTCTGTCATCATTGGTTTTTAGTAAAAAAAATGTAAGGGGATGTAAGTGCTTGGTGTATCCGACACTTTTTTAGTACATTTTATGAATAAAATAATTAATATGACTAATTTTTAATTACAAAAATTAGCGAACGAAAATAAAATGAAATACAAGTAAGAAATACACCTCAAGTTTTTACATTTGTAGTAGCACGAAAATTCTTTTTTTGTTATTCAAACACACCTACACTGTTGTTATGGCTCATTAGAAAAGTATTTCATTTTACCCGTAAACTTTATTTCTTGATACTTTGAATTTGTGGTATTATAATATCAACACGTAGTCTAAATATACAAAAATAATGAAATCTGAAGCGAGAATGAGATGAGGTATCAAATATGTTTGTTTTATACGTTTTCAAGACAAACAGTCAACTCAAACACGCCTGAACATAAAAAAGGTGTAACCGACATTCTGTTTCCGATGAGATTATTGCTCATGTTTATGATTTTTCCACAAAATTTTTTTGCCAGAGGCTGAGATGCAAACTAATGCTTTAAAAGATCAATCTTTTATCTTTCTGTGTTGTTTTTTTTTGACACATTTTATGCTTAAGCACAAAAAAGATCCACGTGTATTTGTAACCACTATAATCGAGTGTTTTGTGAAATGTTTTCTTTACTTTATTTAAGTTTACAAATATTTTGAAGCTCCATACTATAATTTAACTATGCACACGTACATGCACTGTTTTCCCCAGTTATCTTCTACAAGGCAACAAGTGAATGCATACTGATATTCTATTCGGCAAGGTTGTCACATTCTGTGCAAACCGAGTATTCAGGAACAAAGGGGCCCTACTCACAGAAAGGAATGATAAAAGCGCTTAGAAATATATTTGAAAGACTTTTTAAAATGTTTCCTGTCAAAAATGAATAATGCCTCGTCTTTTCGTATCTCCACTGTCCACTGGATACTATTTTTAGAGGGTATCACATACCTAGAATGACAAATGATATTCTTCGTAAAAAATGAAAGATAATAAATAAAGGCACTTTGTAAGTTTCTGTCTCAAAAAATTGACACATTTATCTAGTAACACAGAATTGAAAATAATGGAGCCTAATTGATCAGATAGGTTTATCCAACTAGATGTCCATTTACAACATCAACTGGCATACAGTGCGTGCACGTCTTTGCACAGTAGATCTTAGCTGTTGGTACATTACAGATATTGCTGGAAACAAACAGTGTGCAATCTACTTCCGGTTTGTCTTCACAAGGAGGACCTGTAATAATAAATACATAGATTTGAATAGTCGAATATCATATACTTTGCAATCATTTACACTTTTATGATAATTCGAATCTTAAAAATGATTTTAGATACGAAGTAAATAAAGATGTTTTGATCTTATGATAAAATTATCCCCTCCACAACTTCAACTGTAACATTGGATAACTTGTGTTCAATTCTTTTGTGTAACAATATAATTAATACATGCACGTTCAGGTGAGCTTTTCTCATCACTTGGCGTCCGTCGTCCGTCGTCGTCGCCAATCAACCAAGATGGCCACCATGGCTAAGCATAGAACATGGGGGTAAAATGCAGTTTTTGGCTTATATCTCTGAAACTAAAGCATTTAGAGAAAATCTGACATTGGTATAAAAATGTTCATCAGGTCAAGATCTATCTGCCCTGAAATTTTCAGACGCATCAGACAACCCGCTGTTGGGTTGCTGCCCCTGAATCGGTAATATTAAGGAAATTTTGCAGTTTTTGGTTATTATCTTGAATATTATAATAGACAGAGATAAAATGTAACAGTAAAAATGTTCAGACAAGTAAGATCTACAAATATTATAAGTCAACACGACCAAAACTGTCAATTGAACCCATAAGGAGTTATTGCCCTTTATAGTCAGTTTTTTTGTAAATTTTTGCAATCTTTTACAAAATCTTCTCCTCTGAAACTACAGAGACAAATTTAACCAAACTTGACCAAAATCATCATTAGGGTATCTAGTTTTAAAAATATGTCCGATGACTCCGCCTACCAACCAACATGGCCGACATGGCTAAAATTAGAACATAGGGGTAAAATGCAAGTTTTATCTATTATTTTTTGAACCTATATAAATAGAGAAAATCTGAAAGGAACAAAAATGCTCAAAATAATGAGCTCTACCAATTGTCCATATACGTCAAAACTGTTAGACAAATTCTTATAGGAGTTATTGCCCATAAATGACAAATTTACCTTTGTTTTTCATTTTTGCCTATTATCATGAAAACTATGATATTTAGAGAGAAACATTTTTTGCCGTTATGCCATATATAATTTAAATAATAATAGATAAATAGACACTTTAAATCACAAAAATGATCAGCAAGGCAATATCTATCAAAAAATTTTGCCGATATAGTAAGTAGACTGTCACTCTTCATAGGAGTAATTGCCCTTAAATGAGGATTGTATTTACCCTCTACTTTGTTTTGAGCAAAAACTAAAGAAGATAGAGAGAAACTAAACAGACTAAAAGATCAGTAATACAAGATCAACAAAATAGAGATTTTTGTTATGAAGTCTATTCTCGTCTACAATGTTTGAGAGTGTCCTTTGTTTGATATGCACATAAACCAAGGTGAGCGACACAGGCTCTTTAGAGCCTCTAGTTCTAATTGAACTGGAATTGAATTAAATTGAAAAAAAAGCATACGCCTTTTCAATGTTTAATGTATTTGTTTGTGGAAACTGAGTCGTTTGATCTGTTTATTTTTTAAGGGTCAATCTTAAGTACGTTAAGAAAAACATTCAAATTTCATTTCGTGTCTAATCCATGGGGTTATTGTATGTTTTATTGACATCATGAAAACATAGAACGAGATTAAGGAACATTGCACTCGTCAGTCTATAATGCTCTTGCATGGAATAAATTAAGTCCACGAAAAACAACTCAACCCGAGTCCAGAAAAAAAAAAATTCAGTTCGTTTTTGAGGGGTTTCTAGATGTTTCATCGGAATTTAGGTCACAGTTCTGGATTAGTTCAAGTGAAAGAATTGAAAATCCATGTGTACCCTTTGTTAATGATCCATAAATTTCTTTCCAACTTCAATAATTTGGACCAGCCATTCTCTATCTACAATTTAGACTAACCTACAAATCTATGCATCACTTATACCTCTGAATCTCTTAGTCGGGGTATAGACAGTCGTAGACTTCAAATGTATCTTTAATAGTTAAAAAAATATTGTTATCATGATTGCACGAACTGGTACATAAGGAATTGGTTACAGCTGTAGAACAAATATTGGTTAGAATTAGGATAGTACAATTTACTCCAGGTTTATCACTGAACAACTGTATAGGTGTATTACGGGGCGCCGAATGGGACTCTTGTGGTTTTGTACAAAATTCAATTCTGTCATAACAAAATCATTTTTGTCTTACAAAACTATGTGGATACAGACTTGTTTTATGAGAACTTCAAATTTGTGATGACAAAATTCATTTTTGTAGACAAAATTCATTTTTGTCATGACAAAATTCAATTTTGTCAAATAGGTATGCAAATATAAACTTATTTGCATACAAAATTGACTTTTGTGACAAAAATGAATTTTGTGACACAAAATTCACTTTTGTGTTAAATTTTCACTTCTGTTTAACAAAACTCAATTTTGTCTACACAAAAATAAACACAAAATTGAATTTTGTCATGACAAAAATGAATTTTGTCTACAAAAATGAATTTTGTCATTACAAAATTCAATTTTGTGTCACAAAAGTCAATTTTGTCAATACAAAAATAAACACAAAATTGAATTTTGTCATTACAAAATTCAATTTTGTGTTTATTTTTGTGTAGACAAAATTGACTTTTGTGACACAAAATTGACTTTGTGACAAAATGACTTTGTGACACAAAATTGACTTTTGGCACAAAATTGTTTTGTTTAAATTTTCACTTCTGTTTAACAAAACTCAATTTTGTCTACACAAAATAAACAAAAATTGAATTTTGTGACAAAATCTCAGTTTTGTATGCAAATTAGTTCACAGAATCCAATCTAAACTAATTTGCATACAAAATTGACTTTTGTCGCCCAATTTTCAAATTAGGTAACAAAAGTAAAGTCTGTGTTACAAAAATGAATTTTGTCATGACAAAAGTTACCACTGAAAGATAATTTTGTATGACAAAATTTAAATTTGTAGTATGCTACAAATTTTGTTAAACTAAACTCATTTTTGTTGAACAAAACTCACTTTTGTCCGTACAAAATTGAATTTCGAGTACAAAACCACAAGAGTCCCATTCGGCGCCCCATATGTATATTATTAACTGATGTTTCTCTCCAGATAAGTTTGCTAAATGCTTATAGAAGCATGTTTTAGATGTGTTAAAATTATTGACCACCTCGAAAACGCTGTTCTCGTTCTAGACCAACATGGATTTTGGGGATTTTAAAAACCATTATCAGATTTGACATAAAGACATTTGTATGTATGACCGATCACACAAAAAAAGTTGAATAATAAATGTCATACGGTTTTTGTTGTCTTACTGACGCATGTCAACATCAACAAAGCCATTCATTATTATTATAGAACAATATCCACACTTGATAATTTATTGATTCAATTAGGAAAAAAATATAGATAAATTCAACCTTTGTATTATGACTTATGAAATCGACTATATACTTCGATTTGCTGTCCTTTAGTCAGGCTATTGCGGAAGAGAAAAAGAATAATTTCAACGTAGAGTACTTAGTATTTATAAGCTCAAAATAAAGTTATATTTTTCTTTGTTTTCATTAGTTGATATGATCATAATGGGCTCTGATGAACAAAATGAAAAAAATATATAATGTATCTGCAAAATAATTGAAATGCAAAACTTTCCAATGCTTATAGTATTCATCAACACGTATATTTAAAACGCAGAATTTTCCAATACTGAATATGCATCAACATAAATAGCTTATTAGAACGAGTATAACATAATTTATACCTTGAGTGTTAACGTTTTGGCTTGCAGACACTGAACTTGATAAAAACGCAACTGGCGTAGTAGGGGTTGTTGAAATCATATGTGTAGTGGTAGGAGTTGTTGTTTGTAAATTTGTAGTGGTAGGGGAAGTTGTTGGTTCATGTGTAGTGGTAGGCGAAGTTGTTGGTTCATGTGTAGTGGTAGGCGAAGTTGTTGGTTCATGTGTAGTGGTAGGCGTTGTTGTTGGTTCATGTGTAGTGGTAGGCGTTGTTGTTGGTTCATGTGTAGTGGTAGGCGTTGTTGTTGGTACATGTGTAGTTGTAGGGGTTGTTGTTTCCACATGTGTAGTGATAACCGATGTTGTAATCATATGTGTAGTGGTAGGTGTTGTTGATTGTACTTGTGTTGCTTGATTTCCTACTATAACATAACTAACAGTAATTACTTGTGAACAAATAAATAGTAATTTTATTGGTACTTTTTTAAAATATATAAAGCATATAGAGTAATATCTTAATCAGTATAACATTCCTCATTGACATAAAATTAAATTCACAGCAATAAACTATTTTTTTCTCAAAATTACAATACTAATTAAAAAGAAATTAAATAAAAAAAAAAAAACAAGATTGACTGATTTTTATTTGCTTAGCGACCAGTGAAAGTATTTTATGCATACTCCGAACGAGAACAAATTGACAATAAATCCAATAGGAAGGGCGGAAATTACGACTGCCACTGGAAAATGCTGGATAGAGCAATAGTTTTGCATTGCCGCAGCCAACCAACGGTCCCCGCCTCATGAAAAAAAAATCTTGAAGTCTTACTGCGCATTAATTAAAATTTGATGGGGAGATCTATTTGAATTCGAAAATACGTGGAACAGTTTCATATCAAGTAAGTGTAGTTTTCTGTCAGGTGTAATACAATGATATACGTCCGATATGGTCTATTAAATTGTTACATCAACGTAAATTTGACTTGTTCCAATGGTTTGACTTGTTATTTTTCCATACCATACTACTAGAATCACTGTCATCAACTGTATCATTATACAAATGTTTCACCCACAGTGTTTGCATGGCATAACAGGATACACTTACCCTGTCGATACACCAGGTCTCTCTCCTTTTATAATTCATGTGAATCCCATAGTTACAGTTTTGCATGGCATAGCAGGATACATTTACCCTGTCGATACACCCGGTCTCTCTCCTTCTGTAATTCATGTGAATCCCATAGTTACAGTGTTTACATGACATAGCAGGATACACTTACCCTGTCGATACACCTGGTCTCTCTCCTTTTGTAATTCATGTGAATCCCATAGTTACAGTGTTTACATGACATAGCAGGATACGCTTACCCTGTCGATACACACGGTCTCTCTCCTTTTGTAATTCATGTGAATCCCATAGTTACAGTGTTTGCATGGCATAGCAGGATACACTTACCCTGTCGATACACCCGGTCTCTCTCCTTTTGTAATTCATGTGAATCCCATAGTTACAGTGTTTGCATGGTATAGCAGGATACACTTCGCTGTCGATACACCCGGTCTCTCTCCTTTTGTAATTCATGTGAATCCCATAGTTACAGTGTTTACATGACATAGCAGGATACACTTACCCTGTCGATACACCCGGTCTCTCTCTTTTATAATTCAGGTGAATCCCTTAGTTACAGTGTTTGCATGGCATAGCAGGATACACTTACCCTGTCGATACACCAGGTCTCTCTCCTTTTATAATTCATGTGAATCCCATAGTTACAGTTTTGCATGGCATAGCAGGATACATTTACCCTGTCGATACACCCGGTCTCTCTCCTTTTATAATTCATGTGAATCCCATAGTTACAGTGTTTGCATGGTATAGCAGGATACACTTACCCTGTCGATACACCCGGTCTCTCTCCTTTCGTAATTCATGTGAATCCCATAGTTACAGTGTTTGCATGGTATAGCAGGATACACTTACCCTGTCGATACACACGGTCTCTCTCTTTTATAATTCATGTGAATCCCATAGTTACAGTGTTTACATGACATAGCAGGATACACTTACTCTGTCGATACACCCGATCTCTCTTTTTATAATTCATGTGAATCCCATAGTTACAGTGTTTGCATGGTATAGCAGGATACACTTACCCTGTCGATACACACGGTCTCTCTCTTTTATAATTCATGGGAATCCCATAGTTACAGTGTTTACATGACATAGCAGGATACACTTACCCTGTCGATACACACGGTCTCTCTCTTTTATAATTCATGTGAATCCCATAGTTACAGTGTTTACATGACATAGCAGGACACACTTACCCTGTCGATACACCCTCTCTTTTTATAATTCATGGTCTCTCATGACATAGCAGGATTTTCTGTCGATAATTCATGTGAATCCCATAGTATCTGTTTGCTACCTTTATTGTTCTCTTCTTAATGGATTTGCCAGATTTGAGCACCGGTAACTTACTGTTGTCTTTATTTGGTGAAAAAGCAATAGCTGTACATTAAAAAAGACACGAGAAGAGGGGTATAAAAAAGTCACGCAATTCCACTCAACAACCAAACAGACCAACAATAAAAAACTCACAGAACCATATGCACATGCAATGTAGCCTTAACATGCATAATACTAACCTTGAATTGAAGCTAACAGGTATGTAACTAGCAAAAAAAAAATGAAAAATACAGAAAATGTTATCTAGTTTTTTTTTTTGTGTATGCAGACGTGTAGGCGATGAGGATGCAACTTTCATTTTGTCTCTGAAATCAAACGGATCATTATCATCATCGTCATCACTATGAAAATCAAAAGAAGCTTTAAGACCACTTAGGTCTGGCTAGTAGATATCAATAATCTCAATCAGATATTTTCCCCATCGATCCTGCATTTTATATTTTTGTAAACACGTCACAGTCATTTTTCGTAAAAAAAAAAAAAAACAAATAGAGACTGAAATTTAAAATAAAGCCAAACAAAAAAAAAAAAAAAAAAAAAAAAAAAAAAAAAAAAAAACACTGAAAATAAAACATTTAAAAACATACAATGAAAATTAGAAATTACACACCAGGATCCAAAAAGATACACTGATATTAAAAAAAACTGGAAAACACACATTAAGAATAGAAAATTACACACTGAGATTTGAAAGATACAAACTGAGAATTGAAAATTACACACTGAGATTTGAAAGATACAAACTGAGAATTGAAAATTACACACTGAGATTTAAAAAAAAATACACCCTGAAATTTATATGCACATTTCTTATGAATATTCATGGCATGAATTATTCAACAAAGTGATATCTTGGTCACCTGAACTCTTGTCACATAAAATCTTTATCTTGGAAACTTAGATGTTTCAATAGTTTGTAAGAAACTTGTAATACGAAAACGAAATCTATTCAGATATTCTTCATATAACTGAAAATTAGACACTAGGGTAAATTTATTAAAAAAAAAGGAAAAAAGGAAGAGGAAAAAGATAGCAAGCTAAGTTAAGGAGTCAATAAAAAAAAAACAGTAGTTGAAGAAAACCAGACAATATAATGACAAAAAAGAAAAACAAAGAAAAGATAAAACAAAATTACAGAAAACTGAAGACTGAACAATAAATAAATAAAAAAAAAAAACAATCAATGACTGTTACGGGAGTATTAAGTGTCCACACAGAATTAAAAGATAACAGAACTAAATCATGAATCCCCTGTTGAAAATACGAGGATTATTATCGGGTTTAGGACCTTTAGAATGTCGAAATGAAGATCAGAATGTGCTTAATATTTGTTATGTCATTCAAAATACCAACGGAAATTGTATTTGGTTAAAAATTTATGAAATTGGCAAGAGATTGCAAATAAGGTCATCCTAATTAGACATGACATTAATATACATGTAGGTATAATCAAAGAAAATTAGAGCTGAAAAAGTACACTAATTTGTATCACTGAATTTGTTCGAAAAGATAATCATTATTTACGTTAAAGGTACTAAAGGTAATTACAATTATAGAGAGTCAAATATGAATTCAGAGAGAAAGGATATAGAATTATGCTTTAACTGATTGAAAATGCTAATGATTTTCCTGTGACAGTCTTTGTTGATTATTTCAAATTCAAATGAACCTTTTTTGTGTTCATTCCCAGTCGTCAGCTTTCTGTAAAGTGTTTTATCTTTTCATTGTTTTTCTTTTTTGCGATTTTATTGTGTGTTTTTCTTCAGCTTATGTTGTTTTTTTACCAGTTTGTAATTTTAAATTATCAGTGCGTAATTTAATTTTTATTAAATTATCAATGTGTAATTTTAAATTTATTTAATTCCAGTGTGTGTTTTTACATTATTTAATCTCAGTGTGTAATTTTTTCCAAAAACTGGCTTCAACATAGTTTTGACGAGAACTGCTTGCCATAGTTTTTAGACTTTCGGTTAAAGCCTTTGTTGCATGTGTTTACTTTTCTTATCTCTTACATACACGTACTTTTGGAAAGGTCGGAACAACTCTTAATGTAAGACAATTCTGACAAACATGTATATATATGGATAGTCACTGATAATTATCTAATATATTTTCGCAATGGGCTTCATTATAACCCTTGAAACAAAGTAAGACACCGCTTGTTCACGAGTATATTATTATTTTCGTCTGATATATTTTGAAATAGGTATCTTATTTCATACAGTTCACATATTTAATTGTATATATATATAAAATGCTTAACAATGTAATTTTAACACACTATTTAGTATGTAAATATTAAAATGTTGAAAATATTTACAAATTAATGCGATAAAAAATCAACGAAATATTTCGCTAGACAAACTAGCTTCATCAAGCGTGCATGAAATCGGATGCAGCTAAGAAACTTTTGCAGCTCATAGTACAGTGAATTTTTGCTGCTATAAATAAATTCAAAATTTGAATGATGTTCAAGATTATGTATTGTTGAAGTAAAGGTAAGTTTGCAACGTCCATTGGCCAATATTACAGAGATGTGTATGCTCCATCGTATGTTCACATTTTATGGACTTCATTAACAGGGGTGTGCTCCCTACTCAAAAACAGTGGCACCAGAGTTATGAGGAAGAAAGATTGAATCGACACTTAACAAGTTTTACGTTCACCATCACGAATTGGTTGACCTATACGATGAGTCTGTTACTCGACTCCCTAGCGACAAGTTTTCGCAGTCTTATTAATTTAAAAAAAAAGAACAGATGTCTGATATATAATTTAATTGATTGTGTCGTATTTCCGATTTTTACATTTTGACTGAGTGTTGCTTCGCATGACGGGCGATACAGGCATAGCAGAAGACGTTTAAGATCTTCTTCATCCACTCTCAAATAGATTTGTATGTTATGTGTTGCTATTTATAGGCACTTATATATATAATAGTGATAATACTATAATTAATGATAATGATCATAATAAGTGCCGAAGCAGTTTTTCTCACCAGCAATTTCTATATGGATGAATTGGATTGGTTTGGAAAGTGTACTTACTTATTGTAGACATGCACACAGCCGAATCACAGTCACAATATCCATTTGTTGGAAAGAAACTACAAATATGAATTTTCTACAAATAAATAGACAATACTTTATATGTGTCTTCTTCACGTAATCACATGTACATGACTTTCTAAATTTCTCTAGATAGTACTAGTAACAACAATATGTTTTAAAATGACCCAGTCGCGATTTAACATTAAAAGTTATCATATAAAGTTTGCGTTTCAAGTGAAGTTGTGATAAGATTCTTTTAAGTAAGGATTCTAAGTACAATCTTTCAGCGGTATGTTTATCCCGTGTCTGTATTGGAACCATTATGTCTTTCGCGTACCTTCTACATTTAAATAATCCACATGACTAGCTAAGCTAAGGTTTTATCACGTCCATGTGAAAGAATGATTGTAAAAAAGAATAGATAGTGGTCAGTCAGTACATGAACCTATCACTACGATTACTTTATAATGAATTCAAACAGAACCTCCTTAATTACAAATACAAAAAGTAATTGCAAGGTTCTATAATTTCACTTTCAGATATATTGATGCTGTCGTGTCACTCAATAATCAACATTTCAAATAATGTTTGCATCTCATATATTCTAGTGAACTTGACATTAAAGATACTACTGAAACTAGAAGGTTTCTTTCATTTCTTGATATTTTCCTCGATATTGACAAAGATGGACGACTTCAATCTAGAATCTATGTCAACAAGATGGTGTACACTCTCCATTTTTCAGCAGTACCATACTCTCTGCCCCATCGTATGGTGTTTAAATATCTCAACTAATACGTTACGCTTGTGCATGTTCACATTTTATGGACTTCATAAACAGGGGTGTTCTCCCTTTTCAAAAACAGCGCCACCACGGTTATGAGGAAGAACGATTGAAATCGACACTTAATAAGTTTTACGGTCACCTTTACTAATTGGTTGACCTATACGATCTGTCTGTTACTCAACTCCCTATCAACAAGTTTTGTTGACCTATACGATCTGTCTGTTACTCGACTCACTAGTGACAAGTTTTGTTGACCTACGATGTGTCTGTTACACAACTCACTAGTGACAAGTTTTGTTGACCTATACGATCTGTCTGTTACTCGACTCCCTAGCGACAAGTTTTGTTGACCTATACGATGTGTCCTGTTACACAACTCACTAGTGACAAGTTTTGTTGACCTATACGATGTGTCTGTTACTCAACTCACTAGTGACAAGTTTTGTTGACCTATACGATGTGTCTGTGACACAACTCACTAGTGACAAGTTTTGTTGACCTATACGATGTGTCTGTTACACAACTCACTAGTGACAAGTTTTGTTGACCTATACGATGTGTCTGTTACACAACTCACTAGTGACAAGTTTTGTCACCATCACGAATTGGTTGACCTATACGATGTGTCTGTTACTCAATTCACTAGCGACAAATTTCCGTAGTCTTATAACTAGTGATGTCTGATATATAATGTTATTGATTATGTCTTATTTCCGATTTTGACATTTTGACTGAGTGCTGCTTCGCATGAAGGGCGATACAGGCATAGCAGAAGACTTCATCGATTGATGAAATTTGAAAATCGATGTACTACTGTTGTCTATAGCTAAAATGATACGAATTTGGCACTCAAGTTATTCCAATGAAATTTTAATGCGTTATACGTATCTTAACGTAACGAAGTTTTCAATATCAAATATCCTCTAATAAAATGTAATAATTCCAATTTAGATTAAAGGATTTGTGTGTAAATGAAATAAACACATTATTGATTTCGTTCGACCGAAACGCTTTTCTGGAATTACCTTTTAAATTATTACTATCTAGAACGCTCAAACCTTAACATTTGAAAACCAAGGATGCCTAAATACGATGAAAACCGAGGATGCCTAAATACGATGAAAACCAAGGATGCCTAAATACGATAAAAACCAAGGATGCCTAAATACGATGAAAACCAAGGATGCCTAAATACGATAAAAACCAAGGATGCCTAAATACGATAAAAACCAAGGATGCCTAAATACGATAAAAACCAAGGATGCCTTAATACGATAAAAACCAAGGATGCCTAAATACGATAAAAACCAAGGATGCCTAAATACGAATGCCTAAATAAGATAAAAACCAAGGATGCCTTAATACGATGAAAACCAAGATGCCTAAATACGATAAAAACCAAGGATGCCTAAATACGATAAAAACCAAGGATGCCTAAATACGATGAAAACCAAGATGCCTAAATACGATAAAAACCAAGGATGCCTAAATACGATAAAAACCAAGGATGCCTAAATACGATAAAAACCAAGGATGCCTAAATACGATGAAAACCAAGGATGCCTAAATACGATGAAAAGTAAGTAACAAAAATACATAAACAGAACAGCCAAATGCATACAAGGTCAACTGATGTAAAGTTATGTTAAATAACTAAATTAGCTTGTACGACAGTTTTATCAGATATTTAAAGTGACATTTTTGCATAAAAAGCTATGCCTTGTAGTCAGATACATGTAATCCAGTAAATCAATCTTAATGTCGTGTTTATTGTTTGTTAGAAAATAAAACCATGCCCCCTCCTAAATACACACAAATTGTTATTGGTCGTTTACTAACGCGAATTAAAGTAGTGACGCATGGAAAAAGGGAAACAGTTGCTAACGTGTACGTCATTCGGTCTCTGGTGGATAGTTGTCTCATTGACAATTGTGCCCATTTTTCTTAGTTTTACATGGAAGATTTGGTTACTTGAAAAACACAAATTTCTATAACTATGGACGATTCTTGTTTGATAACATCGATACATGTTGGTCTTCCATGAAATCGGCCATGATGGTATTCGTAACATGAGAGTTTGGAAGAAAAAAGGCGAAATGAGATATTTAGTTGATATATTTTAGTATAACTGACCTGTTGTTTTTGCATACATGACGCAGAAATAGGAATTCTGTTTACAAAATTTACACGACAAACCTACAAGAAATGATGATATTTCATTAGATATCTTTATTTTAAAAATTATCGAAACTACACTGCATATATATTGGATGGGATACGACAGAACGAGTTCTGATAGGGACGAAATGAAACAAATTCATCTGTTATTGTAGTAATTGGTTTTTGAACAAGATGTGAAATCGCACACCCCGAGATAAAAAAAAAATAGTCCGCCAGAAATAAAAACCCGTGAAATCGCGATTGATAATCACAATTGAAAACCTTTCAAACGAATGGTAAAAATGTGCGCTCCAATATGATAAAGTAATTTAATTAAAAACCGTTGTAGATAGATTGTCACACGACCTAATATTTGTTTTGAGGCATCATTATAGATCATGATTTAGGTCTCTTCGAAAGACGACTCATATGTTTGCATGGAAACTAATAACTAAAGAAAATATAGATACATGTATACATATAGTCTTATACATACTTGAAGAGTTGTACATGATGCGCTAAAGCAGGAAAAGATCTTTGGAGTTGGATGTAATAATTCTAAAAATGATGACAGAAAACGAAATGTTTAACAAATGATAATTAGAATCAGCAATCATATATCAGGCTATTAAATGTCAATAATTACATTACAGTATGTTTCATTATAATACGTTATTTTGATTGGCTAACAGCAATCTCGCGTCATTCTGAAATTAACCTTCATTTCAAAATGAAATGTAACATTCATGATGACACAAGCTTCCACAATAAAGTACACAGGTAAATAAAAGAAAAACTTGATAGAAATCGTGTTTTCATGATCCTAGCAAAAAAATGTAATTATAAGTATTGAATGCTTCTTTTAGTAATTTTATAGGGTTGTAAAAGCGTTGACCGTGCGCACATTTTTAGAATGAAGCGCGGAAAGCGCTTCCGCGCTTCATACAAAATGTATTTCGGTCAACGCCTCTACACCCAATAAATTTACAAAAAGAAGCATTCAATTTTAAATGAAATATATCTAATAACGAACGTTTGTTTAAACAATCCAAACATACATAATTCACAGGTTGTCGTTTGTTTATGTCTGTCATATTTGTTTTAAACAAATCGTAAAATTGTTATTTATTATGCCATGAAAGGGTAATGGTTGTTCTCGTTGTCGAAGGCCGAATGGTGACCTACAATTGTTTACGTACGCATCATTTATGCACTCTGGTGGAAAGTTGTCTCATTTGCAATCATACCACATCTTCTTATTTTCAAATATGTCTTTACTAGTTCAAATGTTTGGGTTTAATTAAGTATTCCTGATGAAGGGAAATCCAGAAGAGTGTTTTGCACACTCGAAATTCATAAAGTGTTATTTTCGTTCTTTATGCGATATCAAATTCAAACATTCCAATTGGCTGTTTGTGATTATAATAATGATTACTCAAAAGTCAGGACGTATAACTTTTTCTGCGATGTCGCCTGTATAATCATTTACTTGATCGATCATGGACGAGGCAAACAAAAAGATAGGAATGGAGTCAAAATTATGAAAACTTTAAAATCCCTAAATGACATAGGGCTACACAATTAGTTTAAGTCTGCTTCTCAGTTCATAACGTGTAACAAAGGAACGCAAACATATTGTTTAATTCATACAAAAAAAATAAACAACAGTCCTCACAAGATTAAAATTATTTTATTAATTACCTGAATACTGTCTACAGTAATTACATGCGGAAGGGCATGTTTTAATTGCAAATTTTTTAGTATGCTCTGGTGCATTTGGAGAGCATATTTGGCTTTTCATCACTTGGCATCTGCTGTCATGGTCAACGCACTCCTTCCATGGTACGGTTGTATCTAGTAAATAGAACAGTTTATGTTAACTTTGCATCAAGTGTTTAACTATTCATAGCACGTGGATCAATTTTCATAAATGCTGCAATACAACGTTATTGCAAATTAATATCTTAACATATTGGCCTATAGTACACTGCACGCAGTTATGATATTAAATCCTGATTCTGAGTTTTAAAAAGTTTTATTGCCAGACAAAAGAGAGAAAACAATTATTCTGAATAGTTTGTATTCATGAGAAAAAAAACAAAACAAAACATAGCATCCCCTTTTCATAATCAAAGTTGATACAATAAATTACATACAAGGTGACTTGTTTTTTTCATACACAGTAACAATTCATTTGTGTCTCGTTTCGTATATGTAAGAGAACGATAATCCCTTTCTTCACGATTAAGAACGAGCGTTAGCGAGTTCTTATGGAACGCCATGACTGCCTTATGTTGATGATCATCATTATATGCAGTGGTCACAGCATTATATGCAGTCGTGACAACATTATATGCAGTTGTCGGAACATTATATGCAGTGGTTAAAACATAATATGCAGTGGTCACAACATCATATGCAGTCGTGATAGCATTATATGCAGTTGTCGGAACATAATATGCAGTGGTCACAACATTATACGTGTTTTGTTGATGAAGGTGATGATCAGTGATGGTGATGATGATGATTGATGATAGTGATGGTGATGGTTCAGATTCGGTAAACTTCGTAATTTTTTATCGGAAATTGCCGAATCCAGTCATAATTGATAATGCCCCGCAAACAAAACGAAACAGTTATTGAAGTCATGTAATTTAGGCAATTCGATTGAAATCTTTACCAGAGAAAAAAATAACGCCTGCTATTGTCTGCAAATTGGACAGACATATTTTCATAAATTTAGGGGTAGTTCATTCCGAGGAAATGATAAAACTAAGAGTTGAATGGATTAACTAGTTTTGTTCGTCTTAAGAAATACGCATGGCATAATGTAAGTTAAAAATATTGATAAATAATAATGAAATATCAAAGGGCAGTATGTATACTATATGCCTCGAATTCATCATTCCCTTCTGAAGAACTATAGCTAGGTACATGCAACTTTATAGTCGATATTCAGTTTAAATTGCATAAATACATTTTGAATAAAATAGTCAGCTGTCTATAAGACCTAAGTCCCATATCTCGATAGCTTATATATGTCATGATAGAGCCATTATTTGTAACTACTACAGAAAGCTAACTTAAATATCAAATGGCAAGGAAAACATAAACCAGCAACTACACTCCTCACATACTTCCCCTCTTTCAGAAATAGTTTGAACCATGTCGGGGCCTTTTATAGCCGACCATACATAAATATAGTCAGTCCAATGATGATACATGCTAAAAATAGTTAAGATATAGTAAGAAAAAAACGAGGCTTTTTCCCATGCTGATGATTTATATAGTTTTTAATGGAACACTTACTATGAATAGAGTACAACATATCTGCAAAGAGACAAATTAATCGCATAAGTTTTTAGAAGAGTGGGCAATGATAAAAACGACAGTAAAAGAAAGAGAAAAAGATGAGCAACCAGTTAATTTACATTCAACATTCTAACAAATATAATAGTTATATTTTTACTATTAATTAGGACGATCATGATGGAACACAAAATGTTTTCTCAACCCCAACGACCATCACAATCAGAGCTTTCTTTTACCAATTCCAACATCAGCTTTGAAGTAAAGCAAAAGCAAAGTTTGAAGTAAAGTGATCCTGGAATACTCTAATAAGTATGCGATATGTAAAAAAATTGTCTTAAATCTGACGGTTAAATGCTCATAAGTATTGAACGGCATACCGTTTTACTTAAGTTATATCGAAAGCTAGCAAGCTATATTCCATTCATATAAATATTCCATAAACTCTATGGACGAAACAAATAAAATCATTGTTTATCGATGTTCATGTTATATTTGAATGACTTACCAATAACAGACATGCATTTACCAGAGTAGCAATCACAGGTTCCATTTGTCGGGAAAGGACCGCAAATCTGAGAATTCTGTTGAAGAGAACGAATACGTGTCATTACATTAGTCTAATGTGACGACAGCCCCATATTTGATTATTAAAACAGTAATGACGAACATTATTCCTGTATCAATTAATGATAACAAATGTAAATTTTATCCATGTTTCGTGTTATTTAATTACAGTCTACCCTTGTTAACATCAGCAACAGAAACGAAACATCGTTCGTTCTTAACTACATATATATCATGACTTAAAAACGAAACGTTATACCTAAAGACTATATAATGATCAAGTTTACGTAATTACAGATTTATAATCTCTTCATAGTTTCGATAAAATAGGTTATTACATAATGACAAAATATATAAAGTAAAGCTTATGTTTTCGTCATTTAAAGCTGACTATATACTGTAGGTTTTTCACTGTTTAAGGCCGTACGGTGACTTATAATTAAGGTCTTCCTTTCCCTATAAGGAAAGACCTTTCTGTATTTCTTCTGATTATTATTATTCATTTTTCCGCCAGACTTTAACGACATTTCCAAAAAAAAACTACGCGACTGTTGAAATGATATTAGGTATCAAGTATCGGTTGACCAAAAGCTATCCTGTGGTTATGGCACCACGCCGTATAATTTCCTTTATAGCGGTTATCTCCCCTAACACCGAAAACCTTGTTATCGCTTTTCCTTAGAAACCGTAAGAGATATCGACAAAATGTTTTTTTTTAAATTGTTCCTTGCGACATAGTGCAAGTTTGTAACATTGAGCCGAAGTTACCCGTTGACCCTTTATAGGAGTTATCCCCCTTAAATATTTGACGTAAGCGGTGTGTCTCTAAATCTCATAAACCGTAAGTTGTAAAGACCTAGGACCTTTGATATGAGGTCCATGATCCATGATCCATGACCTTAAAATTGAGGTCAAAGTCAAAGGTCAAAGTCATGACCTAGATTTTGACCTTAGCTTTCTACCGGAATTACTCAATAACCATAAAAGATTGCTGATAAAATGTAATGGAGAATATGTGTGTCTTATAGAGATCTACATTTGTTTTATGGTTTTAAAACTATTGGACCAACCATTATGGAACTAGGGCACCAAAACTGTTTTCGTGGTCCGAAATGAAGATTTTCTGCTTATATCTCAAACAAGATTAGCGATAGAAAGAAACTTTGAATTGCAAAAATGTTCAGCATAATATGATCTACAAATTAGGTCAAGGTCAAAGGTCAAGGTCCCTAGCAACGACATAAAACCCCTTAGCAACCATATATTTTTGAACTTAGAAGGCTATGGATAATATAAATATGACATTTTTAATATTGGAAATGACATTTTTGTCCCTAGCAACGACACATAAGTCCTTAGCAACCACTTATTTTTTTTAACTTTAAAGGCTATGAATAGTAGATATGACATTTTTAATACTGGAAATAATATTTTTGTCCTTAGCAATGACATATAGATATTTTTGTCCTTAGCAACCACTTGTTATGAACATAAAAGTCCTTAGCAATCATACATTTTTGAACTAAAAAGGCTATCAATAAAAGGAAAAAGGAAAGACCTTTCAATTGTTCATGAACAATTGGCTTTTAATTTGTTTATATCTTCGTTATTTGAACTCTGGTGTATAGTTGTCTCATTGTTTGGATACCAGTGTTAAAAGTTGTCTGACGTTTTTTTCTTCTAATCTTTAGTTCAGTATTTGTAATTTCCCCCTTATATCTTTCTTTTCACACTTGTTTAAATATTTTGGTTCGTACTTAAGTAACTTAAAACCAACCTTTTGAACACCCACACAAGAACCGGAGACAGGAACATTGTTTTTGAAATATACATGACAAACCTATTGAAAAGAAATATAATTTTATCATTCACCAATCTGTTACCTAGTTGGAAGTGAAAAACATCTTTTTAAAGATTACCATTTAATGAAGTAACGTTTATTTCGATGTATTGTTATATTTTCACATATAACACAACTTTGATTGATGTACACCGTCAAATGAAGTCGTCTTACTTCATTCAAACAGAAATTTATATCTTAACACCACATAGGCTTTTTTAAAAGAAAAATCTATGGAATTGTAATTGGAGATTTGATTTTAAGACAAATTTAAGAATGCCAAATGTTGTTACTGTTCCACTTGTTCTTGATTACTCCATTGGTGTCGTGTTACTTTTTAACAGTAGTAACACCTAAGATATATGCCATATAATCTTAGGTTTAAAAAAGATACTCAACTATTGTTTCTTGTAAGTATTGATATCTTATTTTATGTCTTTCCCCCCTTAAGTATTATAATTCTGAATTCTACTGGATGTTGGTTCGTTGATTGCTAAGGGTATACGGTATTTTTTGAAGTTATATTTCTGCTTATTATTTTAAAACAGTAATTTTTTCCTTCCTTTTTTAATCAAAGTGCTTGTGAGCAGTAAAGGGTAAGTATTGTTCCGTTTTGCTGTGGGAACTTAAAATTTAACATTGCACTGTATTAAGTATAAGAAGGCGATACTAAAAATTGAAGATATATCTTCCTTTGTCCATAATTATTGTCTTAAATGTAATATATATCTGCATACAATAGGCAAAACAAATAATCAACTTCATAATAAGAGCAATTGGATTCGAAAACAAG
The DNA here is from genome assembly GCA_017311375.1 of Mytilus coruscus. Lineage (NCBI taxonomy): Eukaryota > Metazoa > Mollusca > Bivalvia > Mytilida > Mytilidae > Mytilus > Mytilus coruscus. The sequence continues at coordinate 26,531,205 of CM029596.1, forward strand.
CGTCTTTTCTTATAATAGTCCGTTTCATTAAATTTCATACTTATAACACCAAGATGGAAAACATTTCATATAATGGTTGAACCAATCATGGAATATTTGAAAGTTATAAAGAGTATAGAAATTCATAGAAATAATAGTAATGAGTATATATCATTTGGGAAATTTCTTGAAATTTACACGGATAGGATGGATTGAATCTTGTTTTCAATGCATAATGTTTTGTTCATCTCTTATATTTCTCTGCTCTACGATGGCTTCATTAACCTCGCACGTATAGGAGAGATCGATTATGGGGAGGAACTTAATTATTCGGTTAAGGTAAAGTCTGGAAATTTGATAACTATCAAGCCAGACAACAGGTAGTGTTTCTTTTGCATTACACTTCAATGACAAACCTGTAATATTTAACACTCTGACACAGACAAATTTAGAAGTAAGCCAATAGAAAATACTTTATCTAGGTAATTTTTGTCTTTAGTTATTTGTTGAACATTGAATAATTTCAATGCAAGAACAAATAACCGGCCATACATTTACCTTTAAAAATGTGTCGTTACTCGTAGCTTATTTAACGCGAGATTTGGCATGTAACGTAAATTGATCGATTATAATCATTAAAAATCTTCTATTTCATGCATACAGCGCAAGTTTTTTGGAACAGAATGTACTTATGAATAACTCAAGACTTTTGTTTGCAATCATAAGTTGGATAAAGTTTCCGGAAGCTTTAATAGAGTCTCAAAATGCTATAACTATACTTTTTTTTATTTATTATTCCCATGGGGTTGTATGATTTTTTCTATGGGGTTATATTATTTTTCTCATGGGGTATTTTTTCCATGGGGTTGTATGATTTTTCCCAAGGGGTTGTATGATTTTTCCCATCGGGTTGTATGTTTTTCCCAAGGGTTGGTATGATTTTTCCCATCGGGTTGTATGATTTTTCCCATCGGGTTGTATGGTTTTTCCCAAGGGATTGTATGATTTTTTCCATGGGGTTATATTATTTTTCTCATGGGGTATTTTTTCCATAGGGTTGTACGATTTTTTCCATGGGGTTGTACGATTTTTCCTCATGGGGTATTTTTTACATGGGGTTGTATGATTTTTCCCATGGGGATGTATGTTTTTTTCCATGGGTTGTATGATTTTTCTCGTGGGGTATTTTTCGCATGGGGTTGTATGACTTTTTCCATGGGGTAATATTATTTTTCTCATGGGGTATTTTTCCAATGGGGTTGTATGATTTTTCCCATGGGGTTGTATGATTTTTCTCATGGGGTATTTTTTCAATAGGGTTGTACGATTTTTTCCATGGGGTTGTATGATTTTTCTCATGGGGTATTTTTTTCATGGGGTTGTATGATTTTTCCCATAGGGTTGTATGGTTTTTTCCATGGGTTGTATGATTTTTCTCATGGGGTGTTTTTCGCATGGGATTGTATGATTTTTTCCATGGGGTAATATTATTTTTCTCATGGGGTATTTTTCCCATGGGGTTGTATGCTTTTTCTCATGGGGTATTTTTCCAATTGGGTTGTATGACTTTTTTCTCATAGGATATTTTTCCCATGGGGTTGTATGATTTTTTCCATGGGGTTATATTATTTTTCTCATTGGGTATTTTTCCCATGGGGTTGTATGATTTTTCTCATGGGGTATTTTTCGTATGATTTTTCCCATCGGGTTGTATGATTTTTTCCATGGGGTTATATTATTTTTTTTCTCATGGGATATTTATCCCATGGGGTTGTATGATTTTTCCCTTGGGATTGTATGATTTTTCCCATGGGGTTATATGATTTTTCCCATCCGGTTGTATGATTTTTCCCCTGGGGTTGTATGATTTTTCCCCTGGGGTTGTATGATTTTTCCCCTGGGGTTGTATGATTTCCTTTGCTGTTTTTAATTGCCCTGTTGGTTTTTCTACCCTTTTGTTTACAATTGAATAAGATTGTCAACAACACAAATTTTCAACAAGACATTACAATATAGAATTTAATTTCATTCATCCTCGAGATAATTCTGGAAAGTAATTTATGGTGAAAAAATAAAAATAGACGAAAAAGAAGATTATTTTTACTACAATAAAATTGAGAATGGAAATGGGGAATATGTCAAAGAGACAACAATCCGACCAAAGAGCAGACAACAGCCGAAGGCCACCAATGGGTCTTCAATGCAGCGAGAAAATCCCGCACCCGGAGGTGGTCCTCAGACGGCCCCTAACTAAAATTGTGTGCTAGTTCAGTGAAAATGGACGTCACACTAAACTCCAAAACATATAAATGAACTAAAATTAAAAAACATACTAGACATGTTCACAATCGTTACATAATTTGCTAGAGCAATAGATGCACTAACGTCGATCTATTAATTAAGAAAACATGTACTTGCTTCAGGGGTTGTGCATGATGATCCAAAGCATGAAAACACCTCAGTAGTCCGGAATTGTGCTACGTTATAATATAAATGGTAAAATGAATCAATAAACAAGTGAAATAAGTATATCGATAATTTGCATCACTCATATTCTTTTCATCTTGTTTCTGTTACATATAATCATGTGATATATCTGTATATTACGCGATAGTTATTTTTCTGTATATGAACCTTTCACGTGTAGTTAAAAGTTTGTTAATTCTCCATCCTAATAGTAGAACTTCTTTACTGCTATGAATAGAAACGACGAAAAACTATCATTGAAATAACCCGATTTTTTTTTATATCGTCAATTCCGTAAACAGCATGCCTAGATTCATTGTCATTCGACTCTTATTTAAACAATCATCATATAAATCGAACTTACAAAGTTTCATATTTAAGTAATATACTTACCTAGGTACTCGTTGCAATAGTTACAAGTCACTGGACAATTCTTTATAGCAAATGTCTTTGTTTTCTGCTCATTCGAAGTACACATCAAATTTTTGTACAGAGGACAATTGGTGTCGTGATCAACACATTGATGACTTGTACGACTGCCTTTATTTTAATAAATAGCGACTGTTTGTAATGCATTTATATTCATTTATCATTTTTGTTTTATTTATAAAGACTAATTATAACAGTATAATCAAGAAACGATAAGAGAAACATGCCCAAATTTCCTACCGTAAAATGTAAAAAAAAAAAAAAAAATTATCAAATATTTCATGCGACCTTTTGTCAGCTTTATTTTCCGTAAATTTATCCACCAAACAAAATGGTATATGTAAGTCCTGTACATGAAGGAGTAAGTAACATGACAATTAAAGTCGACGTGTTTGGCACCAAGTCTTTTAAAAAAATAAGATTTGGTATGATAGCCGATGAGACAACTGTCCACCAGAGACCTAAGGACGATGATGAAAACAACTGCTTTTGTACAAAAAATAAGGTTGTTGGTGCTCTCTTGTGAATTGTATCCCATTTTGTCATACCGGGGCTCTTTATAACTTACTATACGGTATGGAGTGGTCACTGGCGGATATTTGTCTCATTGTTATTCATACCACAGCTCCTTATTCTTATATTCCTACAGGAGCTACTCGTGATAAACTAAACAAAGCTGGCATTATCCTTAGCTTTGCTTTCCGCTATGTAGTCAATATCCTCTCACTGCATAGTACAATCTTGGTAAATGTGTTGATCGCATCTATCCAATGAAACTGGAAACATGAGGGTCATAAGAGCCTGAATCGACTACTAGAAATTGAAATATTAAGCAAAAACTCAAAAGTTGGTAAACAAATCGTCTATTAAAAGGGGCCTGTCAATGTTTTGTCATATTGGCATTCTTACAGATCTTATATCCCGGCTATTTTTGCTGTTAACAGTTCTACCTATCAATTTTTCAAGATTACAGGCAAACACTCAAAAAATAGTAAAACAAAACCCGTATTTAAGGACAATAACTCCTATAAGGAGTCATATTGGCATTTATGTAGATCTAGTACAGTTGATCATTTTTTCTGTAACTCTTATAAGAGGTCATCCAATCTTTTCGGACATAGAATATTTTAAAAGGTCTTGTATTGCTTATTATTTTTGCTGTATACAATTTCTTCTCATTTATTATAGTTTTTAAAAATAATAGGCTTGAAAATTAGTCAAAAATCATCGTTTAAGAGCAATAACTTCTAGGAGTGTTCCGATGGTTTCGATTAAATATGTATTTTTGTAGATCTTGTATTTCTAATGATTTTTGTTGTTTACAGTTTCTACCTATTTGTCAGAAAGCGTTATTATATCGTCATATAAGGAGTCATCCGATGGGTTCCGTGTTAGTAGTTCTGTAATATATTATCACTGATATGGTTATAATAATAAATTATCTGTTTACAAAACTTTGCATTTTACGAAATACTAAGGATTTTCTACCCAAGGAAACGGTTACTTTAAAAGTAACACATGAAGATATATTTTTTTATTACATATATGAATTGACTAGGTGAAAAATAGCTTGTATGCAAACTTTCATCAAAAATTCACCGTGGGATCAAAACTGTATCGTATGCCCTTAAAAGTGTTAGATTCGAGCGTCACTGATGAAACTTTTCAAGTGAAGACGAAACGCGCGTGTGGCGTAAATATATTTAAGCCTGATATCTATGATAAGTTTATTCAGCATTTTTGGAGATCTTGTATTTCTGATAATTTATAGTTTCTACATATCTGTTATAACTTTGAATGTAATAGGGAAGACACTTTGAATGTAACAGGGAAGACACTTTGAATGTAATAGGGAAGACACACTTGAAAATTAACACAAAAAGTCATTTAAGGGCAACAAATGCTATAATGAAATATCTTTTCAATTTAATACAACAGGAAGTAGGTGTATATTGACATCCGGAGCATTTTGCCGATGACAGATTTTCTCTTTCCATTAATGCTCGAGATATAAGACCATGAATGCATTTTAAATAAATGTTCTACTTTTAGCCATTGGGTCATTTTTGTTGAATGACGATAAATTAAAAAAAAAAAAAAAAAAAAAAACACAAATTTGAAACTACATAACATAAGGATCATTCACCCCACGTTCACTTAAAATTGGCTCAGAAGTTTCAGAGGAGAAAATCTTTGGAAAATATACGATTAACAAGAAAATTAATAAAAAATCGTGGGATCATCCAATGGTTTCGTTGATTTGACATTTTTGTAGATCTTGTTTTGCTGATCCTATTTGCTTGTTACTAGTTTCTACCTATCTTATTCAGTTAATGGGCAAAAACATGGGAATTAGCAAAGAATCGTTATTTCAGGCCAATCACTCCTTTTGGAATCATCTAAAAATTTGGTGCAAACAAGAAGTAGGCAGATCTTTGGGTCAATATCCCTAATGCACCTGAAACTGAGGAATTCAACTATATATATAAATAATAAACTGTTGACACAGAGATATGTCTAGCCTATCGGAATTAAATTAAAAAAAGACAATCTGATGGGACAGCAACATTGCTTATTAATTCAAAGTCGCTGGACCACGATCTTGTGGGTAGGGCCTAGAAATGGTCGACAAACTGAGATGTACAGACAGTAGTATAACTTTATAGAAAATATCGTTGTCTATTGTAAGTAGTTACTATTATATACGCAACATTAAATATGACATGGGTAATATATTACGAATAAACACAGTTATAAATGCACATCTAACTTGAGCAGAAAACTTAACATTGAAGTTTGCTTATTAATTCAAAGTCACTGGACTATGTCGTAGTCGTCAAACTGATATATACTGATAGCAGCAACTTTATAGAAAATATCATTGATCTATCACAAGTAGTGCTTATTAAACTGTCTTAATCAGAAAACTTAACATTGAAAATTGCTAATTAAAAGACACTGGACTATGATATAGGACGCAAAGCCTCAAAATATTTCTCAAACTGATATGAACTGATAGTAATGCAACTTCATACAAAATATCATTGATCTATCACAAGTAGATCCTATCAGCTAGCTTGAGCAGAAAACTTAACATTGAAAATTGCTAATTAATTCAAAGTCACTGGACCATGTCCTAGGGGCAGGGCCTAAAAAAAGTCGTCAAACTGATATGTACTGATAGCAATGCAACGTTATACTAAATATAAATGATTTATCACAAGTAGTTCCTTTCAAACTAACTTAAGCAGAAAACTTCACTATTGTTGACGCCGTCATCGCCGAAGCCTTCGCCGTCTCCGAAAAAAAAAAAACAATTCCTATGTCTCGCTTTCCGCGACTTTCGTCGCAGGCAAGACACAAAAGCTTATATGCAATGATATTGGAATAGCTGCTACTTTTAGTAATTGACTGAGCTTACCCATGTGTGGTTCTTTGAAGAGAAGAAGACTGTGCGATAAAGATGTTAAAACTTTGGAGTTATTTAATGTTTGTAAACAAATAAAATTCGAGAGAATTTAACTGTGTGAAAAAGGGATTGTTTACTTGCTGAAGCCCATCACAAGGGACCTTTCGGGGGTATCCCAATTGTCAAAAATTGAATCTTACTTCGTATCAAGAATCTGTGAAAATTTCTCAGTTTTGAAAGGAGCCATTATACATATCCAAGTTTACGATATGGACAGAGGAAAGAAGGAACGAGTACCATTGTCGCCTTCCTAAATTGAATTGCGCATCCTGGCCCATTTATTCCCATGTCAGATTTTTTCTATCTTTTACCGCTTTTAAGATACAAGATAATTAATGCGTTTTACCCTTATATCATATTTTTAGCCTTGTCAACCATGATAGTTGACTGACAGAAAAAAACAAACTTTATACTAGCTACCCTTAAGATTGTTCACCCAAAGATTGGGTGAAATTTGTTTCAGCAGTTTCTGAGGAGAAAATCCTTGAAAAAGTTTACGACGACGACGGACGCCAGTGATGGTAATAGCTCACATGGCCCTTTAGGGCATCTGAATTAATAAAAAATATTACATTTATATAGATACAATTAAGTATGGCTCGTATCTTGACCAACATCTAGAAATATATAACGAGGTTTGGTTGACAACTAAAATGTATGACAAAAGAGAAGATTAAATTTTTCTCATCGTGAACTTTTCCTTTTCTGTAGCATCATTTAGCAGCGCCTGCATATGGATAATGTATATCTTAGTTAATACAGTATCGATTGTGACGTCATTGAATGAGATCTATCGACAAGTTTGATTTACCATGAGCATCACGATGAATTCCAATGTTGAAACAGGAGCGGCGTACCCTTTTAGATCATCTGAGCACCACCCCCACCCCCAACCCCATTTTCAAAAACACCACCCAGTTTATTGTTGTGTTTGTCTCCTCAATCTTAAGTTGTTTTTTTGTAGTTTTGTGGACTATTGTTTGTCTTTATTGTTTTTCTTTTTGACCATGATATTGTTGGTTTTTCTCGACTTTTGGCTCCCTCAGGAAAAGTGTAAAACGGATATGGATAAAATCTAAGTAAAAATATCTTAATTCAGGACATTAAATAGAAGTTAAATAACATATATTAAAATAGGTATCTACCGCATGTTAGAATGAACTTACTGCGAGTTAATCCTAGGCTTAAGGTAACTGAAAGGCAAAAATAGACTCAAGATAAATTTTCCCTTTTGACAGCAAAAGGATCTTTTTTTGTTAAAAAATACAGACTTCAAAATTCTTTTTGATTAACCGTTTATCAATATATACTATTCACTAGTGATTCTGACAGACCTCAAAAAACATAATTAAAGGAAACCCAAGAGGACCGATATTTTAGTATAATTAAGTAGGTATGATACCTACAGCAGCAGATTAAATACTTTGAATATGGTTTTACGTACTGAATACATTATTTGATATAGTATTTATAGCATTGTTTTCCTGTAACTTATAGTGTCTCTCTCGTTTGTTATATAGATATAACAGAATTCAATTTTATTTATCAAAAAAAAAAAAAAATAAAATAAAAATTAAAAATAAATAAATGATACTTATTTTACTGAGAGGATTAAATAGGAAAAAATGTTTTACCTCGCAACATGTCTGATGTACATAAGAAACCAAACCTCAACTTAAGAATCAATTGATTGATATTCAAGTGAAGTCAAAGAAAAGTAACTTAGTTTTCTATAACATAAAAGAAACTGAGGATGAAATTTGTTCTCAAATTATTCGTGAAAATAACGTGAAGATAAAAGGTGCTGCTATGAAAGTGCTGATTTTGGATGCTTGTCAATTAGGCAAAAAAAGGTGAAAAGACACGTTCAATTTCAGTTTTATTTTCAACAATCGAAAAACACGACTTTTTAAAGAAACAGGCAAACATTTAAAAGGTTCGAAATTTGGTGTTTTGGAGCAATTGCCTACAGAAATCCAGATACGAAGGAAGGCATAATTATCTAGTATAATTGAGGAATTGTGCGAGCTATGATGGATAAAGTTCCTAACGTTTTTGGACGTAAATTATAACTGGTGTTTTTTATCACGGAGTTAACTATAACTAACAGGCAGTCAAGATAGCGATACGAATGGTAGTTTCATGTTTTGTAATAGTTAAAGGACCAGTGTCAACGATTATCAATTATACTATTATCAGAGACTTTGAAGTTCTAGAAATGAGTTTTCAGATCATATGCCTTATTAATTTTTTAAACTTAACTTTTCCACTGTATGTTCAAAGAGAAACGATATTCGGACACACAATTACATTAAATGGAAAATCAAAAAAAAAAAAAAAATGAATATTCACAAATGTTATAACCTTATAGAAAAAGACTATTGTTAGATCTATTCAGAAGTCGACATACATAACGCTCAAAAGGAGATTACTGTGTATTAATGTTCATTAATTAAAGTTTATGTTAGTGTTTATTTCCTTGCAGCTGCCATTTGTTACTTTATCTCTTAATCTGGACTTATTATTAAGGATAGCGCTTTCACAGTTTTTGGATACTCCGTTTCTTTTCATGAAAATACAAATCGTCAAAATCGTCCGAATAATGAATGGTGCGATAAAAATTGCAAAAACGCATGAAAAAGATTTCATGTAACGAGAAACCTTTTTTACGTCACCAAACGGATGCAAACATAAGCGAATACGTGACTTCTAGAAATTCCTACAATTTTAAAAGAAGAATAAGTCTAAAGCTTTGTAGTATTGCAAAAACGAATAAAAAAAATAAAAAATAAAAATGAGTTGACTTTAATGCCAAAAATCAAAATGTGTTGTTGACAACGACGAAATGTTGAATTATTTTGAAAATGTTCTTAGTATGAACCCACCCGAACTTTCTGAGGCAGTTTTATAGCTAATAAATAACACTTATTTTGATGGTGTAAATTTCTGAGGCAGTTTTATAGCTAATAAATAACACTTATTTTGATGGTGTAAATTTCTGAGGCCGTTTTATAGCTAATAAATAACACTTATTTTGATGGTGTAAATATATAAACTAGATTCAGAAGACGCTCCAAAGAGTCTGAAATCCGATAAGAATGTAGGTAACGATGACATTGTAGGTGAGATGTTTTTGTCATGTTCTGTACTTATTGCACCAATTTTGAAAACTTTAAAAAACCTAATCTGTGATATTGATATTGGAATATATCCAGAAAATTGGAGACTGAATGCTTAGTTATTCCTGTTCCTAAAAGTGGCGATCTAATGATTAATTATAGACCTATAATATTATTTAGCATCCCTTCGAAGTTGTTCACTAGTATTCTAACTGATCGTTTGTTATCGTGGTCTCAGGACGGAAACCATAAAAACCCAATTTGGATTAAAGCCAGGACGTTCGAGTATTGATACTATATTTACTCTGCATGTAACTATTTCTCACACACTTCATAGTGGAGTGACAAATCAAGAAAAAGTCGCTCATTTTAAGAGTTTAATGGACCGACATACCTCACAGCCGAAAATCCACATGATGATAGAGTAAACATTATACTATCATTTTAGCCCTGTCGTATAGTTTTCCCACGGGAAAGCGTGATTTTCCGATTTTTTTCTTTTTCATTATCAAACACGGGAACGCTTATAACTAATTCCTGAATGAAGATATCAGCAAATATTTGCTATGAAATGAAAGAGAAATGTATAAGCTTTCATTTAATATCAAAAATAAATATCAGATGAAAATACACATAGAGTGAATTGGAAGAATTTCAATTGCATGTGATATTTTTTTCAATCTTACCGTCTGTCAAAGTATATTAAATTTCTTACATGCATCAACCGTAGTCGATTTTGACAAATATACTAAAATGCGGCCAAGCTTAGCGAAAGGTAGTGCGACGTAATCAGTCAAACAAACTTTATTAGATTAACTCGTAAAGGAACGATCGTTTTCATTGGTCAATTCAAACCTTCGACCTCACACCTGCGAAAATAGAACACGCGTACTATAAAGTTGAATGGACTGATCAGTATTCACGTAGCCGGTCAAGGTTGTTATAACCTTCCATCGTTGTATTCACATACATGATTGTGTTCTTGATTATCCCATAGCAATTCTAATTTTTATACATGTGCATGTAAAATTCATTGATTTTATAATTTTGTGCAATAGTAAAATTTAAATAAAATCTTTACAGTTTTCACGTCGAAATATTTAATTCAACTGTCTCCTCTTAGTTGGTTCTGGATTAAGAGATCTACCATTTTATTTTGATTTTGGGGGGGACTTGGATGAAACATTTTGTTCTTTTTTTTAGTTGTAATCTCTGTCCTGTCTTCTTATTTTTCAGTCTATTCGGTCGTGCCTTTTTTTATTAGTTTGTCCGGATTTTTTTTACATAAATCGTCATCCTGCCTTTTTTGCAAAGTTGCTTATCCTGCCTTACAATATCTTTCGCAAGTTTTAGGTATTCGACTAAGGGAAGTGTGATTTTTTTCTGATTCAGTTTACTTGATTTTGAAAAAAAATACCGAAATTCTAAGTAAATTCAGAACATGTAACCATGCTTTGTTTAGAGAAAAATGGAGATGGCAAACCTGATGGCACAGTGGAAGGAAATGTACTTTATAAACTCCAGCGATATAATTCATGAATTTTATAGTTAACTGTTTTGCTATTCTCGGTTGAAAAACGAACGTAAATTATATATTGTAAATATTTAAATAGTTACATAGAAAACAATCAGGTTTTAAAAGCGTGTTTATTCGTTAAATGTATTGATAAAAAGGTGAGTCCCTTCTTGTACATGCATTCAGTCATCCTTAATTTCTTAATATTTCGTTTATCAGTTTATCATACATGTATGATTTTGTATTTCATTTTAAATACGCATACATACTACATGTCACTTTGGCGGATAGGTCAACAATGTTATGCAAATCACTATACTCTTACGGTATGAAATTAAAAGATAAGTTTTCAGGAAATTAAAATCGAAAACAGTACATTTAAATTGTTCCTTATAAACTACGATATTTCTCACAAGTATTTATTTATTTTTTTAGTTCCACACATGCAAAAGAAAAATCTTTGCCGATGTAACATTTCGATCCTTTTTACACCAATGTGGCGTGGTCAATTACATCAAAGATTTGATGGTCAATAATTAATCAGTTTAATGATCTTTCATCTTTATAGCTGTGACAGTTTATACGATACATAGGTTGCACAGTAGAATTGCAATAACATTTAGAAGTTGATCAAAATACTGTAAGACCATAAAGCAATGTTTAATCTAAATTAAGAACAGCTGTTTATAGCACGATTTTGTGAGAAACTTTATGTATTGGTCAGTTATATTGGAGTAGTAGCTTGGAGAAACAAGTTTGTAATATAGATGAGAATTAAGTAACAAGTTAAATTGAAAATTATATTGTGAACCTATATATTTATATCCTACATGTACTGCTATATGAATGTCTATACGATTAAACATGTGAACATTAAACGGACTTCGTTACTAGTGTATAGACAGTAGTGAGCTTGTGGTGAAATATGCAGTAGATATAGGAAGATGTGGTAATAGCTAGTTCCCTATATTAACGGGCAAGATGGATTAGATCCCGGAGACATAGTCCCAAAATAAACACACAGAATAAAGACCCGTTACACCAACTGAATTCATTTGAATTTCGTGGTGACCATGATAGTACATTGCATACTACGTCTTCATTCACGTGCACGAATGATACGATTATTGTTGTTTTGTTTCTATATTTCGGGGAAAATTTGCTCCGTTTATGATACGTAATTTCTGAACGACCAAACGCTTAGCTACTGTGTAACGTTCTGTGTGTTCGTTTTATAGCATGAAAACACTAAAGAGCTAGGAATGTGCAACCCATCATAAATTATTGTAATTATTGTAATGGATCAGTATAATATTATGAGATCCTTATTATAAGTAACTACGACATTGAAAGAAATTAAAAGTAGTTCCTTAATCATCTGTATAAAAGCGGCTCATGTATTTTATTTTTCATAATGCGGTACAAGATTGTGTTGCTGCAGTATAATATTTCGACACAACTATTTGAAATTCACAAAACATTTATTTAATTCTTTTGACCAAAGATTTGTAAACTATACAAGTCCTTGTTTTTACGTTCGTAGTAACATAGTACATTCCATTGTCAGTCACCTGTGTCAATTCACGTGCACACTACGATTGTTGTTGTATTTGAATCTTTCGGCCAATGAAATGAGACGTTACAAGTTGTTTGTTTGTAATACGCCAGAATGTTATCAATGAACTATCAATCGCTAAACCTGACTGCATTTCACTGTAATAGTGGAACCACCAATACTTAAGAAGTTTTTAAAAAAAATATATCAAAGTTTGATAGAACATACAAATCAACTTTTACAAGCCTTTTTATAATTCTCAAAATATATTATTAGGTCTTTCCACTTTTCTGTGGAAAGACCTATTGTATTTGTTCTGATAATTATTATTTTCTTCCGCTAAATTTTGTTCTCGCGTAAAAGTTTAGTTTCTCAAGATGTCGCTTAGATATTTCATACATAGTATCATACAGTTTATGCGCTTTTTATTTTTACTCATTCTAAGCCGAACAATTTTCTTTGTAGGAGTTATCTCCCCGAACACTGTTTTCCTTGTGACTGCATCTCCTCCGTAACCGTAAAAGAAAGCGACAAATTTATTTTATAAAATTGCTTGTTATATCCTTTGTATGATTTGTCCTATTTTGACCGAAGCGATATGAATATTCCATATGCGAGTTATTTCCCCTTATGCATTTGATATAGGTGATATGCATTTCTATCTTGTAAACCATAAGTGATAGAGACCTAGGATCTTTTGATTTGAGGTCCTTGATCCAAAAATAAGAAAATTATGTCAAGGTCAGAGGTCAAGGTCATATTTTAAATTTTGATTTTGGCTTATTTTCAAATCTTTTCAAAAACCGTATAAGATATCGACAACATATTTTTACTAAATTGTAAGTTGCGACATGTCGTAACACATGAATTTTGGTTAAAAGGGTACGCTAACATTAAATTGGAGTTTTCTCCCCTCTTTTATTAAAAGTTAAGCATATAGTGATATAACTCATTAACCATATATAATTAAGACCTATAGTCTTTTGATTTGAAGCCCTTGGTTTATGACCTTGAAATTGAGCTCAAGGTCATAGGTAAAATTGACGTTCTAGATTTTGACCTTTGCTTTTACCTTATATGTATACATCATAAAGCCATCGGACTTTTTGCATTACGTGACAAGCCACTTGACTATGGAAAAGCCAACCGGAAGTGACCTGGTGTAAACCGGAAGTAGCTATTTTTTGTACTTATTTAAAGTAAAAGTATATTGAACCATATATTTTTGGAATCAGTATCAAGTAAACTATCAAATAAAACCGGAAGTGACATATTTCAACCGGAAGTAACAATTTATCTCCCTTATTTAGAAAAAATGTATAAAAACTATATATTTTTGGAATCAGTGTCAATAAGCTATCATTTGACGCTGGATATGACATATCTAACTGAGTTTTGATATTTCAATATCAAAATTGATCTTTATGGGTGGAAAGACCTTCAATTGTTCTCTGAACAATTGGTTTTTAATTATTATTAATATTATTATAACAGTTTTACTATTCAATATTCAATTCAATAAGTCATGTTACGCTCCCTTTTCCTATTTTCCCCTGACTTATGAATTGCTGTGTTTTTCACAATGAATTAAATATGCATTTTTTTTATTTTTGCAAATAAGAATATAGATATGTATCAATGTTTGTGTCTAGATGTTTGAATAAGTACAGATGTTAAGATTCAATAACTTTTGAGGTGACTATTTTCGGAGACTCACTTGTTGTCGGGTATTGAGTTGCAAGTTACGAAAGTCGACCTGCGAGTTCCGAAGGTCGAGTTGCGAGTTACGAAGGTCGAGTTGCGTGTTACGAAAGTCGAGTTGCGAGTTCCGAAGGTCGAGTTGCGAGTTACGAAGGTCGAGTTGCGAGTTACGAAAGTCGAGTTGCGAGTTACGAAGGTCGAGTTGCGAGTTACGAAGGTCGAGTTGCAAGTTCGAAAGTCGAGTTGCGAGTTAAGAAAGTTGAGTTGCGTGAAAATGGGGAAAACTATTTAAATATTTTTGGTGTACCTCTTTAACATTTTTGAATGATGATTGCTTATAGAATTGTATACAGTATTGTTTATTCTTTTTGTTGTTTGGACTTCATCTGAGTCTCGTGTAAAAAAAATGGATTGCTTACATAATCACTGTGCAAAGTATTTTCTGAAGAAACAGATAGCCTTTTGAAGCGGATGGCTTGTAGTTTAATTATCATTAAATTTCATAGCTAGCACCGTCATATTAAACGTAAAGGGAGATAGCAACTAAACTATAGTACATATATGTAAAAGACCCCTTCTGCAGATTTCGTTAAGAGTGGGCTGTTTGGGGCAGCTGCAGAGGCAATATTTGTAAGGGACCCCAAAATTTATTCTTTGGTAGTGACACTCAAAATTGTGGACGTTTAAGTTATATATGTCTACATTGGCTAGAGGTGAAGGGGGAAGGCTGAGCGCTCATAAAACTTGTTTAACACAGCCGCATTTTTGCGTCTGTCCTAAGTCAGGAACCTCTAGCCTTTGTTGGCCTTGTATATCTTTTAATTTTGGTTCATCTATATGTTTCGGAGCATAGAATGGCGTCCATTTTCTTGATCTAGTGTACATTGTGTTTCGGGGCCTACTCGGGGCTGCCTCTGGGTGTGGGATTTCTCGCTGTGTTGAAGACACATTAGTGACCTTGGGTTGACTTGTATATTTTGGTTGGGTTGTTGTCTCTTTGACACATTCCCCATTTCCATTCTTTATTCTATACATGTAGCTGTCAAAGATATTTTTGTAAAAGAGGCAAAAGACGCAGTTTTGGAATATGTAACTTCTTTCTAAAAAATGGGTTAATCATACCCAAATCAATCAAGTTAATTTAGGAATAACATGCTGACAAATATAACTCTTTTTACTTTTTTTTTTACACAACACTCATTGTGCAGTAGATGGGACATTGATTACATACAGTTTGAATTATCTGTATAAAACGTCAAAACATTTTTACATCAATATGAAAAAAGAGCAGTTTTAAAGAGTTGTCAGTTATTTGAAAAGTATTTAAAAACAGAACAATTCAGAGAAATTCAACATTGACCAATGAACCATGAAAATGAGGTCAAGGTTAGATGATTACTGTCAGACAGACATGTACACCATACAACCATTCCATACACCAACATATAATTGACTGAATACTTATAGTATCTGCGAAATAGACCAACACACAAAAAGTTAACTTTGACCACTGAACCATGAAAATGAGGTCAAGGTCAGATGACACCTGCCAGTTGGAGGTGTACACCTTACAATCAATCCATATACCAAATGTAGAAGACCTATTGCTCATAGTATCTGTGATATGGACTTGACCACGAAAACTTAACTTTGTTCACTGATCTATGAAATGAGGTCAAGGTCAAGTGAAAACTGTCTGACAGGCATGAAGACCTTGCAAGGTACGTACATACCAAATATAGTTATCCTATTACTTATAATAAGAGAGAAATTAACATAACAAAAAGTTTTAACTTTTTTTTCAAGTAGTCACTGAACCATGAAAATGAGGTCAAGGCCATTGGTCATATAACAGACGAAAAGTTCGTAAGATAAGGCATCTATATACAAAGTATGAAGCATCCAGGTCTTCTACCTTCTGAAATACTAAGCTTTAAAGTCAAGAGCTAAGGCCGCCGCCGGATCACTAACCTTAAGTCTCGCTTTCTGCGACAGAAGTCGCAGGCGAGACAACTAGACTTATCAACATTTTACAAACCAAAAACTAAGGTAGAATCAAGGTGCCCCCGAAAGGCAAAACATCTCCACAAGGGGACACCTGGCGTATGGCTTATGAAAGAATGTATTCCGTGATGAGTTATCCGATGGTATCACATTCGGCGGAGACGACGACGCTGTGGTTTAAGGCAATTTGGTATTTGGAAACAGTTTTTCCTACGTGTTATCTTAAATTATGCCACTGGAAACCCTTAGTTTAGTAGCTTTCATGTAGACAGTAACCCTAAATCCTGAGTTATGCATTCTGTCATAAAAGAAAGGCGGAACATACCGAAAGGAGGATTTAAAACTCTTTGGTCAAAGACAAAGTGACAAATCCATGTCCAAATTAAACCACGAAAAAATACAAGACAAACCGCTGTTCACAAAAGGCAACATCACAAACCCATCATAATCTTATTTTAATTGCTTTGGAAGGATAAGTATGTTTGGTTCACCATGTGGAACGAATCGTGTTGCTCATGATTTACAAATTGACAATGTCTCTTTTGTTGTTCCATATTCGAGAAAAAAAGATGATACTATGGTAATAACACTGTGTTATTGGTTGTAATTCGCTGTGATCCAGCTCTCAGTATTTAGCCGACAGCAAAATTTGATTGGTTCTTTTTGCCTATGGTCTCTATTTTGAGGAGAATTGAAAATAATAATAATCTATGTTACTATACCATCATACACACTAATATAGGTTTCAGTCTAGTTAAGTTAGCATATGATTTTTCAGGGAAAATTATTTTATTTAATTATTTACCACAGAGAGCATTCATTATCTTACATGGTAATTCCAAATTTCCTGAGAGTGTTTTTATGCCTGTCTGAAAGTGAATTAGCAACTTCAAGCTTGAACATATGTGAATAGGTCGGGAAAACTATCAGAAATATATGATAAGGTCAATAAAGTATCCATAACTTCTTCGTCTGTCATCTTTCTTGGTGTTCCCGGCTGTGTTTTTATCAACTAATTTTCTCTATTTTGGCACTTTGGTATTCCTTTTTTACATTACACAAAACATGAAACCCAAACAACATGGTAAAAGGTAACATTTTTACCTATGCAATATATGAAAAGGTATACATTTTTAAAATCTAGAATATATGAAAAGGGTGAGGTAACAGAACTCCAGCAGCACTCCCTATCAATTAAGTATTGAATTGCTCCCCCCCCCTCCCCGAAACGTAACGAGACTGATATTGATTACGTGACGTCATACACATACAACCGCGATATCGTGGCGGATATAGAATAGTTGCAGTTGACTGTATTACATATACAATTTGTCTGTATTTACTACTCAGTATATAATACACGTTTTTTTTTTATATAATGCACAATGGCCATCTAATTCATTTTCGGGGGGGTGCATGTGTCCTTTAAGGATACATTTTTTTTTTCAAATATTTCCAGAAATAAAACACCAAATGTGTTTTGTTTTCATTAAAATCCGAACAATCTATTAGAAACTTAATGTCACTATATATATATTTTTCCTAATTTTCAGTACAAACAATCTTTAAATTTATTCACTTCCATTCTAGACAAATTTTTTCTCAAGCAATTCAGAATCAAACAACTCTTTAAAAAAATCCGACGCCTCTCCAAAATATGGATGGCAGATGCCTGAAAGTACAACTTGATGCCATATACTTACCCGGGTAAAACTTTTTGTCAGGTGCTCTCGTGACAGGCTATGCATGATATTAAAATGAAAAGGAAGCACATTTTTTTTAGAAAATATACAATACCCTGCTGATATCTGAAACTACAACATTTGAATCAAGGCTGCATGCAGGTAAAAAAAAATAAACCTGTGACAGACAAGGCTTCCGTGCTCATACCGTGAAAACACACGCCATAACATTCCTTAAAACTGTTCCTTTTATTTTTTGTAACAGCGGTATAGCTTATTGTAGAATAACGTCTTTCCAAATTAAAAAAAAAATCATATTATGATCTCCTATGCCAGGAAGTTACCATAATATCATAGAAAGACATCTATAGAATGCTTGTTTTTGCGTTGTAGTATTCAGATATAAATACATTGAACAACTCGATTATTTAACTATTTGGTATAGATATGCACTCTCCGCTTGGGGTTGAATCACAAAGTTAACAAAGTTCAGAATTTTTTAATTTATCACATAAAGCACATAGTATATCACATTTCTGACTAATTCATGAGATATTTTCTTAAGTTAATTGTGCAATTGTGCCTATATTACCCTAAACCTTTGCGAAAGACGAAGAATTAGCACTTGGTATGCTAATGAATATCCTTTATTCAAACGTCACTGATGAGTCTTTTATAGACGAAACGCGCGTCTGGCGTAGAAAATATTATAAGCCTGGTACCTTTGATAAGTATTTACTTTAGCCCTTATACAGTGCCATATTCTGTTAGATGTCGATAATTTGCAAGTATATTTCATTTGTCTACATGATTTATTTTCTTATGCTTGATTTGTTCAGTACGGTATACATTTTGTCTTATATCTACAGTATATCCTGTTTTATTTTAGAAAATGAACAATGTCGCTCTCATGAAAGAAATTTAAGCGTGCGTGACTTTGCAACATATAGACTCTTATAAATAAGTATCACATAACTCTTTCAAATCCTGCAATCAAAATACCGGGACACTTCCTCATGCAGTGTATAACTAAGTTCGGGTTCATGTATGCTTTGTTTATTAGATGCGAAGCAAACCTGAAAATTCTGTTTCAAAAATCAAACGACACGACCGTTTATATATACGATCGTTTATATATATAATTCTTAAGAAATTAGAGAAACATAATATTTTTGTTACTCGCAACTCGACCTTCGTAACTCACAACTCGACTTCGTAACTCGCAATACTTTCGTTATAAACATGCTCCATGGCATTACCATTAGACTGGTCCAAATATTAATTCTGCAGACAAAAGTCATACAACGAGATAAGCAATTAAGGCATGTCGAGTCATTTGAGCGTGCCAATTATGTTTTAAATGACGCAAATTACCAGGCAGACTATCCAGTGGTAAGTTTACTCTCCATAGATTACTTCAAGGACAAGGCGCTGCTTCATTCAGCATGCATTGTTAACTACTGATTAAACTGAAAAAAAGATAACTTGCTTCTAATGCTTCAATTCAGTCGGAGCATGATGTTGCTTTCCAAAAACTAAAAGAAAGTCTACATGATAATCTGTTTGTAAAAAAAAAAAAGAAAACATTTTCGTTGTCGTATAGCTGCTAGATCCTTCATGATGCGGAAAAAATTGTGAAAAGCAGTTTACGATCGTTCGAAATTTTAAACTATTACTATCGTTTTCCCTCAAAATTTAGTATTCCAACAGCTTTACATTTTATTCCTACCTCTCTGATAAATATTTTTGCCTAGTTAGTAAATGACATTTATTTTCATATCGATAATGATTACAATGCACTCTAATGTGGTACTGTACGGAAATGAATATCTTTAGCTGAGTGTGTGATATCCCTGTATTAAAAACCAGAACATCCCTGATCAGAGATGGTATGGGTATTGTACAAAGTCTTTATGTAAAAAGCTACAATAGTTTTGAAGATTTGGTCAATGGCGCCTTTAAAACCCTTATAGCTTGTTTTGAAAACTTCGGGTGTGTCGTGGACGTGAGGAGGAACATTCTACAAAATCAGCAAAAAGAATCAGGAATAAAATTGAGAATGGAAACGGGGAATTCGTCAAAGAGAGAACAAGGTCTATTTCAAATGGTGGTAGATCTAAGGTTCTTCAAGACATTGAATGTAGATCAATTAGAGATTGTAAGAAATTTCTTTATGCACCTGAAATTAAACAGGGGTTGATAAGATTTGTAGGTGACTATGCATACCGCACTACAATGATTTTGATTTGCAAGACCATGACAAAATATTACTAGCGGAATCTTTTCATAATCTATAGACTGTGAAGCAATTTTGTGCCTGATCTGTATGTGACTGAAGAGGTAGATATAAGAATTATTCTGCCGTCTCATTTTGCTAATGAACAGATGGTAAAAAGTTATTCCAGGGGTCGCATTTTATCAAAATCATCAGACACTTCTGCTTTATTTCTAATACGGTCTTTGCCTCAGATGTCAAACATGATAAATTGTGGTTTCAGACTGGAAGCGTTTCTTCAACCAAAGACGCAAGACGGTTTTACCTGTTCACGACATATGCAACTTTCATTTAGTTATTGAACCAGTGACTGGCACACTACTAGCAGCTGCTCACGCTCTTACATGATGCGACACGTCTTCTTTAATCGGAATTGGCAAAAAAGACAATTACAAGGCGTCGAAACAAAACCCATGCATATATCTAGCTGGTTTTAGTATTGACACATCTGTTGCAGTGAAAAGTCAATTCATCGCGGATCAAATTGACCCCAGAAGCAATGCTCAATCAGTACATGGTGATCTGAATAAACCCAAGAGTGATATCGGCCCTTTATAAGGGTTCTTACTGTCTCCTTCTGATGCATCATTCAGATAGCACATTCTTCGAGTTCCACTCTAAGTGTACATCTGAATGAATGCTTATATCGCAAAACCACCACCTAGGTCACCTTTGGAATACGGATATTGGGAATAGCTCCATAGTTTCAGTATACTAGTATTTTGAATCCAATGTCCTCTGACTTTTTACAGGACCTTGTTTGTACATGTAAAGGCAAAACTATTTGTAGCAAATCTTGCATATGCTACTAACACAATTTGTCGAGCACCAGTATTTGTTGTTGTCGGGGTAGTGGTGATTGTAAAAACCAGCTTACTCATCAGATTGTTTTAGAAGATTGCTACGATAAGGATGATGATTGAATTATTAATCTCAATGCCCAATATTGCAAGTTTTCTGCTCTCTCTCTCTCTCTCTCTCTCTCAACACTAGAGGCTCTCAAGAGCCTGTGTCGCTCACCTGTATCTACTGTGGTTTTTTAAATCATGTAAAATAAGGTTAAAATCATAAAGATACTCTAATAATGATTGAGGCCAAGTTTGGTTTAATTTGGCCCAGTAGTTAAATTGAAAGCAGATTTTTAAAAAGATTTACAAAAATTACAAATACATTGCAGAAAATAACTGTAAAGGTCAATAACTCCAATAAGATGTCAATTGCCAATGTTAACTTATTTATAGATCTTTCTTTGCTTTTGGCATTCACCCAATATAAGTATGCTGAAAGAAAATTTATAATAATGGTTTATAGAAAAAGTAACACTGAATAATTCTGAAAATGGAACATATCAAGGAGAAATTATTAGCACCCCCCTCCCCCCTAGAAAAAAATCAAGTCATCCTATTTTAGTCTTACAATAGTTACTGAAGACCCCTTATCATTATTTAAATTCGTTTTCAAGTTGTGACCATTTGAAATTGTTTTTTTACATTTTCCCCATAGACTTCTATATTAAACCCCTATGTTCTATTTTTACCAATGGGGACCATGTTGGTTGTAGGGTAGGGTCATCGGATACATTTTTCAATGAAGATACTCTAATAATAATTGTGGCTAAGTTTAAATCCATTTAACCAGGTAGATTAAGAGAAGGTTTTTGTAAAAAAAAAAATACGAAAAATAGTGAAAAATTGACTTTAAAGGGCAATAACTCCTTAAAGGGTCAATTGACAATTTTGGTCATGTTGACCTGATGAACATTTTAACCCCGTTAGATTTGCTCTAAATGCTTTAGTTTCAGAGATATAAGCCAAAAACTGCATTTTACCTCTATGTTAAATTTTAAGCCATGGCGACCATCTTGGTAGGTGGGCGCGGTCATGGGATAAATTTTTAAAACTAGATACCCTAAGGATGATATATGCCAAGTTTGGTTTAATTTGGCCAAGTGGTTTCAGAGAAGAAAAGCCCTTTGGGTCAGGTGAGCTAAAAACCCAAAACAAACCAAAACCAAACAAGCAAACCTGCCAGTGGTCTCGGACCTTGACGCGGTTGGTGCGCTTTCAAACCAACTGGAGATATTGTGTCTAGTGTTAGTGTATTATATACTGCAGCTGTGCTATTTGCGCAGTCAAATTGCATTGACCGTATATTCATATGTGATATACAGTCACTGACCGTATATCGCCTTGTTTATGACGTTGACGTTTCCGTAGAGTTTTATTTATGACGTCAATAAAACATACAGGTTCGCGGAAATTTTACGTCGTCCGCTCCAAATTAAAAAATGATGGTTTTTACCCTAAATATTTCATTTAGAACAGTTCTAAGAGTTGCAGTATATAAAGCATAACCATACATTGTCTCGAAATATAAATTTTATTTGTACTCGCTCGAAACAGGTAGAAATGCTAGGCACAGCCTCGCTTTATACCTGTTTCTTAGCCTTGTACAAATAAAATTTATATTTCGAGACAATGTATGGTTATTCTCTATATATACCTAGACAGCCGCGTCCTTTGTAGCGTAATAATTGTTTGTAATTCACATATATGTCGGGCTTTCAAATTGGTTTTAGTCAAGTCTGCTATATATGCCATTGTTTGTCTTGTTTTATAAAAAAAGGGGGACACAAGTTCTCAGTATGCTTTTGCTCTTGTACTGATTGACCTATTAACATCGAGAAAAAAAAACTTCATATACCATCGTGTTCGTGCTGACATTTATGCATCAAGAATAGTTTTATAGTTCCAACATTCTTTTGGGTTTAAATAATCAGTAATGAATTTCATCATTTTTTCATTAAATCATGGACCGGGTGTTAACTTTACAGTATTTATTTCTCCTTTGTTCTTTATGGCATTTTAAAAAAAACTTTTCCAAACATATCTTTATATGTTGTCATATATTATTGCATAGCTAAATATTAAATATGAATATTTTTTGTCGATAATTTCCGTAGATAAAGATATTTTTTTTTCATTTTCTAATATGTTGGAAGCGGGGGTATTCATCGCTAATCTCTGGCAATCAGGCATACATATGACTCGCTGAATTCGTGGAGCATTCCCAGAGCATGATTCCATAGAAAATTTTTCTCAGTTATTATGAGGTATTACCGAGAAATTGTCCAAAATGTCAAAAAATTCCGATTTTTTAAAATCTCCCCTTTTGACAGTTTTCAAAAATCTGCACCACTTTGGCACTCTACGACATGCCTTAATCAAAGGGTATTATATTTATCTTCAAAATAAGACCAAAATTAGCCGTGAGGTATTTCGGTCCATTAAATTTTTGAATTTACCTTGTCATCGTACTATCAGCATGAATTTAAATTCTAATGTGGTTTCGTAGACTTCCGTTGGGCGTTTGATTAGGTTAACAGAAGATTTTTTTATACATAAACTTCTCAAATCCGGAGTTAACAGTAAACTCGTATCAATGGTAAAATAGAAGTAAAGATAAGAAGATAGGATGAAATTTGAAAAAAAAGTTAGGACAGGAGTTTTGAGTTAAAAAAAAAGGCAGGATGAGCAACTTGGCAAAAAAAAAAAAAAAAAAAAAAAAAGGCAGGATGACAATTGATGTAAAAAAAATCAGGGTAAACTAATGGAAAAAAAAAGGTCAGGACCGAATAGAGTGAAAAATAAAAAGGCAGGACAGAGATTACAACTAAAAAAATGCATTTAAATCAAATGGTATGTCCCTAACACATATAATCTCTTTATTCCACTGTGGGATTACGTGTACGGTCTGGTGGAAATACTATCAGATGCATTGATAACCATCAGTATGTAAAACACAGCGAACCCTTATCTCTCTTACTTTTCTTAAATGACATTATTCAAGATATTTCAATTAATATAGACGAAATTGTCGTATCTTTGATGGACGTCTTATTTGTCTGCTTCTTTTTGCGGGTGATACGGTTGTATTTGGAAAGGCACTGACTATTCTACATTTATGTGATAAACTTTTACTTTACTGCACTAAATGGAATATCGAAGTAAATGCTGATAATACCAAAGTAGTGGCATTTATAACTGAATCTAGAGTGAATGGTGATAATACCAAAGTAGTGGCATTTATAACTGAATCTAGAGTAAATGGTGATAATACCAAAGTAGTGGCATTTATAACTGAATCTAGAGTAAATGCTGATAATACCAAAGTAGTGGCATTTATAACTGAATCTAGAGTAAATGCTGATAATACCAAAGTAGTGGCATTTATAACTGAATCTAGAGTAAATGCTGATAATACCAAAGTAGTGGCATTTATAACTGAATCTAGAGTAAATGGTGATAATACCAAAGTAGTGGCATTTATAACTGAATCTAGAGTAAATGGTGATAATACCAAAGTAGTGGCATTTATAACTGAATCTAGAGTAATTGTTTTTAGTATAATAATAATGAACTGCTAGTTGTTAATTGATATGTACTCTTTGGTATATTATTACACTACAGCGGAAAGTTTGTGATACTCAAAAACGTTTAGCACACCAAGGATCGACATCAATGTCATCTCTAATGAACTCTCATAAATAATTCTGCTACTCGAGAAAAAAAAAACAAAAAACAAAAACAAAAACAAACAACGTTTGTTTCTTTTCAATAGACGTATGGTCTTGTGCTATGCATAAGAAATAGAGGTGTTCCCGTAACAGTGTGGACAACCGTAGTACTTTTGTTGCTAATAATACTGAATCATTTACCTTTAACTTGTTTGTCATCGGCTATCGATAACAATGATTTTACGCTCACTCAGTCTGCCAGAGGCCTTCCAGTGGGGATTTAAATAATCACTTTTGACACATTTCGATACATAAAATGAAACTCTTTTCGAAAAACTTTAAAGGAGTATGTTTGAAATATTCTTCATATCAGCACACAAAACAGTTTCATTTTAGAGAATAATAAATGTTCAGAGCTAATATCATTAAATAATCGAAAAATACATTTACACATTTGGATTTTCATTGTAAAAACTTTAAGTCGATTGGGTCAATTCACAAAATATCTTTAAGAGAAAAAATACTCCCACGTTGTGATCATTTAAGAGTAACCTTAACATCCATTCAATACATTGGATTTGTTTGTGAAAAGAGTTCCGGACGATGAAAACAAAATCATTTTTTTAACTGGATATTTTTCACATGGATCATCGTTTGAATCATTCGGTCATACAGATAACTCATATGATTAGCTTGCCTTGGATATTCCAGTACTAAAGAACTCAATTACCTCCATTTATGTATATATCTATATGTATATCTAATTAATTAAAAGGCTTTTCTGTTTGTATAATGCTTTTATGTAAAGGGGAAACTGTTACACGTGTGTGTGATCCTTTTGTCTCTTTCACAGGCAATTTTTCCAACGTGATTTTAACATGAGAATCACGTGATATTCACGTTTTCCACACCACGTGAGTAGAACGTGAAACGAGCAGAACGTAATATTCACGTTGTGAGCACAACGTGATTAAAACGTTGGTCACATGTGATATTCACGTTGTGTATAATGCCACATGATATCAACGTGATAATACAACGTGATATTCACGTTAAATATATACCACGTGATATAAACGTGATAATACAACAGGACATTTATGTGAAGCAGCCACTTGGAAAAATGAAATATTGTCTTTGTTGTACTCATTGACATATCATTTTTTCTTGGCCATCTCTATTTGAAGATGTTTCTCTGGTTCTTTATCTTTAAAGTACGGTAAAAGTGAGTTAAACATCAATAAATTGTGTTGTAGGTTATAACTGTTTATCAGCTACCTCATATGCATGTTTAATGTACCTGTTATCATCCTGAATATGTATGTAATATTTGCGGCTGGATGTTTAGCATCCATCAAAACTTAACTATCATTACAATATATTTTAATCCAAATCTTATTTCAATGTTTAAAAGGAAGTCGAATT
This sequence comes from Mytilus coruscus, assembly GCA_017311375.1. Classification (NCBI taxonomy): domain Eukaryota; kingdom Metazoa; phylum Mollusca; class Bivalvia; order Mytilida; family Mytilidae; genus Mytilus; species Mytilus coruscus. Next base: position 26,557,341 of record CM029596.1, read on the forward strand.
CGAAATTGCACAACAAATTATGCAAAACCAAATGTATACCAAACAACAATTCAATACAAACAAGTTATTTTACAATGTTCATTCTTCAAGAGTTGTGTCCCTTGTAGGTTTATCATGATCTAAAATAATCAGCTTATGACTAAAAATTGTCCCTATCAAAGACATATATTACCAAATGTAAAATAAAAAAAACACTTTCCAACTTGAAAATCAATTATATTTATATTTAAGAATATTTTAAACAGTTAACATTTGATAAGTTACTGAAATAGTAACAAATAATATTTGAATGTTCTATCTTCTAAATGCTCCACTCTTAGAAAGCTTCTTCATCTGAAAGGATAAAAAAAGAATTTTATTTATTGTTATAAGTATTATCTTATTTTAGCATACATAATGAAAGCTTTATTTTACTTCTATTATGAATGTTGCTTTTGCTTAAATGTAAACAACAATGTGAGGGCTGTTCCAAAAAATAAATGTAAGGGGGGAGGAAGGCACTTTTGTATTTGACCCCACCATGCATACATTTTAATTTGGATATTTCATTTAAATGTTCAAGCAGTCTTCTTAAATAACCTCCACCTGTCAAATTTTAATAAAAGTGCCTGGAAAAGGCCTGATAAAATTCTCAATTGAACCAGCTGTCAGTAACTGCAAGTACTCTCAGATCTTTACTTACTGTCTTTTTGTTGTTGGGATGTACAATTACCAGTCCATGTCCCCTTTGTGCTTTTGTTATATATGTATTTCTATTTGTATCCATCTAATATTCTGTATGTATGTGCCTGTCCCAAGTAAGGAGCCTGTAGTTCAGTGGTTGCTGTTTGTTGCTGTGTTACATATTTGTTTTTGTTAATTGTTTTGTTCATTAATAAGGCTGCCAGTTTTCTCGTTTGAATTCTTTAAAATTTGTGATTTATAGCCAACTGTGGTATGTGGGCTTTGCTCATTCTTGAAGGCTGTACAGTGACCTATAGGTCTTAATTTCTGTTTCATTTGGTCTCTTGTGGAGAGTTGTTTCATCAGCTAACGCTCAGGATAAAATTTGAATATACAGCCAAGGCCATGTGTAAATTTTCAACAAATCTATGGCTTCCATGAATTATTTCTTAAATAAAAAACTTTAACCACAGACTGAACTATATATATATAGCCAACTATACATTATGGATTTTTTCATTGTTATAGGATGTACAGTAGCCCATAATTGCTTACATCCACTTTATTTGAACTTTGGGGAATAGTTGTCGCATTGGCAATCATACCTTATCTCCTCATTTTAATAATTTCTATTATCGCCTGTTTAATTCACCTTTTCAGAATCTAATTAAATGCATTCTGTATTATATTTTCAAAAGCATACACCAAAACGTTGTGGTTGCTTTAAAATGTTCTAAAACAATAGAAATTCAACCAATGACATAACATTATTTTCATTTTGGTGTACAAACAATAAGATTACCCATAATCCTTTAGATTCTGAAAATTATTTCTTATTTTTCTTTCCTTCTTTAATTTGTACAATATACACATAAGATATATTTACTTACAAGTTCAGCTATCAACAAAAAGCTTCCTTTTATAGTCTGACTTGAATAGTGAAGGTGTTCCCTAGCATCTGCTTTACTATGAAGCTGTAAATTAGAAAAAATAACATCAGATTGTCAATATGTGCTTAAGAACAGGATCTAACAAAGCAATAAAGAGAAAAAGGCAAACATTCATCTGGAAATCTTAAATATTTTTTTTTAGATCTCAATGCTTTGATCCTTCCATTTAAATCTAGGTCAATGAATTAATAAATAGTTCATAAAATGAAATAAGGTCAAGAAAATGATTATATTATACAGTTTTTAAAAATAAAATGAAATTCCAGATATTCCTTCAGGTTCTGAGCATCAGTTTCAGATTGCTGTTAACTTTTATGTCAATTTAGCTTTTAAGCTATTGTTGCTGTCAACATGGTAAATTCCACAATTACTGGACAGTCATAACTTTAGATTTCAATTTGAATGAGCTGCCAATAAGACAATTTATGAATTACTGAAACTCTAAACATTCAATTATCTTTGATGAGATTTCAAGCATGCAAGTATATAAATAACCTGCAGTATGAAGGATTTAATCAATATTTGGTTATGGGTTGTAACAACATTATTGAACAATGAAGCCAAAAAATGTATACACTTGTTTGCGGATTCCTGGCAGAAAGTGTATGGTAGATTATGCGGTATGGGCTTTGCTCATTGTTGAAGGCTGTCGGTGACCTATAGGTGTTAATTTCTGTGTCATTTGGTCTCTTGTGGAGAGTTGTCTCATTGGCAATCATACCACATCTTTTTTTTATAGAATATATATAGATAAAATAATTTTCTTTTTTTTTTTTTCTTTTATCTAAATAATTAATAGATTATATACAACATATTCTGCACTTAAATGGTGCTTTATCAAACAAATTTTGACTTTTACCAGTACTTTACCAAAATAAGAGTGCACACGCTGAAATGTCTCGCTTCTTTACTTATCATTGATATTATGTTGATAGTCCTAAATATAAAGCTTTATTACAACTGTCACATAAACTTAACATAAACCAAGAAAACTAAACATTGACCTTTGAACCATGAAAATGAGGTCAAGGTCAGATATACCATGCCAGGCAGGCATGTACAACTAACAATTCTTCCATAAAACAAATATAGTTGACCTATTGCTTATAGTTTAAGAAAAACAGACCAAAACACAAAAAACTTAACACTGAGCAATGAACCGTGAAAATGAGGTCAAGGTCAAATAAAACCTGTGTGACTGACATATAGATCATAAAATATTTCCATACACCAAATACAGTTGACCTATTGTATATAGGATTAGAAAAAGACCAAAACTCAAAAACTTAACCTTGACCGCTGAACCATGTAAATAAGGTCAAGGTCAGATGACACCTACAGCTAGACATGTACACCTTACAATCATTCCATACACCAAATATAGTAGACCTATTGCATACAGTATAAGAAAAACAGACAAAACACAAAAACTTAACTATAACCACTGAACCATGAAAATGAGGTCAAGGTCAGATGACACCTGCCAGTTATACATGTCAGTGTTCCAGCTTGAATCTCAGGGCAGAAGGGTGCTAGTTGTCTGAAAGGGCACTTTAGCGCAATAATCCAGATTGTAAAGGCACTGTTGGACAGTGCTTCCATACACCGAATATACTAGACCTATTGCTTCTAGTATCTGAGATATGGACTTGACCACCAAAACTTAACCTTGTTCACTGTTCCATGAAATGAGGTCGAGGTCAAGTGAAAACTGTCTGACGGACATGAAGATCTTGCAAGGTACGCAGATACCAAATATAGTTATCCTATTACTTATAATAAGAGAATTTAATATTACAAAAATCTTAACTTTTTTCAAGTAGCCACTGAACCATGAAAATGAGGTCAAGGACATTGGACATGTGACTGACAGAAACTTTGTAACATGAGGCATCCATATACAAAGTATGAAGCATCCAGGTCTTCTACCTTCTAACATATAAAGCTTTTAAGAAGTTAGCTAACGCCGCCGCCGGATCACTATCCCTATGTTGAGCTTTCTGCGACAAAAGTCGAGGCTCGACAAAATGACCCAAAAATGTAAGGAGATCGAAAGTAAGACAGAAAAAGAACTTTATCATCTTGTGACCTAAACATCAAAAATTATTTTAGTATACTTGAATAGGAAATGTTTTCTTGTTTTACTATTAAATTACCTTCAGTTTAACTTGATTGCAATCAAAATTCTACAAACTTCTGTAGTGTGATTCTGAAGCACTGCTAAAATATCATGTCTTCTATTCATCTTACATATATACATATCAGTATATATTTACCTCAAATTCAGATTTTATTTTCTGGAAAAAATTATTATATTCAAATACATGTATATTAACATGAAATTTAATACACTTCTACAGACTGAAAACAAACGTCACATACTCATCTTTAGTAATGTTAATATTATGAATATTTTATATCATTAAAGATTGGCATCATTGCACAGGGATTTTATGCTGAGAGACTTAAATATTTTTTGTCTGTATGTATAAAACTTTCTTTTTCTTCTCTCAGTTTTCCTCATAAAGGTCTTAGTTCTCCAGCTTCCTCCACTAATAAAAACAGGACACCAAGAAATAGCATCATAGTGTTTAAAGTGGCACTAAACACCAATCATTCAATATCTCAATTACTTTTTAGTATGAGGAAATAAAGACATCAATGAATCAATAAATGTCCATTAGTTTGGTTTTTAGCATTAACAGTAGTTTTTTTTTTGTATATATAAATAATTCCAATTATGCAGGTTTATTGTACAGTGTGTTAAAAATAAAATAAACAGCTGTTATAGGAGTGCACGATTGCAAGCCCTCCAAATTCATATCAATTTTGTTTAATGTATAAAATGAAATGTTGAAGAAGGCAGTACATTTTGTACAACATTTGATTTATAAATTTTGTATGCATTACATAACATCCTTCAGTTGACAAGTGGCAAATAGTTAATGCTAACATTCAGAACATTTTGTTCTGCAAAGTTATAAATATCATATGTAGCATTAATGTAACAAATGAAATCTATTCTTTCTCTGCACATTTGCTGCAAGCCAAAAGGACTTTCTCTGCACATTTGCTGCAAGCCAAAAGGAATGGTTTTTTGAAGCATACTATTTTATTAAATGCATAACATTTAATAAAATGGAAAAAGTGCATACATATCTGTTGGAACTTTGCTGAATTGTCCTTCTAACATTGACCTGGACTTCTCCTCCGTCATTTTCTTTTTCGTGTCAGGAATTTACAAACAGATCCTCCATACAGTTACTTCATTCAAGCCATGCTTAATAACTGTCATATAGAAAAAGAAATGCATAAATATTCAGCATTTCATTTACAGTAACATATACAGTTATTGTCATAGTCTGATAAAACTTTAAAGGAACATTACAGTGGACTACCATAAGGCATATTATGATAACTATAGCCATGTTGCAATTGGGGTATCACATAATTTGATTTCAACCAAAATTGTGTAATAAATAGTGGGACAATGAAAGTTAATTGCCTGATAACTCAAGTGTCATTCTGTGAACAATCTTGACATATATTTATCTGGTTAAAGGAAAGGAGTTAAATGTTCAGTATGAGACAAGCATGACAAGTGAAGTTTATATACAACTCCAGACAGATCATGTATATCATAGGTCCTCAGTACCTGCAGCTGAATATAAAAAGTCGCTATTTATTCATTGTTCAAGTCTTGTAAAATCAAAACCAACATATTACTATGTCGAAGGATGTTTGCTCCTCCTGTATTAGAGTTTTGCCAGATATTCAGAATCCTCTGGCTTTATCCATGATATTCCAAAATAAAAATCCTGATAACCTAGCTCTTCTTTTCTTTTCATAATACCACTGGATGTTAAGCAACCAACAATCAATCAATCTTTTCATAATTTTTATTTTAGTTGGATATATAAATATAAACTAAATGATCTAAATCTATCTATAAATACTACCTTTAGTTCTCTTTTAAACTTCTGAAGTAAATCAGAGACATGTGTCTGAGTACATGTATATTTTATTGGGAAAAGGGGGGATCCAGGATTTTTAAAAGGGGGCATCAAGATATTTTTTTTACAGAGATTATACAAAGTTGTAGTGCTTTGGTAATTTTCTTTCAAAAGAAAGGCTGTGTTTTTATCAACCAATTTTCTCTCCTTTTGCACTCCACTTTTACATTCACACCGCACGAAACCCAAATACATGTAATAATAAAAGTCAATATGGGAAAAGGTAACATTTTTACCTACGTAAAATATGAAAAGGTCTACATTTTTAAAGGCTAATTCATATGAAAAGGGTAGGGTAACAGAACCACCGCGGTACACCCTATCAATTAAGTATTGAAGTCCCCCCAGCACGACCCCCACCCCACCGAGAGAATTTATTAGTACTACTGTCAACATGCCTAAATGGGTTGTGAGATAAAATAGAATCCGGGTCCGTTCGCCCAAAACACGTTCGCACCCATTCACGTTTGCCCCTTTCACTTTCGCAGCCTACACATTCGCACCCAAAGTCCGTTCGCACCCTTTTATTGGTTTTGTGTTTAATAATTTTGTAATCGAGTTTTGGTAAGTGTATTGCTGTAAATATTTTTTCATTGTTTCAAAATAAAGTGAGATTCTGACAACATTTTTTGTGTTGAATAAATCTTAATCATGTTTTGGTTAGTGTATTTCTATAAAAAAATCATTGTTTCTAAATAAAGTGAGATTCTGACAACGTTTGTTTTTGTGTTGAATAAATCTTAATTATCATTTGGTTATTTATTGCTATAAATTTATGTTTTCATTGTTTCAAAATAAAGTGAGATTCTCACGTGTTTTTTTTTTTTGTGCTGAATAAATCTTAAATTATGTTTTGGTTAGTGTTGTAATATATTTTTTTTTTCATTGTTTCAAAAAAAGTGAGATCAAAGGGCCAAGCTGTTAAAATCAATTATCTTTCGTGTTTTCTTTTAAAATCCTCAATGTTTTACTCATACCAGAGACATATAATATGTCTCTGCTCATACCAAGCTAAATGCATGCAGTATTTACATCAAAGCAAGTTAAAACAACAATCATGATTTTCAAACACACAACAATAATACCAAATTTAGCTGTGTATAAATACCAATTAGCAGTAATCATACATTTGTACATAATTAACATTGAATAATTAATCATCAAATTGATGAAAAAAAAAAACAAAAACATTCATATAATAATTCCCAAATTTTATTCAGGAAAATATATTTTATTTTGGTATATACATATAGAAAATATCTAAAAATTCACATTGAATTTGAATAAAAATTAGGTGCGAACGTGTAGGGTGCGAACGGACCTAGGAGGCGAACGTGTGGGGTGCGAATGTGTAGGGTGCGAAAGTGTATTGGCGCGAACGGACCTGATACCGATAAAATATATACCTGTTTTATCTTCATTGACTTCAAGAGTATCTGCATGGCTTTAGTTTAGGACAAGCAAGGACAGATCCAGTTAGCTACCTTTTTCAGAAACAAGTGCATGTGGCCTGTGGTAATTTTCTTTCAAGAGTTGAGTATTTTTGTGATCATTATTGGTCTTCATGATTAACTCATAAAAATCATACCGCCCAGACACGTAAAAATGTTGTTGTGACAGTAAAATTTTAATGAAAAAGGACACACAACTCACAAACCATATATCTGTATATGATTTAAATTTAAGAAATTTAAAATTTTGGTTTTATGACAGGTTTTTCAAATTTTCGGGCTGTCAAGTTTTTCATGAAGACTGCATTTGTTCTGGGAATGATATATTATAATTTACTACTGTACACATGCCTTCAGAACGGGTTTGTGAAAAAATATACCTGATATATACCTGATATATATATATATCTCCAAGAGTATCTGTATTACTCTCCGTTGCCAGTACTGTGGTGTCAATAATGTGTCGTCTGGAGGAGACGCTCGTTTCCGTGAACTGTACTGGATAATTATCTGAGATACGACGCACATCAATTCTCATTTAAACTGCATTTATCGATTGCATTTCATATTAAAACTTTCAAAATATTGATTAAATTTAAAATTTAAATCATATTATGCTACCAGCTGGATAACAAAACAATGTTAATAAATTGATTCCTCTTCTGGGGTACACACCGATTCCGAAATTTTTCAAGGTGCGCGGTATTTCCCGCGGTTATTTTTGGCAAGCAATCTCCTTGTCCATGTGGTACCTGTTTCTTTAAAACTGACAATGTGTGTACTGTACGATAACGGAACTTTAGCAGTAAAAAAAACCGTCTCTGGTCTACTATACTGCGTACATGTGACTTTGATAATTTGCAGTGCAGGTAAGTTCGATAAAATTACCGTTTTTTCTGATTTTGTTTTGCCCTAACTCAGTAACTGGCCTAAGTTTAAGAAATAACGTTTAACACCTCACTTAACACAAACTCGATAAGACACAAGTCAGGCAGATTTACGAACTATTTTCCATATTCAGTGGTGGATCCATAAAGTTTGATAAAAAAGGGGGAATTGACTGCCTAAGGTTAAGGCTTTTAACTATATATTGGGTAGGTAAGTTGTAAACAATTATTTGTCTTCATATTTAATTTACATTGTCAGCTGAAGCATGTGGAGTTTAGAGAAATGTATAGAATTTATTTTATCTAATTGATGATAGGATATCATGTCGGTCAGCTTTGAACAGCTTGCTATCTTTTATTTTATGTTTAGCCTAAACATTTATGACATTACTACAAACTTTAAAGCTACATGTGAAAAAATATTTAAAGTTATATTTCTATTGTGTAATAAATATTATTAACCATTATAAAATGAAAGATTTTTTCCATCAATTGAATAATTTGATATATGTTTTAGTGATACAGCAAGTCTGCAAGTCCCTAGATAATGAACAGAGAAAATTGTTGAGGAGCTCATTAGGGAAAAAACTTAACAAAGGAAATGTACTTTTCTATAAGGACAGAGTTCGCGAAAACTTGTTTTGATCCGTCGGTCATGGGACCGACAAAGCAAGATTATTTGTCAGTCCTACAAAATTTTAGCCAGACCTAAAACATCTGTCAATTTTATTCTGAAATAAAAATAATGACATATTTTATCGAAAATAACTTTATTATTATTAGTTTTATTTTTCACAGCCACAGACAAATAAACAATGAATGACCCGTTCTTTTCTTCTGATTGTTCTTATTTAAAGTAATCTTCACTATCCATTTCATCATCTGAATTACTTTCTCAATATTTGTTATCTCCATCGAAGGGTTCAATCGCCGATTGTTTGCCTGGGATGGCTACATGAACAAATTTAGCAGGCCACGTGTAGATCGGCGCTTTGGTTTCCGTAGGTGTCCGTTTGTTTATAATGGGAAACCAGTACCGGAAATTAGCAGCAGGTACATCTGATGACCGACGTAAACGCGTATTGGAATTAGTTGTGGTACAACTAATTACCTATAACAAAGGCACTGCAACGGCCGTTTTTACATCGGTCATCAGGACCGGCACTAGCTTTCAAAATACTGGTCCGAGCCTTATTTTGACCGACAGGACCGACAGGACCGACCATTTTCGCGAACTCTGTAAGGAGGAGAAGTGAAAGTAGCAGGTATTATATACTTGATTAACTTGGCTGTAACAATCAAACCATTGAGATAAATGAACAGAAATATTGTCTATATTTCAATAAATCAGAACGTAAACAAACAACAAAATAAGTAGAGGCATCAGTTAGTTAATACAAAAACATCAATATAAGTGTCAATACAAATGTCAAAAAAGAGGATGTGGTATGATTGCCAATGAGACAACTCTACTCAAGAGACCAAAGGATACAGACATTAATAACTATAGGTTTGGCCTTCAGCAATGAGTAAAACCTGTAATGCATAGTCATCTATAATAAATATATAAATGCCACAGAATGACAAATGTAAAACAATTTGTCTGTCTCTGCTCATGAACATTATGTACATGTATCAGAGATAGCTAAAGATCTGTCTTTAGCAGAAGTTCTTTAAAATGACCAAAAGTGACTGGCGGTTAGAGATATAAATAAAGGCTATATATATATTACCTTGTCCATGCAATCTCATTATGTATCTGAGGAGACCAAAGAGTACTAGTATTATTGTTTTGTCTCATCATCCATCACAAAATTTTCTTCAGTTTACTGATAACTTTGTATCAGGCAGGCTTGTCATTTAATGTATATACATTGTACATTATATATTTAGATCTATAAAGGTCTATGCAGTTTTTATTTCATTGAGTATGGTAAATATCTTGCATTCAACCTCCAAAATTCATTTTCATCCTCATTTGTTTTCATTACTTTTACTTTCAAATCCCTTAAATACAGTTTTATCGCCCGTCAAAATTTTGACGGGACGTATATAGTATACAAATGTCCGTCTGTCTGTCCGGCGTCCACATGTCGCACCGTAACTTGAGAACTGCTTATCTAAATTTCATAAAACTTAACATAGTTGTTTCTTATGATGGTCAAACGATCTGTATACTTTTGGTGAAAATAGGATTTAAACTGTTTGAGTTACAGGACTTTATAACTAAAACAGGGGTGTGTATTTTTCACATGTCGCGCTGTATCTCAAAAACGATATCTGATTATTGCTTTAAACTTCACACACTTCTTAATTATATTAATTCAAAGATCTGTATACATTTTGGTGATGATTCAAAATTTTATTTTAGAGTTATTGAGTTTTTTGTAAAAAAAGGGGGGTGGGTTTTCACATGTCACGCCATATCTCATAAACGATTTGTGATTATTGCTTAAAACTTTACACACTTCTTAGTTAAATTAGTCTAAAGATCAATATACTTTTTGGTGATGATTCAAAATTTTATTTTGGAGTTATTGAGTTTTTTGTAAAAAAAGAGGGGGGTTTTCACATGTTGCATCGTATCTTAAAAACCATTAATGACTATTGCTTAAAACTTTACACACTTCTTAGTTATATTAACCTTTAGATCTGTATATTATTTGGTGATGATTTGAAATTTTATTTTAGAGTTATTGAGTTTTTGTAAAAAGTTTTTTTCATGTCGCTGTATCTCAGAAACTATTTATGATTATTGCATAAAACTTCTCACATAAGCGAAGGGCGTATCATGCGCTCATGGCGCAGCTGTTTATTATTTTATATGATCCATGATATATTTATACAACCTCAATTTTTGCAACCATATTATGGTATGGCGTTGTCTTCTGAAGACTTTTTGTTTCCAGGCAATAACTTTAGTAACTAAATGGATCTTTATGAAATTGTACCACATGGTTCCATACCTCAAAAGGAGGTTGGGATTGATTTTGGGGGTTATGGCTTAACAGTTTAGACATTAGGGGCCAAAAACAATACTTTTTTTTTAATACTTTGTACAAATTGCTCTTTTCTTGACCAATATAATTTCAATTGGATTTAATTCAACGTCTTGATTTTATTTATTTTATCAAATCTAGATTTTGGGCTCCATTTTTTAGAAGGTCCACATTTAGGACCAAAGGGTGCACACTTTGTCATCTCAAGACCTATTAAATTTAATAATTGGGGTTTCTGTGATATGTCATATCTAACAGTGTTAAGTTAAATTTTAATTTTGTGCTCTGTTTTCTAATTGATCTCCATTAAGAACCAACATGTCCAAAGTGTAAAATTTGTTTGAATTTTAGTTTTTTTCGATATGATTAATCTAATCATGCAGGTAGATTTTCTGATATTTGGCGCATGTTAAAATTGGTCTACATATCACGTTCTTGGGGTCCAAAATTTAACTATTGTTGGTTTCAATAAAATTGCATTATTGGGGTTCTTTCATATGCTGAATCTAACCTGGCACATATTTAGATTTTGGGCCCTGTTATTAAATAGGTCCACATTGGGGTTCATAGGGTTCAAAATTAAACTTTGTTTGATTTCATAGAAAATGAATTCTTGTGGTTCTTTGATATGCTGAATGTAACCTTGTTTTTAGATTTTGGAAATTGGACCATAATAGGTACCGGTAACCATAAATGTCCAATTTCAAAATTTTAATTTCTTAGGCCACATTCATTCTGTGTCCATCCTATGCTGTGTTGCTTATTTCTTTATAATCTTAATTCATATCTGTATCAAGATTGACTGTTTTGTCCATACTTGTCCCAACCGTTCAGGGTTCAACCTCTGCGGTCGTTCATATCAAACTGAGCCCTGCACTTTATTTTCAAATTACTTATACTCGTGTTAGAATCAAATTTTTTGTATGTATATGCATACTCAATTTAATGTTATATCCTATTGTATACAGAAGTTAAACTTGTGTCTTATCCTATTTTAGTCAATTGACAAATAAAATTATCATAAACTAAAACATACTATGAGCATGTTCAGTACCAGTAGAATTCAATGACAAAGTTAATAAGCTATTATTACAATTTCTTTGTTCTTACTTAGATTTTGGTATGTTTGCAGGAAAATTGACAGAGTGAAACATCTTCTGGGAATAAAAGAGGAAATAAGTGTCTGAAGCAGTAAATCATTATAACAACAAGACTGTGAAAAGAAGATATCAGAACATGAAATGAGTTAATTTCAGTAAAAAGACTTGCTACAGAATGTACCTCTTGTAATTCTATTGAAGACCATTGTCAACTTTTAAGTAAAGGAAGATTTTAAAAATAGAACAGGAAATGAAGAAAAAACTCAATCATCAAAGAACATAACAAAGCAAAATGTATATTTCTAATTAGTCTGGTAATTCAGAATAACTTGTGTGAAGGAATAATATTGTACATGTAGTAAACAACATACAATAATTGTCATTTTGGTCTCTTATGGAGGGTTGTCTCATTGGCAATCATACCACATCTTCTTTTTATACAATTTCACTTTTTACGACCGCACAAAAATTTTGTGGTCGTATATATTGGTATCAAGTTTTCATCGTCTTCGTCCAAAGACAGTTGGTTTCGGACAATAACATTAGTATAAGTAAATAGAAATTCATGAAATTTATACACAAGGTTTATAACCTCAAATGGAAGGTTATGGTCCCAACAGTTTATGAAAAAGGGGCCCAGAATAGCATTTTAGTAGTTTCAGACAATAAGTTGTGTTAAGTGTATGCATCTCTCTGATATTATAAGATGTTTATAGGGGTGTCAGAAACCTATTATGTGTCAAATATTTAATTACAATCCAAATTCAGACCTGTATCAAGTGCTAATATTGTGTCCATTTTTGCCCAACTATTCAGGGTTGGACCTTTGCAGTTGTATCCAGCTGCGCTTAGCAAAGCAAATTATTTTCAATTGGTGAATTTTTATGTTGTACTATCATAACTATGGTTACAATCATGACAGTAGTCTTTTTGTATTAAATATTAATAAAACTTCAGAATTTTACTTTTGCCTCAAATCAGTGCAACACTAGTGATAGTAACTGTACATTTAAGTCTTGCTTAAACTGAAAGTTAAGGTACATGTACATGTAGATTACTACTTTTCTGGTGACAGTACTACTTGAAGGTAAAATTTATATGCCTGATGCGTATAATGTGAAAAATAGACCTGAAAATAACACAACTTTCACACGTTAAAATAACATGGAAAAATCAACATGTGAAATTAACACAATATTTACACGTTAAAATCATGTTAAAAATTTACATGTGAAATTAACACAATATTTTCACGTTAAAATCACGTTAAAATTTTTACATGTGATAATAATGTTATATTTAAACGTGAATAACACGTGAGCAGATTAAATCGTGATTATCACGTGAGAATTTCATGTTTGTAAAATACACGTGATATAAACGTTTAACCTGTGTGATACACACGTGGGAAAAACGTTGTTTTCACGTGATGAGCACAAACGTGAAACACACGTTGGAAAAAATTGCCTGTGTATAGTAATTAGCAGAAAAGTTCCAGTTTCCAAAATACACCAAACTATACATTTGACCTACTAGTATTTCGTGAAGTAAATGTGAATTTCATAAGGCCTGGTCCAAATAGCTTTTTACTGTCCAATATCTTGCAAGTACGAAAAAGACCGTACGAAGTATATTTTGTCTATGTTTTGTAATTGCACAACTATTGAAAGTTGATCATGCCTTCGTTCTAAAATAAAATTTTACACAAGATAAAAGTTAAAAGATACTAAGTGAAAAAATTAGACAACCGCAATGGGTAAATCGCTTTGATGTCCGAAAAAGATAATAGCCAACACATACATTGTAACTTTTAAAACTAGTTAAATTAATTTTTATGTTTAAAGAACGTGCGATATCATAAAAATTGTTTATCAAAACATAACAAAAACGCAAGTAAAGAACGTTTAAGTATTCAGTATTAATCAAAACACAAAGGTTATTCCTGTAATAGTTTTTCGAATTATCTGATTTAGGCGTTGAGAACCTTTGGTGACCCCACAGTTTAAATGTCTTTTTAATAAATACGACGTGATAAATGGGCGTTACAGACGAACGCGCCAAAAAATGGTATCGTCCACACTGTAATGAAAACGATACTATGTGGTTTCCGTCGTGCTAGCCGTATATCAAACTTATTCATAACCGTTTTTTTTGTGTAGATTTATGTAAAAATGTACCGACATGTTTTCTATATACCGAACTTTTCCATTTGCCTGTGTTTATTGTAAGTAAACAGAAAATAATTCAAATTATTGAAACACTGGTTACATATTATTACAAATAAACCAAAGGTTGTGTACGATGTTTATAAACTCTTGAATGGCGGTGCTAACGATGATTATGATAACTGCAATTCAAGAATACTTGATATTCAATATTATTTTGGGTTAAATTATGTATGGTTATATCAAGATGCTAGCATAATCTGTTAGATGCTAAAATAACTCGCATTAAAGATCATTACTTGCAAAATTGGTCAACAAATGTTCAAGAATGTAATAAACTTTGTTTTTATAATTGATTGAAATTCTCCTTTTGTATTGAAGGGAAAATAGTCTAAATAATAATGTTTGTCTGTTAACAAAGTTACGTAGTGGAATAATAATGTGATTTGTTGAAGTTGTTCGTTGCAATAATATTCTTAGAGAAAATCGTTTATGTAGATGCTAGGAACATTCAAACGCATAAGTCGAAAATAAACTTCGTTTAAGTGTAAGCTACTGAAGATAGATATTCGTTTGTTTTAGTTTGTCCAGCTTTTTATTCTGTGCGAACTTGTTCTTGACCTAATAATCATAAACTTATGTATTTACTCCAGGTTCAAGCGTCTAGTAAGTTTATCTCGATCAAATTATGAAATATGGAATATCAGATCTCATATAGATTAATATCTTTACATTTGAAATAGTATTTTACTATTGTTCCCCTCTGTCTATCCATGTTTTATATTATGTAATAAATGTTGTTAATATTGACATAATTTGTTAATGCTTTTGCAAAAGAATGTCTTTCAAAACAGGCGCCTTGTGCGAAACAATAGGATTAATTTTGCATATCGGGTCCTTCATGGCTATCTCATTTACTTAAATCAGTTTAGTTTACTTACCAATTACTACAGAAAAAATAAACCATATTTGAATCATACACTTTTGTAGGCCTACCATAATATAAGGAATGGTCTGTTACTAGTGCAATTTCAAGTAAGCACCAAATAACATTTCGATAATAACGCCAATGTATAGATAACTATGAACTTTCAACCTAGCAGGAACACAAAGTTCAAAATTGTAAAAGGTAATTTTTCCCATACAATTATGTACATTCAATTTGATTATAAATGAATGTGTATATTACTATTGTTAATAAATTTTTGAAAGTAACATGGATTTGGCTATTCTTTTTAGGTCATTTTAGGTCATTATGGTCCTGACGTATTCAAGTACTTATACATGTACATCCTTGGTTTTCAAATTATCGGGTTTAAGCGTTTCTGATGAATGTAAATCCAAACAAGCACATCGGAAGCACCATATAAAAGTGTTATAATAGTCATGTTCTAATTTTAGACATTTTGTAAAATATTTGAATGTTAATACACTTCATAAAATATCTGAACTTGACAGGTTCAATAAAAAATGAAATATCGAACGAGTCATTTTGTAAAATGCCTTATTTAAAAAAAAAAAAAAAAAAAAAATCAACAAATCCCTGCTCAGTTAATGGTATCACGGGTGTCATTCGGTTTATCGAGAAATTTGTTCGTGAAAGAATGACTTACGGTGGCCAAGCATTGCGATCGGATCGTGAATGCAATTAAGTGAAATTCTTACTTCAAAATCTGTGAAAAATCAGCTTTATTTTCAAAAGGTGGAACCAATCAGACTGAAAAAGAAATATGTCCGTCAAAATAATTCAACTTCCTTAATAATACTGTGCACTAAGTTAAAGAAAAAAAATGCAGCGTTTTTTAAGAAAACACAAAAGGCGACACACAATCCTATGAGAATCATTAAGAAAAGATCACGTTTTGTATCTATAATGGTCACATTCCAATATATCATGATATATTTGAAACTTAATCTTTAGTGTGTCAGATAGTTCAGTAAAATAAAAGTGTGCTATTACTTGAAAAAGTTCATATTATTTTGGAAAAAGAATGATTTTGTTGATTTTTAATCAAAATTGATCGTGAAAGACAAGGCGTGACCAGACTTACTGATCAGAAAACATTTTTTTTACCAATTTTTTTTTTTACGAATTGAGATAGTTGTAATTGGTTGAAACTTGTAATTACTTACTAAGAACGTAAATGAATGTTTTTTTTTTTGGGGAAAAGGGGGGTGATATATAAATATAATAAAATGTACAAGTTCATATCGCACATTACTATTTTTGTTAGAAGCATACCTATGCAGTCTCTGTTGTAAATACCTAACCTACGTCATTTTTGAAATTTTAGAATTGTACAAGCGTTGTTCGGTTTTAATTGTATAAATTTAAAGATTGTTATAGTTTTAAATCAGAATAGATTGATATGATTCATTTTACATCATAATCATACCGATGAAGGATATCTGTTATCCGAAATATTTATAGATAATTACATTTAATGTTTCCTTTTTCTTAATATTGGTGTTGTTTTGTACACTATTTAGGCGTTTATATAATTCATTTATTGTGTGCAGTTATCGTTACTCGTAGCGATTCAGCGCCCTCGTAAGAAAGATCGTTGACTAATATCAAGACGTTTTATATATATATATATATATATATATATATAAATATAGATTCTACCACTGCATCGAGTGTGATACGATATTTATCCACTCGAGACAGTTAAATTTTCAAATTTAAAACGCGAGGCTCGCCGAGCGTTTTAAATATTTAAAATTTAACTGTCGAGAGTGGATAAATATCGTATTACACGAGATTTGGTGGTGGAATCTGTTTCTCTAATGATTTTCAAACAATGCGCAGGCAAATTTATTCCTTCTTTTCGAATGATCTGCAAAAAGATGTGTTCTTTCTATGTGACGTCATCAGGCATGGTCGCCTTTTTTCATGCCGTCACAATAGGAAATTCAGAGGAAAGCAAGAAAATTCGACGTCATAATCGGATTTTAACCAATGAAGAACTGAGATCAATCGAACCACACGTTGATTAAATTTTGTTTATACAATGGGTGCAGAAAGGGATAAATTGACGAAGAATTAGAGAAATATATATATATAACTCGTCTCAAATTTAGCCCAACAATGTTAGATCTTAACATTGTTGGGCTAAATTTGAGACGAATTATATATATATTATGGTGTTAGCCCTGTATAACCACGTGTTATCCGACGTAGAATGTCTGTCACAAAGTTTTTTTTAACTAAGATTGTTATAATTTTAAATCACAATAGATTAATAAGATTCATATTACATCATAATCATACTGATGAACGATATCTGTTATCCGAAATATTTATAGATAATTACATTTAATGTTTCCTTTTTCTAATATTGGTGTTGTTTTGTACACTTTTTAGGCATTTATATAATTTATTTATTGTGTACAGTTATCGTTACTCGTAGCGATTCAGCGCTCCCGTAAGAAAGATCGTTGACTAATATCTAGACGTTTTATATAACTCGTCTCAAATTTAGCCCAACAATGTTAGATCTAAACATTGTTGGGCTAAATTAAAGACGAATTATTGCTTCGCATCACGGTGCGAAGCTATTAGTTTCATACGATATTCACGCCATCTTGAAATTATGACGTTACACATATCGGTTCTCATTGGTTGCCTTATGATTTTGGAAAGATTCTATTGGCTAGAATGAAATATAGAATTGGAAACATGTCTAGGACAGGAGAAGATATCAAATACGGAAAATTTACAGTATGGGTATTCAAGATCCGATCTGATACCCGAGTAATGAAAAAGTTTGTTCAGGCAGTTAATTTTGATTAATTGATAATGTTGAAGTGATATGGATAAATTCATGCTCAATTTGTATTTGGTTCACACCACTGTGTGAAGCTATACTTTTCATTCGATATTCACGCCTTCTTGAAATTATTACTGAAAAAAATATCGGTACTGATTGGCTGCATCATGATTTGGCTACGGTGATATTGGCTTCAATGAGATATAGAATTGGGAACATGTACCAGACAGGCGGAAATATGAAATACGGTAGATAAGGAATAAATTTGCAGTATATAGATATAAGAAGATGTGGTATGAGTGCCAATGAGACAACTCTCCATCCAAGTCAAAATTTATAAATGTATGTTTATTCAAGACCTGATCAACAATTATTCTGCATGTAGACGTAATTAATGATAGTGCGAAGCACTCCCTACCTTTTTTAGAAAGGTTAGACTTGTATATATATTATGGTGTTAGCCTTGTATAACCACGTGTTATCCGAGAATGTCTGTCACAAAGTTATCACATGTTTATACGTGTATAATAAAATTAAAATATTTGATGTGACGGCATGGTAATTAACATTATCATCCTTTACGACAGACAAAATAGCTGATCTGAAAGGTACACCATCTACTTGCTACTATACATCATGTACTGTGTTACAACCCTAGATACAACCGACGAGGAAAGATATTACATCGACAACCGAAAGCTATATTTTTATGTAGCCTATGTGGTCGAGTGGTCTAGGGCGCTGGACACGGTGCAGGCGGTGTTGCCACGATTGCACAGAAGCAAGGGTTCGAATCCCGCTGAGGGAAGAACAAAAATTTGCGTTGTTGGGCGAAATTTGAGACGAGTTATACCACGAAAAGATATGATAACAATGATAAATAATTGCTGCAAGAATTTTAAAAATCTAGACCCTACCAAAAAACTAATGAATAATGAAGATGAGAAATTGTTATCAGAATTGTGCATAATCATTAAGAAATTTGAAAAGTTTTGATGGGATTAATCTTCCTCTTCTTCTTGTAATTTGAATTTTATAATTTTCCTTTAATGAGTCCTAGAGCACCGTCCCTTGATGAATCTTGCACAGTAGCAATGTCAACCTCTTGATGCTGTGCATTAGTCATGAGGAGAACCACTATTGGGGATAATCTCATATTATATGTTGCTAGTTCTGAATGACCCCTGCATTGTCGTGATGTAAAGTTCCTCGCTGCTGTGCACTGGTTATGAGGAGAACTACTACAAAATGAGAAACTATATTTCTGGTTCTATTATTTCCTGTTAATAAATTTTATATCTAATTTTTAAAATGTTTTCATATAAAACCGACCTCATTACACTAAATGCTTCATACTGTAATAATAAATCCTACATGTTTCATATTTTTACTTTATTTCTTTGTGTATTGTGTATTTTCACTAAAAACTTGCATGTTTTAATATATAATCATTGTATTATGATGTTTATGTATCTTGAATGACAAGGGCCCATGATTGGTAAATAAAATAATGTCTAAATAATGTCTAAATGTCTATATATTTAGACCTGTTTTAATTTAAGAAGCAATGCTACATGTAACTAGGCATCCAAGATAACAATACCTCAAGGAGGGTAAATTATCTAAAAGTAAATATCTTTGTATAAATAATGCTTAATACATCCACGAATGAGTGAAACGAGAGGGGGTCTGGTGGTCTTCCCCTAGACATATCTTAATGTGTATGTTTTTGTTTTCTTTAGGGTTATTTCAAAGACGCTATTTCAAATAATTTTACATACAGGTGTATTGAAGATGTTTATTCCAGTAAAAATGCAAACTTTTATGATGGGTCCCATTTATAGTCATGAGCTAAGTTTCAAAGTCGTGCGCACGATTTTTCAAACTGGTGCGTACCCTTTTGAAAGTTGTGCACAAAAGTTTTGAAAGTCGGGCGCACCAGTTTGAAAAATTGTGCGCACGACTTTGAAACTTGTGCGTATGACTTTCAAACTTGTGCGCATTACTTTCATACTGGCGCGTATGACTCAAAATGGTGCGCATGACATTCAAAATTGTGCGCACGACTTTCAAAATGGTGCGCACGACTTTCAAAAACGTTGAAGCTCAAGTGCACGCAACAGTTTGAAAGTTGTGCGCACCATTTTGAAGGTTGTGCACAAAAGTTTTGACATTCAAAATTATGCACACGACTTTCAAAATGGTGCGCACGACCTTCAGAAACGTTTACCATGTATGTCTGTTATGGTTTAACCCACCATTTTCTTGGGAAATGTCTGTGCCAAGTCAGAAATGTGACAGTTGTTTTCCTTTTCTTGTTAAACAATGGTCTTTTTTCCAATATTTACAAAAATCAATAAGGATCTTCGTTTATAGATTTGACTGTTCATAAAAATTGATGCAAATCAGATGAGCCAATCTTAACTTTTCAAACGACATAAAACTGGTCGGTGTGGCATTATCAAATAATCAAATAATCAGATCCAAGAGCATTGAGCCATTAAAGCCCAATTCACAAAAGTGAATCGGAATAATATTTGCAAATCCAATCTTTTGTTATACCAATAACAAATATAAATTATCACGTGTTTAAAGAAAGATTTGATGGTTTTCGTTGATTTTTTCAATAACGAATAAGCGGCAACAGATCTTTCACGATCCTTTTCACGATCATCAAAATGCGGTACCCGATCTTTCACGATCCGAAATGTAATTTTTTTTCAAATATTACCATTTTTGCAAAGGTTCTGCATAAAATAAAACAAAATAACGTTAAGAACTATTTTAAACAGTAATAATGAACGATATTTTCAAGAGAAAAGTAGTTTATGCATTGAAAATAATCATGTTTGTTTACATTTTTATTTCTTTGAAATTTCGATAATCAATCTGCCTTTTGTAGGTTTGTAAAAACGGTGCACTTTTAAACCTTGTTTCTCGTATACTGATCATAATGTTGAACCATTTTGACAGGCAGTTTTATTTTTCCAATATTTGTCATCATAATTGATTAAATTAGTCTAAGATTATTTACTGACATTGCATGCGTCTTCTCGATAAGATTTCCTTCACGATCCTATAACAGATCTTTCACGATCCAATCGCAATACTTGATCACCATTACTTATTCTTTCACGATCATTTTTCTCAATATACCGAATGACAGCCGTGGATATTGTAAGAAATAAAATTAGTGAAATACATGATAAAATAAAACACAATTTCCCATGAAGCAATCGAACATGTTTCGTAAAATAAAGAGAAGTCTTCAAAACTTTATCTCTAGATAATGTTTTGAGGTGGTTAATAGTTTTAATAGATATAAGGAGATATGGTATGAGTGCCAATGAGACAACTCTCCATCCACATTCCTAGTACGAGAACAAGTCTCAATTTGTAAAAGTAAACCATTATAGGTCAAAGTACGGCCTTCAACAAGCAGCCTTGACTCACACCGAACAGCAAGCTATAAAGGGCCCCTAAAATGACTAGTGTAAAACCATTCAAACAGGAAAAAACCAACGGTCTAATCTATATAAAAAACGAGAAAAAAGAAACACTTATGATCCACATCAACAAACGACAACCACTGAACATCAGGTTCCTGACTTAGGACAGGTGCAAACAAATGCAGCGGGTTTAAACGTTTTAATAGGCGCCAACTTTCACCCTAAATGAAACAATAGTGTAACATTACAACATAGAAAGACACACTGTATAAATAACACATAGCTGAGAGGGTGATAGAGTAGATTTTACCCCGAGAAAACATTGTCAACTGAGGCGAAGCCAAGGTTGACAATGTCTTTTCGAGGGGTAACAATCTGCTCTATCACCCTCTCAGATATGTGTTATTTAATTTATTATACTGAATGTTCTGTTATTACTGTCTATTAAATTTCAAATTCAAAGTAATAAACTATGACGTTTTGTACATAACAACCATCCGTATTTAATAAAGCGCACACTTGATCAAGCGTCTCCGTGAAGGGTAATAGAGTATTTACCATAGGATAGAATAAATTGTCTCCCTCGTATTAACCAATCAAAATCTGGCATTTTGACATGAAGTATAATAATATTAAATATCAAATAAAATGTCTTTACTCAATCAAAAGACATATTAATAAAAACAAGTGAACATACACTGAACGAATAAATTTGATCTATGACACAATGTAAATACAAAATTAATAAAACAAGGGGGTTAGATGTTTAACAATATCAGAAAGACAATCATAACCTTGGACAAAATGCCGCTAAATAAAATAACGTACACAGGTTAATAAAAAAATTGTTGTAAGGTAAACATGGAGTACGGAAATAATTTTTACAAAATAAATAAATTTGTTGTTCTTAGTACGAGAACAAAAGTAAAAATTTTTCGTCATACTTAACACTTATCAAAGGTGGTTTATATTAAAAATAGTGAGACTAGATATACTACTGAATAAGTAAACATTAAATAACAAAAATACATTACAAATTGTATCAACAGGTCAAATTAACACGAAAGTACGATTTGAGAGTACTCGCAGTTACTGAAAGCTAGTTAAAAGCCAAAAACAATTAATAATAAAAAATCATGCATCAGAGACGAAAATCAACTAAAACACATCCCAGGGATTTAGTATTTTAACGTCATGGACAGTCAAAGAATACATGACTTGTGCAATGCCTAAATAAAAGTATTGACAGACAGTAGGATAATTAGGAGTTAACCTGTTAATAAATATGTATAATGTAATATATAGATAGAGTAATCTCTATATAGAAAATGAACGTGGATGTTTATTTATACATCCCAAAAAACCGTTTGAAAAGAATACAAATTTAGTTATGTTTTAATCTGCTGATGAATGTCTATAATAAGTAGTTCAAAGTGAAAATACTTTGGGTATGTTCTATACCTGTATTTCAAAGGGTCAGATGTATCGGTTGTGCAAGAAAATGGTATTCATTCGCGCCAAATTATAATTGGGATGTTAATCTTTAATAAATCGAGAGATTTTGGGTATGGTAATACCCTCAGGGAGAAAACCTCCACCAGCAGTGACACTGACCCAGAGGTTGTAAATAAACTCATCATAGATAACAGGATTAAAATTCCGTACGCCAGACGCACGTTTCGTCTACATAAGACTCATAAGTGACGCTGTAATAAAAAAAAGTTAAAAAGGCCAACTAAGTACGAAGTTGAAGAGCACTGAGGACCCAAAATTCCGAAGAAATAAAAATTTAATATGAAGAATAATATCAGCATTCATGTTACCATGTTTCATGTGCTGAAATATATAAAAAAAAATCAAGCTACTAAAATAAGCCATGACAATAAAAAGTGTGTGTAATCTTTTATTTTCATGAAATGTTTATACAGTGACGTATAACAGAATCGCCCCTTTCCATTAATAATGGTATGTTTACAAATTGTTTAAAACCAGTATTCTACATTACACATAAATATAATTGCAAACGATTTGTGCGTTCAAATAAATTCAACAACATTAGTTCTATCTCGATAATAAACGATAATATTTAGCATAGTCATGATAGTGATAGTTATATTATTTTGTGATAAAAAATTCAAATAAATTCAACAACATTAGTTCTATCTCGATAATAAACGACAATATTTAACATAGCCATGATAATGATAGTTATATTATTTTGTGATAAAAAACACAAACTAAAATCAAAACTTATACGGCAAATATAGATTATTGCATCGTTTTTTTAACTAGGTATCTAAACTTAAAAAAAATCCTTATAAAACAATATATAGCCGGGTCATCAAGATGTTCGACTAAACATTTTTCTAACGTTCTTAACCCCAGTCTTTCTGCAGTAAAATTGTCCCTCAGAAATATTGTGACGATGTGTGTTCAACTTGCAGTGTCAGTCAGATGTGGATTCTTAAAATTTCTATGAATCTTCTCCGAAATCGTCAAACACAATCTTTACAATTTTGCTGTAATTTCAAAACGTATTATTTTTCTACGCTTTACTCTACTATACCCCATTCTCAATTAAAAGGCAGCCATCATTCTTGTTAAACAGAGCTTTTCTACAAAAATGGGAAGCGTAAATTCAAATTCCCTTTTAAGATCATGAAAAAAATCAAACTTTGTGAAGAAAAAACACGTATCAAAAACAATCACAACAAGGATGAAAGCATCAGTATGCCGGACTTTCCCATCGAAAACATATCAGATTAGTGGATTGATATTTCAGATACTGATCATATTGTTGTGTTTATTTGACAAGATAGTTTTTTCCCCCAATATTTGTCCTTTTAATTTAATAAATAAGATTAAATACTGACATTGCAGGTGTCATCTCCATGATTTCTTCAGTCCGATAACAAATTTGACCCGATCCGATCACAATACTTGACCACCGTTACTTAGGGAGCTACCATTTGATATTTATGGGGGGCTAGGATGATTTTGAAAAAAATAGGCAGGATGAGACACTTGCAAAAAAAAAAAGTCAGGATGACAATTTAGGTAAAAAAAAAGTCAGGATAAACTTTAAGAAAAAAAGGCAGGACCGAATAGAGTGAAAAATAAAAAGGCAGGACAGAGATTACAACTAAAAAAAAATACAGGACAAAATTTTTCATCCTAGCTCCCCCCTCCCCCCCCCATAAAAATCAAATGGTAGCTCCCTTATCCTTTCACGATCATGCTTCTCGATACTGAATGACAGCGTGGTCTGGGAAGTTTTCTCGATATACTGAATGACAGCCGTGTTCTGGGAAGTCTTCTCGATATACTGAATGACAGCCAAGGTCTAGGAAGTTTTCTCGATATACTAAATAACAGCCGTGGTCTGGGAAGTCTTCTCGATATACCGAATGACAGCCGTTGTCTGGGAGGTCTTCCCGATATACTGAATGACAGCCGTGGTCTAGGTTGATTATACGATATACTGAATGACAGCCGTGATGTGGTAAGTCTTCTCGATATACCGAATGACAGCCGTGGTCTGGGAAGTCATCTCGATAAACCGAATGACAGCCGTGGTCTGGGAAGTCTTCTCAATATACCGAATGACAGCCGTGATATGGGAGATCTTCCCGATATACTGAAAGACAGACGTGGTCGGGGAGGTCTTCTCGATATACTAAATGACAGCCGTGGTCTAGGAAGTTTTCTCGATATACTGAATGACAGCCGTGGTCTGGGAAGTCTTCTCGATATACCGATTGACAGCCGTGGTCATGGAAGTCATCTCGATATACCGAATGACAGCCGTGGTCTGGGAAGTCCTTCGATATATCGAATGACAGCCGTGGTCTAGGAGGTCTTCTCGATATACTGAATGACAGCCGTGGTCTGGGAAATCTTCTAGATATACTGAATGACAGCCGTGGTCTGGGAAGTTTTCTCGATATACTTAATGACAGCCGTGGTCTGAGTAGTCTTCTAGATATACTGAATGACAGGTGGTCTGGGATATCTTCCCAATATACTGAAAGACAGACGTGGTCTGGGAGGTCTTCTCGATATACTAAATTACAGCCGTGGTTTTGGAGGTCTTCTCGATATATCGAATGACAGCCGTGGTCTGGGAGGTCTTCTCGATGTACTGAATGACAGCCGTGGTCTGGGAAGTCCTCCCGATATACTGAATAACAGCCGTGGCCTGGGAAGTTTTCTGGATATACTGAATGACAGCCGTGGTCGAATAAGTGATATGTTGAAAATAAAATTATGCTTCATATTATAAGAAGCATTTTTCTGTCAAAATTATTCACACCTATCTTTCTTTCTTTGATTTATTGGTTTGTTTGAATTCAAGCTCACGTGTAATATAATATCAGCATTCATGTGACTATAATGTGTTAAAATATTTAAAAAAAAACCATGCTGCTAAAATAAACAATACAAATGAAAACTGTATGTGCGATCGTTAATTTTGATGAAATGTTTTTTGCAATGACGTATGACAGAATTGCCCCTTTCCAGAAATAATGGTATGTTCACAAATAATTTAAAACCAGTATTTTACATTACACAATAAGTATGATTGTAAACGATTTGTACATTCAAATTAATTTTACAATATACATTCAGGCTTTATGTCCATGTAAATTCATGTCTATACATCAAATGGAAGACAAACTTTTACTACAGATTTTCTATAGGTTTCCCGACTTTGATTTAAAAAGAATATTTACATAGGCAACATCAGCTTGTATATTAAATGATTTCGGTTTAAGATTAAGTGGGTGCATAGCTGTCACAAATTTAAGTAATCCAATATCATGTAATGATTTGTAAATTTTTAACAGCTTTGGATAATCATCTTTAGAAGGCCATGTGGGAAACAAATGGTATTCCAACATAAATTGTTTAATGTTCTGGAAGAGGTTTTCCTGCAGCAAGTATTCGATGATATTCCATTCATATCCTTCGACGTCAATTTTCAAAACATCAAGTGTTCTCTGTAAAGTCAAAGTGTTAGGCCTATAGCATAAATATCAAAAAGTAAATATGTGATACATGTCAATGAGAAAGCAACTAAACAACTTAAAAGATTTCCTTGAAGTTATATTATTCTCCGTCAAAATTTTCCTTGAAATATATTTTTTTTGGTCAGAAGACGAAAAAATATCCATAAAACAAATAAAGAAATTAAGCAGTTTCATTTCACGGTCAAAGCGAATTCATTCATTTAGGGATCTTTACACTTTGTTATATAAATTGGGTACAAATCTATCGTCGAAAACTGTAAAGTGACCTCAACGAATGTTTTAAGCTGTGTTTCATAAATATTATTTTTTCTTTACCATTTAATGATAACTTATCTATTTTATTATCCACACTATATATAAGGATCTTATTGGAAATAAGCTGCTTTGCTTTCATGGGTTATCCTTGGGTTAAGGCATTAAATATACCTATAAGCACAACCATAACTATATCTTATGGTTTTATTAAGCTAAGTTTCTAAATCTTATTATGTATTTGTATATATTGCCTTTACCTGAACAAACTTTATTACTTTACGCGCATACTGTATTTTTACTAAAATGATTATGATTAGTTGGTGTCTTGTTAACGTTTGCTCAAACATTTGCTTATAGAATGTAGATACGCTTTTTTTGCAATAATCAGACCATTAGTTTTCTCGATTGAATTATATTACATCTTTTCATGTCGGTTTTCTTTTATAGCTTGCTATGCGGTATGGGTTTTGTTCATGTTGAAGGCAATACGGTAACCCAATATTGCTTAATTCTACGTCATTTGGTCTTGGATGGAAAGTTGTCTCAGTGGCATTGATACCAAATCTTCTTATTTTAATAATAAAGTGTTGCAAAGATTGATTTAATGTTAATATTTCGTAAAATATGTTTATTGAATCATATTATTTGAGTTTACATATAACTTGCATATATCATTCTAATCTATTCACCCCTTTATGTCCTAGTAAATCCATTATAGTTTTTAAATTCATTACTGGCCATGTTGTATTTCGTCTGACATAATTATCCCGTCGAGGAGAAAACTGTTTTGTATTACTATGACTGAGACCAATTGGATGGAAAATCACAGACGTATTACGTACATGTTCCTTCATTTTCATACTGAAAAAAAAAACCCCGCAAAAAGTACTTTTTAAACTTAAACTGTTATGTTCAAATGCCCTTTCAAACTACATTTTAGCATAAACAACAACAGTCAGCTCTCGAGCAAGAATCAATTTATCAAGCGTTTCTTACATGCTACCTAATTGACATACGCAAGGAGCATATGCGGGATTACATCAATTTTGGTTTTGCTCATCTAAGAAGAAATCACTTGACACTGGCAAGCAAACAGTCCGTTCAATAGCAAGGTACGTGGCATGCAGGTTTCACGAACAAAACGTTAAGGCGAGGTAACACACAAAAAAAAAAAAAAAAAAAAAAAAAAAAAAAAAAAAAAAAAAAAAAGAAACAGCCGAAAGAAACCACATGGATATTCAAAATCATAAGTCAAAAACAAACTGACGATGCTATGGCAATAAAACAAAAACGATCATAAGACAAACAACAGTACGCAAAACACAACATGAAAAACTAAAGACTAAGCAACACGAACCCCATCAAAAACTGGGTGATCTCAGGTGCACAAAGTAAATACAATCAAAGTATAATGTTATAGTTTTTTGACAGAATATAAAATAATCCTAGAACATATATGTTGTCTGAAATATCCTTAACGTTGATAAATATTTCATTTTAAGAACTTCCTTGTCAGTGAAAATCAGGGTCTTTATTCTAAAACGTAAATGAAAATATGAATGAATTAGTACATTTGAAATTGTTTTATTTATGACTAAATTATGTGACTATTTCAGAAAATCTTACCTCGGATCAAAAGAATGTACCTCACAGCCGAGACTAGCCATTGCATCATCGAAACGAAAATCAAAATCTATACTGAAAATAAAGACATCAACACAATTAATGAATATATCATCATCTTTATACTGGATAAAGTCCTTATGAGAAATAAAGCCGGGTCGTCAATAATCCGACTAAACATCTTTCTAACGTTCTTTCTGTCGTTCTTTCTACAGTAAAATATGATCTTCAGAAATATTGTGATGAGGTATATTCAAACAGTGGTGTCGATCAAATCAATTGGTTGACCAATACGATGTGTCGGTGTATCAACTCACTAGCGGCATGTTATTGTGGTCTTAGATCGTTAGATACCAGTATAGTCGTCAGATCTGTAATTTTACCGAGTGTGTATCCTGTTCCTGATTGTGTCCTATTCCTGATTGTGACATTCTGACTGAATGTGAATTCTTATTGTGGGTGATGCATGCATAGCAGGAGACGCTTACACTGTCGACACACCCGGTCTTGCTCCGTTTGGAGTTCACGAGATTCCCTCAATTTTTGTTTGTATAAACTTTGAATTGTCTCTTCACATCGATTTCAGAGGTTAGAACACAGATTAATTACTTTTGTCAAAATGCAGTCCATATAACACTTTATAATAAGTATTGATTTTAATTTCAATAGTACGGATAGGTATTTCAATTTAATTTTTTTTTATTGAAATAAAAAAAATCTTGGTAAAAAATGAAATTTAATGGAATTACAAACAATAATTTAACATTATAGTTTTCCTACAGAAAAAAAATATGACAATTTTGATAAACATAAAAACATAACCAATGCACAACATGGGTTCAGCAAAAAAACGACCTACGAAATCACAATTAATTATAACCATCATAACATTGAAAAATAAAACTGGAAAAAGAATATCAAAAGTTGGCATCAGCCTTCTTGACTATGCAAAGGCGTTCGACAAAGTACCACACCAGCGCCTATTATACAAACTAGAATACTATGGAGTCAACCCTAAAACTAATAAATAGATTCGGTCTTTCCTAGAAAACAGAAAGCAGAGCGTTCCACTAGAAGGAGATATCTCTTCGCAAGTCCTAGTACTCTGGTGTACCCCAAGGGACAGTTCTTGGACCTCTATTGTTCCTGGCCTTCATTTATGACAAGTATGAAAAAGTAGCATCATCGGAGAACAAATTATTTGCAGATGATAGCCTTCTTTTTCGAACGATCAACAATCAGACAGACAGTGACCTTTTGCAAAGTGACCTAACATTATTGGATGATTTGGAGAATAAATGGCAAATGAGTACAAAAAATGTCCTTGGATAGACACATTGCCAACATTGTAGGCAAAGGAAACACTACATTGGGATTTATACATCAAAACCCGAATGATTACACTAAACCCGTCAAAGCAGCAGCATATACATCCATTGTAAGACCCACAGTGGAATATGCTTGCACAGTTTAGGATTCATCAAGCAAAAAAAAAATCAATTCAATAGAACAAGTGCAAAAAAGAGCAGCACGATTTGTTCAAAACGACTACACAAACCGAACACCTGGCTGTGTAACAAACAATTACAACGGGAAAGCTTGGAAGATTGAATGAAAACCAACAGAATATGGGTTTTTCTCATTGTTGAAGGCCGTACGGTTCCCAACAATTGCTTACATCCACTTCATTTAAACTTGTGTGGATAGCTGTCTCATTGGCAATCATACCACATCTCCTTATTTTTATATTTATGTTATTTAAGATACAGCATGAGCAAAAGATATAGACGGACAAAAATCTCTAATCCCAAACGACAGCCGGACCAGAGGTAAAAGCCGCTTCTATCAAGAAAGATTAAACGCCGACGACTATATACTTTCATTCTTTCCAGAGACAATCAGGGATTGGAACCAACTTCCCTCTAAAGTCACCTATACCGATTCAATAGATAGATTCAGAGCTGTTCTGAAAGCATGCTCTGGAAGGCAGAAGTCAACACTGCATGAATGTGGATTTTATATCGGTGACTGTTTTAACTATAAATAACTTTGAGAAGACTTGCTACGTTTCCCTGCACTGCTCAAAGTTTTCGCAGTACCACATACATTCAATATCAAATTCGGTTCCTTATTTGGAGGAAGAAGAAGACGAAGAAGATCAACGGTTATTGTAAATCGTACTGACACTAGGGTTTCAATAATTCGTCTGACTATTATTGTCATTTTATTTTAAAAAAAAATTGTCTTAAAATTTCATTTTCATTTCAATTTTAATACACAATTTATAAATCTTAAGAAATAATGAAAAGGTCAATTATAATATTGGACTGTTAGTCGAAATGCCAAACTTAAACACACTAATAAGATTACCTGACTGCTAGAATTCTGACGTCAGAATGCATGAATACAGGGATTCATGAAATACAAAATGTAAACAGCTTGTAAGAAATTGACAAATCCACACAAAGAAGCACAATACACTGTTGGCTACTACGAGTTCAGTACTATCACTTCAGAACGGCAGGAATCTAGTTAAAAGATTCATTTCTTAATGCATCTCGGAATCTCATGTCTTAAATATTTTTAGTCAGCTGAATAATACATATAATGTATTGACTAGGATAATCGTCAATACGCATGGTCGAATTAAAAATAAATATTGTTCGTCGGCTTCATCATTCGTCTTTTTTATCGTCTTGTCAAAAGTAGTCTTACAGGTGTAGTCTTACAGGTTTTGTTTCTAATAGTGTTATGCATTGTACTTCTACGTCCATTTCACGTGAAATTAACAATGAAGTGGCCAATATCCAGAATAAAAATCCTTTGAGGTCTTTCAAACTATATATATATATATCATTTTAGAGGAAAGGGCTAAGTACTACTTTATGCTCTAGGAATTTTCTGCATGCTTACGCCCTTCTAAAATTAATGTTTTTTTTTTCATATAAAACCGCAAACACGAAACAGCAATCATGTCGAATATAAAGCATGTTCCGGCAGCGGATTTTTTTTACAAGCTGCAAAGCATCATAGATTTAAAGACAGACGCAGAAATGTCTGCACTGGTTGTGTTGACTTTTTGGCAGGACCTAAATAATTTGTAATTATAAAAAGACTTGGACGATATAGTCTAGGTGTCTTTAGTTTGTTTTTTTGTGTGTCATTGTGTCATTGTGTTGATATTTCATCTGATCTCCTTTTATTCGTACTAAAATATTTGAAATGACAGCATAATTATAATCGTATACATGTATACACCAATGGTTAAGGACAGAATGCATGGTGTATAAATCATGACAATAAATCACTACGAGTATAATGAAATAATCAACGGGTCAAGTGCCGCAGCATTTTCATTGTTCTTCTACTAAGATATTACTGTTTGCTCTAGGAGTTTACTGTATTCTTCTGCCTTTCCAAAAACAATGTTGCTTGAGATCGTATCCGCGACACAGAATTCCTTTTGAATATTAAGCATGTTCCGGCAGCGGCGTTAACTAAAAATACTAATTTTCAGTATAGATTTTAAATTCGCCATGGGGAACATTTTTATGGAACTAAAATGGAAATGGCTCCTTTAAACCCTGAATAAAGATTAAACTTTGTTTTGTGTCCATGCATAAAGTACTTATCTCGTAGGACTTTGTTCTCGTCATCGTTAGAAAAAGTGTCTTTAAAGCCAAAACAATGTTTTTCTGTCATGATGAAAATAAAATCTAAACTATCTTTTAGTGATCTATTGTAAATGTATCGGTATTTATTGCGGTCCAATTTCACGCCGGTACCAAAAGTTGCGAATGCATTACCGAGAATATATTAGATTACGAAACAGCGAAGAGACCTTATCGTTATTTGGGAACTTGCGACACTTATCCGTTAATTTTTCGACACTTGAAAATTGACGACATACAACAATCACTTATGCATTGTGGCGTCAGACATTTTCTTTTATGACATCATTTTTTACGGGAACGTTGGCGGACAAATAGCGGTAAGTTGTACTTACATAAAAAGGAGCTCATACAATTTAAACATTTGACTTTACAAATAATCTTGATGCGATTCTCTCAAATATTTATGTTTCTTCTTTACTATATCATTTATTTGATCACACAATAAAATATATATTATTTTTTTCGGCGTGCATTAAGAACTAAAAATAAATGACATTGCACAAGACAGGATGAAAATTAATATTACGCAACAAAAATATGCAGGATAACTGAAGATACATATGACTACAAAATTGAAAGTTAATTTTCGCGCAGCGAAGACGCGGAAAAATAATAAACATTCGTAGCAACAGATGAAAATAAATGATCAATCCGGAAAAATCCACCTGCAACCCCTCACCCCTCCCCTAAATTCCAAATGGTCGTTACTTAATACAAACATGCGACAATGTTTATTTATTAAAACACCAATGTAAAGACGGTAAACGTTTGTTATAAGCAAGAAATAACATTGCAAGAAATGTTTTAAATAGAACATCATTTTTAACAACTTGAATAAAAGATTTCTTACCCAAAAGAATATACAAGACAAGGTTTCTTGATTGTGTATCCTGAATCCAAGCAAATCCACCAATTTCCAACTGACTTGAATCGTTTACAACGATAATCTATGGATCTGTGTTGAAGGTCCCTAAAGTATTCATAAAATGTTTACTCATTTTAGTATTTTATCACTTTTCTAAATTTTTTATAATTAGATTTTTGATTGGTTAACTTTAGTTGCAAATATTTCATAGGTTGACATGACATGAACAATTTAAAATTATTATATATAAACTAGGTATGTTCTGCAAAGTGAATGGACCGACGGACCAGAATGAAGGGTGGGGAAATTAGACCATCATCGCAGTTTCTAAAAACTAGAGGCCCTAAAGAGTCCGTGTCGCTCACCTATATATTCAACAATGACTACTTTAGATCTAATAACACAAAAACTAAAAGAGTATAAATAGAGCAGCCAAAAAACGTCCAAGGCCAACTTAGTCTGAGGTAGTTGTAACTTTCGTTTTTTTGACTGACGCCGTGTCAGCGCAAACAAGCTACATACATATCACGACGATCTTAAATGTAGTTGTAGAACAATTACTTCACTTTATCAATTTGGAATTTTACCGAGTGTTTTATTTAAATCATGCCAAAACCAAAGCACTGTCGACTTGGAACATGGCAGATTCAGACCGTGCGAGACCCATATGGGTAGACAAGGTCGTTAAACACCCCGTAGAAGTGGAACATGGTACGCTCGAGTAATGACCATTGTGCCAGGAAAAAAGTATGATATATATTTCTGTGTTCATAAAACATGTTTCTTGGTGGCCTTGGGCTGTTTTCCGCTCTTTGGTCGGGTTGTTGTCCCTTTGACACATTCCCCGTTTCCATTATCAATTCTATTCTGGATTAATCCTTCACATAAAACGTTTAAACGTCAATTACTAGTATATAAAAATGTTTGGGATCATACAAACCGAAAAGGCAACCAATTTATTTCAGACAATATATGGATTACAATTAATAAACAGCAGCGCCATGAGCGCTTCTACGCCTGTCGCTTTTTTAAAAGAATAATGTTCCATAATAACTTCTCAATGTCATATCAGAAATTTATAAAAAAAAAAAAAAAAAAAACTAAAGGGAGGTTATTCAAATAGATATAAACCAGTCACCAAAGTTTCATGAAAACTGCTCAAAGCACTTTTGAGTTATTGTTAGAAAACTGGAAAATCTCCCATTTTTAATGAATAAAACCCCATAACTCGGAAACGTAAAATCTAAAATTTATATAAATCGAAAGGGAGCTCACGTCAATAGATATAAATAATTCATCAAAGTTTCATGAAAACTGCTCAAAGCATTTTTGAGTTATTGTCCAAAAACTGGAAAATCCCCAATTTTTAATGAATAAAACCCCATAACTCGGAAACGTAAAATCTAAAATATAAAAAAATTGAAAGGAAGCTCACGTCAATAGATATAAACAGTTCATCAAAGTTTCATGCAAATTGGTTAAAGCGTTTTTGAGTTATTGTACGACATGTTGACGACGGACGGACGGACGGACGGACGGACAACGGTATACCATACCGTAAACGGGCGTATACAAATCATTTATTTAATAGAAACATTAACTACCGAGATTTGAAAATGATTTATTTAATAGAAACATTAACTACCGAGATTTGAAAATGATTTATATTACTACCGAGATTTGAAGTACAAAATGAGGGGCTAGTCCAAAAAGAGGATTATCTGTGAGTCTAAAAATGTAATTACAATGATATAATGAAATTGTTTAAGCATTTTAAAAATGACATTACCATTTGAAGAAAGCAGCTGATCTCCACCAGTCAGTATCAGTAACATTTATTGACATGTTATATGCTGGAAGTTTTACATTCCAATCATGTATATTAACAGGTTCAACTGGTATCTTCTCAGGAGATTTGTAAACTGGTTTATTCATTGTGATCGTCGTATTTTCTGTTAAAAACAAATGATTACTATAAATAAAAAATATAGGGAAGATACCCAGGGACATTCGTAAATCATAAACCCAATAAAAACAATCAACACCATGAACAAAGAGTAAAACGACGTAAACACACCACTATACAGAAAACTGGAGATCCACTGGAGCATCTCCAGTTTTCTGTATAAGTCCACAAGTGACGCCCGCTTTGTTACCCCTGTCCATGATGTGTGAACGGTTATAGGTTCTATACAGCTCTCAAACAGTTATAGTAAGTTCCAAATAATCGCAATACTTTCAACGACATAACACTGCATTAATGTGTGTATGAATATAATCTAGAATATAAAACCATGATAAAACCATGCATTAATGCAACGCATACTTGCATATAAAACAGCGGTATAGTCAAATGTTCACTGTGTATCATCGCCACCGGAAATTGGGTACTAACGAAGCGGAGAAAATGGAAAAAAAAAGTAAACAAGGTAAGAACTCATTCAATTTAAAGCATTTCTACTGATTTGACGAGGGTACCGCTTAAGAAATGATTTTCTGATATATAACTCTTTAAATTATTAGGCCAATGAGTACAAAATCAAGACAATATTTTGTGTTATACTCCAAAGCTTGCCACTTAGTACCTGAAAATTTCGAGGTCGATTGTCCTCCGTCGCCTCATTGGCAAGATATTCAACTGTTTTCATTATTTTTCCAGACACGTTTTAGATTATGATAGTGTGACATCATATTGACTGAAATTTGTTATCATAAAGATGTTTTTAAAGAATATGGACCAAAACATTGTTTGTTTATTGTACGGCGAATTGCAGGACGTTGTACGGCGAATTGCAAAACAACAACTTTTGTCTGTACGGCGTCTTGCAATATATTGTAATTTAAAGATGAAATTAATCACTGTTTAGATAATATCAAGTGACGATATTTTGGCTGTATCAAAGCTTTACCGGCTTACAAATATACAAAATAAACTACTTATCAAATATTATAAAATGTATGCCGTTAATTTCGTTCAGAAGTCATCGTTGCGTACCTCTATTTGACTTTGTGTTTTAAAGACAAAAGGTTTTTTCAACCATATTATCCTAAATACGTTCATATATCGTTATAATACTAACGACTGTTGTCTTATTTGTTGCCAGGGTGAAATTTTGTAAGTTCAATAAAAATTTAAAAAACCGACCATTCATCTTTTGTTGGTGCTGTTTTTTTTTTTTTTTTTTAATATAAACAGTGGAGATGTTGTATGATTGCAAAATAAGATAACTATCCACCAGGGTCAAATAAAGTGTATGTAAGCAACTATATGCTATCGTTTGGCCTTCAACAACGAAAAATCGTACCTTATAGTTGGCTATAAAAGCCCCGACATGAAAATTGTGGAAGGATTCAACAAGAAAACTAACGGCCTAACTCATAACAAAACAATTTACGAAAACAACAAATATGATAGAGATGAACCAACGACAACCACCGAACTTCAGGCTCGTGACTTCGGTCAGACACATAAAGAATGTGCTGGATTAAATAGATATAGGAAGATGTGGTGTGAGTGCCAATGAGACAACTCTCCATCCAAGTCACAATTAATAAAAGTAAACCATTATAGGTCAAGGTACGGTCTTCAACATTGTTTATTGTTTATTTTTTAATTTCTGAAATGAATAATTTGTTAAAAGAAAAGTGAAGAAAATACTTTGTTTTCATTGAAAATTAGGAGAAATAAATCATGAATTGTGTTTCGAATTAATTTTCTTGTTTCTTATTGAAAATAAGATTGTATTTTTTTTAGTTTAAGTAAATTCAATCAATCTTTTCATTTACAGGAAAAAATAATAAAAGACTGTTACGTGATTATTTGTTTTCAAACACACCTTCTCTATTTTGAAACTTATAAAGGTATGGATCTCGGCTTATCTGTTTGGTTGAATATAAATGTGAATTCATAGAGTTTCAAAATCAACAGTTAGCCCTATTTTTGTGTGTGTGTGTAAATAATCTAATCTTTAGATAGATGCTAAAATTAAAATCATGTTTCTTAATAAGAAGAAAATAGTACACATAAGCATGCCTTAATGTAAAAAGGTGTACCCGACTTATTCTTTCGCGATAAGAATTTACCGATTTCGGTATTTTAACAAAACTGTTTACGAGGGCAAATAAATAAATGAACGCTATCAAATCAACATTTAAATTTACGGGTTTTTTCCAAAAGAATTTATGAGTATGCACCATCAGGATTCAAAAATATTTCAACCTGTCCTTATTAGATGTTATTTCATTATAATTCTTTAAACTTACAAGTCGAAGATGCTAGCTTTTGTGAATTGTATTAATAAGTATATAATATTAAGATGACAACCAAAAACATCATACAAGGTCATCTTTATTCTCAAGTAGAAAGTTTATATAAATAGTTTATGCCGTAGCCACAGCCGGATTTGTATCCCTTGTATCGGATTCTTCTTTCATTCTTTCCAAAATGATTAATCTAAGGTTAATATTTTTTTTAAATTCAAACAGTGTTAGCCACCGAGCTTGTTCATTTCTAACTATATAGAGATGAAGTTTTTTTAGAAAATTAATGTTCTTTATTCTAATATATTGGCTGTATCTGCCTTTTACAAATAAGACAATAACATTAATTGAAAAAGGAGACGTGGAATGGTTTTCACTGAGAGGACTTTCAAACAAAGTCCAAATGAAATAGAGTTGACCAACTATTGGTCACTATACACTTCACGATGAACAAAACCCATACCATATCAAAATTGCCTGATTTATGACAAAATCATAAACAAATATGTCAGGCAGTAACACAACAGCCGCTATATAACATGTTCCTGACCAGGGACAGACACATATATAATAAGGCGGGGTTAAACATGTTTGTGAGCACTCAAACCTCCCTTAACATGGTGCCGTGGTTTAGCAATACAACATTTTTTTTGCAGAGAATGATAATTCATTTATATTTCATTTTATCTGAAAGTTGAAAGAGAATTCATTCACTTAATGGTTCTAAATATTCAATGCGGAACAATTCTCTTGCCCTTACCTCCTTCTTTCCTCCACCCACAAACCATCCCCGAAATGTTCATCACTTATATGCAAATGCTGACTAATGTTGTATGGTTAAAACATTTGGTTGAGGCAATCTAAAGTTTGAGAACAGAAACGAGAGCTTTAGCTTTTTCATTTATAAAGGGCATAACTCAAGAACGGTAATAGTGACGCTACCCAATTTATAACTTGATCTGTGTTTTGTGGTGATAGGCATTTCGTGTAAGTTTTAAAACATTTGGTTAAGGCATACTAAAGTTAGAAAACGGAAACCAATTTTGGGACTTTCTGGACGGACGGGACAGACAGGTCGGACGGACATGGGTAACATTTAACGCTACGTCAGGGCATAACAACAGTCAGTAAAACAGTGACATGCCTTTCCGAAAGTTACAAAATTTGCCAGCTTTTGTATATGCCGTATTCATATTGTATACATCAGGTATGTAAAAGATGTAATAGGACTGTGTTTAAGCCTTATATTGTGTATACATCTTAAATGGTTGTCTAGCGATTTGTATTTTTATCAAATGCATAATTAGATATTTGAACATAATACTTTATTTTCTTTAAAAGACAGAAAATAAATAATTTGAAATTAGCAAGTTGCCATACAGTTGAAAACAAGTTGCCATACAGTAAATTTGTCAACACGAGCAAGTTGCCGTACCCTAGACTTTATTTTTTATGGTCTATATTCTTTAAAAACCATCATTTTGACAACAAATTTCAGTAAATATGATGCCACACTATAATAATCTAAAAAAGTGTCTGGAAAAATAATGAAAAACAGTTGAATATCTTGCCAATGGGGCGACAGAGGACGATCGACCTCGAAATTTTCAGGTACTAAGTGGCAAGTTCTTGAGTATAACACACAATCTTGTCTTAATTTTGTACTTTTCGGCCTAATAATTTTAAGAATTATATATCAGAAAATCATTTCTTAAGCGGTACCCTCGTCAAATCAGAAGAAATGCTTTAAATTGAATGAATTCTTACCTTGTTTACTTTTTTTTCCATTTCTCTCCGCTTCGTTAGTACCCAATTTCCGGTGGCGATGATACACAGTGATGTTTTCTATATGGAAAGCGCTATATCATCCATTACCAAAATCAAAACAAGATAAGAACGAAATCAAGGGAGACAACCTAAAATATCTGATACCTTTCAAGTTATTATTAAGACTTTTTGGCGTTTTGGCATGGTCAGGGAAAGAACAAATTAAATAGGTAGACGCACACTACAAAGAAAACTATTAAAACTATAATAATTACATTACATGTATGTTTCATTATAATACGTTATTTTGATTGGCTAACAGCAATCTTGCGTCATTCTGAAATTAACCTTCATTTCAAAATGAAATGTAACATTCGTGATGACACGAGCTTCCACAATAAAGTGCACAGGTAAATAAAAGAAAAACTTGATAGAAATAGTGTTTTCATGATCCTCGCAAAAAAATGTAATTATAAGTATTGAATGCTTCTTTTAGTAATTTTATAGGGTTGTAAAAGCGTTGACCGTGCGAACATTTTTAGAATGAAGCGCGAAATGTACTTCGGTCAACGCTTTTACACCCCAATAAATTTACAAAAAGAAGCATCCAATTCTTAAAAACAAATACTTCGTATGTAGAACTCGAAATCTATGGTTTCACAACCAGCTCTTTAAATTATTTCTAATAACAAAGCAAACAAATTTAGGAATCCAAATATTTTTATTTCTGGCTGTATACCCTAACACGTGTAAAAGATACTAATTATAATGGTGTTGTTATATCTTTGTGTCTAGAATTATAACTATGCTGGAACTTATATAATTCGCTCGCTTATAGTTTTATATTTTTTCTGTATAACATAGCGGTGCAAACTTTGGGTATATCACAATATGGTATCTTTTTGTAATATTCTTTACATTTCTGTATGAAATATACACCTAAGTACAACCGCCAATATTTAACAAGGGCGGCATGAGTTACATGTAGCATAGGTTTCCTTTATGGTGACTCTCAATAACTGCAGCTCCTTTGTAGTACCTCTCAGTTACTGAAAATATTTCGTTGATATTTGTATTATTTTCTACCGTTTTACTTGAATCTAGTGTTTGTATTGTCTATTATTAAAAGGGAGGTTTGAGTGCGATTTCTTTTTTTTTTTTTAGTAAAATCGCGCTATATGTTCGTGTGCCTCTCCCAAGTCGGGAACTACGTCATAAGGTATCTATAAAAGTATTACAAAAATACCGAACTCAAAGGTAAATTCAAAAAGGAGATAGTTCCATTTTACTGTATTTGTCTATTATGGAATTGGTGGCGTCTCTTTTGTTTGTCTCTAGTAATAACATTAAACAGTTCCAATTTTACTGCGCAATATGTGCATTTCGACAATTAATGTCTCGCCTGCTTTACTCGATGTAAAATATTATAATATCCAAACTTGGTACAAACAATTAAGATTTTTAACGGCAAATTTCAATAAAACAATATCTGTTTAATTAATTCTTAACTTTTCTCGACTGATGGCGTTGTACAGTAGCATATTGTATGAACAACTGTCTCTTTGACACATACCTAACATTCATTATAATATAATCAAATAAAAACCTTTACTTGAAATTGCAAATTGAAAATTAAAGGAATCTTCCGTTGAATAAATAAAGCCATTTTGGATCAGTCTATTCAGAAACCCATATCAAATACTAATAAATGTTGCAGTCATGTGATGTTCTATAGGCATGGCGGCACATGCACATAATTAAATGAATTCCATTTTTTTTTCAAGATGCATAGAACGGTTGGAACTGGAAATGGCTACCAGCCAGATAGTCGTCGATATTCATAAAATTAATCCATTTGTATTTCTTTATATTATTAATAGATGGAATAAAAAATGAACTGCACACAGGAAATCGGCCCTTTGGCGGTCAACCATTAAGTCCTTTATTTCCAATTACATCTGTGATATCATCTATAAAGCATACCCATGTCTCAAAGCAACGAATAAACAGATTTTATATAAAACAATAGTTTTAATAGCTTTATAAGCGATTTGACTATATTTATACACTTATTTTATCCGTAAATTGTCCGTTGATAAATCAAGAAATTACTAAGAAACTTAAGTTCCAACTCCATCAAGCAAAGTTGATCTTAGACAAATTTAGCTACTCTTTTAGGTTCTTTTTGATCATACAGCTCCTAACGTTTCTGTGTATTTATACATCCCTGGCTTCTAACGTTTCTGTGTATTTATACATCCCTGGCTCCTAACGTTTCTGTGTATTTATACATCCCTGGCTCCTAACGTTTCTGTGTATTTATACATCCCTGGCTCCTAACGTTTCTGTGTATTTATACATCCCTGGCTCCTAACGTTTCTGTGTATTTATATATCCCTGGCTTTCAAATGTATAGGTTTGGGCGTTCCTGATGAAGGTAAATCTAGAATAGCACCTGGGACGCATGAAATTTACCAAGCGTTATTTTCAAATGCAAGCAAGATTCGTCTGCTTGGTATGTATATGTTGTGTACAAGTTATCATAAAATATTTTACAAATTATAATTTGTATGTTAACTTTGTACATATTACAATTTGTATGTTAACTTTGTACAAATTGTTATTTGTCAAAAAAATACTTGTACAAAAAATTTGACTAAAATTCACTGATAATTCGTACAAAGGATATATGATAATTTAACATGAAAGAAATGATGGCCTTCTATATATTTTTAACATTAATAAATCTTAATTACATTGAGGAAAACATTTGTGTATTCAACTCTTCTTGGACACTTTTCAACTGTTCATTATTTTGGGGTCAATTGTTTTAATAAGTTGCCGGCATACGCTGCATGCGCTGCCTGAGCAACTGACCAAAGCCGAATATCTTACCAAGAAAACAAAACGGAAATTATCAGAACTTTCTGTGGGGGATAATGTCATTATACCTATTCCTCAGTATGGTCGTGTCCAACTGATCCTCGAAATATCTTTGGAGTAATTGTTGAATCTGGAGATTTTGGGTAAATCATTGGAACATCTGTGGGAATTTTAACAGGATATTTGTCTAGAAATCAAATTGAAGCTGTTAAAGACACATGTTTATTCGCACAACGGTCCCTGAGCTTCAACTTTCGCTATGTGAAGCAATTAAAAAGCTTTCAAAAACTGGTGGTCAGGGGTTTCTTTCATCAAAAAGGCAAAGGGGTGCAGCACTTCTAAATGTAAATGTGAAAAGCAAAAGATATTGTGCAATTCACGATGACATTTACAATTCAAATGCTCAAACAAATGATACAGAGAACTATTTTTATATTTTGTAAATAAGGTTTATTCATGGTCATTAAATAAAAATTTTATAGTGTGTATCAATGCGTGCTTAACCAAATCAATATTATAATTTTTGTACAAGTTATAAGTGAATTATAGTAAAATTTTGTACAAATTGTAATCTGGAATAATCCTCCGCCAAAACTGCAACTGATTATTTCGACAAATTTATAAACGTGGCTACCATAACCTGAAACTGGTTGACAGAGTTTCGTCAAAAACTAATTGGCCCAT
The DNA here is from genome assembly GCA_017311375.1 of Mytilus coruscus. NCBI lineage: Eukaryota > Metazoa > Mollusca > Bivalvia > Mytilida > Mytilidae > Mytilus > Mytilus coruscus. The sequence goes on from CM029596.1 coordinate 26,599,832, forward strand.
TCAAACCAAACTTGATAGACATTCCTCTACGCTGCAATTTTCCCAAATTGTGTCCGATGGCCCATGAAGGTTGTCAGAATGACCACAAAGCCTCTTAGACTAATTGGTTGGCACAAATTTTCAAGTTATTTTTATCAGCGTTGATTATCTGTTCCCGCTCCCCCTTCCCCGCTGGTTAACTAAACTTCCATTTATTTTCGTATCTGTGGAACAGGAAATATTTCTATCAGAAAACGGGATTTTTTTTATTGTACACTATATCTTTGTAGTTGCAGAAAATCATTCAAAAGTACTTATCTGGCGTCATATATTATGTCTATGAGCTTGCCGATACAAAAGATTAAATTATGCTAATAAGAAAACTCTGAATTCAATTTTGCTGTTTATTACCTGTGGAGCAATAGATTGGTTTTATTTGCACAAAAATATCTTATGAATCAATTGCGCCGTAAAATTCACATTAGAGACGACCCCTTTCATTTTACCTGTCAAAGTTAGTGTCAACAGTCGGTACCGAGACTTTTCGTAAATCTCTTTTACGAATTGTTTAATTCTATGTTTGTACTCCGATTGTGTTCATTTTTAGTTTTCGATGGAATTATTTCCTCGGCTCTATTGCTTTAAACTGAAATGTTCTCATAAAGAAAACCCGTGGCTTGTTTTTTAAATATCATTAATTCATTACAAATAGGCAAATGTCTTTTCAGCCCAATAATAATGCCTCCATTTTATTTGCTTCTATTCTTACAAACCTGCTTTGATAACATTTGTATACTGTGGAACTATTGATAAATACAGGAAGATGACCAAAAGTAGCACTGGGGCTAAATATTTTCCCCAAAATCGAATCGGTGTCAGCATAACTAAAATATAAAAAACAAAACGCATTTCAATTCCATAAAAATAAACATAAGATAAGGTAAAATATTATAACTATTTTTTTTTAGCATTTTTATAAAGCGCAGAGAGCATTACAGTCTCTAACGAGACCAATACCGGGTCTGGATCTGCGTCGCTGCATGCAATTGTTTGAGGTAACATGATAACTGAAGCATACAGATCATTCCCTTCCGTTCCCAATGAAACCGAGGAAACGAAAGTTTGCCTCTCAAGATTTTTCGGACAGACGGATGCAGTATTGTAAAATACCTATATAAACTGACCTCCTACTCTCCTTTCGAATATTTGCATAATTGTAAGACCTAACAAACAAGTGGAACGATATCAATCATAACCAACAAACAAGAAGAACTATATCATTCATAACCAAACAAACAAATAGAACAATATCACTCATAACCAACAAACAAGAAGAACAATATCACCCATAACCAAACAAAAAAGCAGAACAATGTCACTCATAACCAACAAACAAGTAGGACAATATCACTCATAACCAACAAACAAGTAAAACAATATCCCTCATAACAATCAAACAAGTAGAAGAATATCACCCATAACCAAACAAACAAGTAGACCAATATCACTCATAGCCAACAAACAAATAGAACAATATCACTCATAACCAACAAACAAGTAGAAAAATATCACTTATAATCAAACAAACAAGTTGAACAATGTCACTCATAACCAACAAACAAGTAGAACAATATCACTCATAACCAACAAACAAGTAGAACAATATCACCAATAACCAACAAACAAGTAGAACAGTATCACTCATGACCAACAAACAAGTTGAACAATGTCACTCATAACCAAACAAACAAGTAGAACAATATCACTCATAACCGAACAGTCAAGTAGAACAATATCACTCATAACCAAACAAGCAAGTATAACAATATCACCCATAATCAAACAAACAAGTAAAACAATATCACTCATAACTAACAAACAAGAAGAACAATATCATCCATTAATAAAACAAACAAGTTGAACAATATCACTCATAACCAAATAAGCAGAACAATATCACTCATAACTAAAAACAAGTAGAACAATATCATTCATAACCAACAAACGAGTAGAACAATATCACTCATAACCAAACAAACAAAAAGAACAATATCATTCATAACCAACAAACAATTAGAACAATATCACTCATAGCCAACCAAACAAGTAGAACACTATTACTCATAACCAACAAACAAGTAGAAAAATATCACTCATAACCAAACAAACAAGTAGAACAATATCACTCATAACCAAACAAACAAGAAGAACAATATCACTCATAACCAAACAAACAAAAGAACAATATCACTCATATCCAACCAAACAAGTAGAACACTATTACTCATAACCAACAAACAAGTAGAAAAATATCACTCATAACCAAACAAACAAGTAGAACAATATCACTCATAACCAAACAAACAAGTAGAACAATATCATTCATAACCAAACAAACAAAAAGAACAATATCACTCATATCCAAACAAACAAGAAGACAATATCACTCATAACCAACAAACAAGTAGAACAATATCACTCATAACCAAACAAACAAGTAGAACAATATCACTCATAACCAAACAAACAAGTAGAACAATATCACTCATAACCAAAAAACAAGTAGAACAATATCATTCATAACCAAACAAACAAGTAGAACAATATCATTCATAACCAAACAAACAAGTAGAACAATATCATTCATAACCAAACAAACAAGTAGAACAATATCATTCATAACCAAACAAACAAGTAGAACAATATCATTCATAACCAACAAACAAGTAGAATGATATCACTCATAACCAAACAAACAAGTAGAACAATATCACCCATAACCAACAAACAAGTAGAATGATATCACTCATAACCAACAAACAAGTAGAACAATATCATTCATAACCAACAAACAATTAGAACAATATCACTCATAACCGAACAGTCAAGTAGAACAATATCACTCATAACCAAACAAACAAGTAGAATAATATCACCCATAACAAACAAACAAGTAGAACAATATCATTCATAACCAACAAACAAGTAGAACAATATCACCCATAACCAACAAACAAGTAGAACAATATCACCCATAACAAACAAACAAGTAGAACAATATCATTCATAACCAACAAACAAGTAGAACAATATCACCCATAACCAACAAACAAGTAGAACAATATCACCCATAACAAACAAACAAGTAGAACAATATCATTCATAACCAACAAACAAGTAGACCAATATCACTCATAGCCAACAAACAAATAGAACAATATCACTCATAACCAACAAACAAGTAGAAAATATCACTTATAATCAAACAAACAAGTTGAACAATGTCACTCATAACCAACAAACAAGTAGAACAATATCACTCATAACCAACAAACAAGTAGAACAATATCACCAATAACCAACAAACAAGTAGAACAGTATCACTCATGACCAACAAACAAGTTGAACAATGTCACTCATAACCAAACAAACAAGTAGAACAATATCACTCATAACCGAACAGTCAAGTAGAACAATATCACTCATAACCAAACAAGCAAGTATAACAATATCACCCATAATCAAACAAACAAGTAAAACAATATCACTCATAACTAACAAACAAGAAGAACAATATCATCCATTAATAAAACAAACAAGTTGAACAATATCACTCATAACCAAATAAGCAGAACAATATCACTCATAACTAAAAAACAAGTAGAACAATATCATTCATAACCAACAAACGAGTAGAACAATATACCTCATAACCAAACAAACAAAAAGAACAATATCACTCATAACCAACAAACAATTAGAACAATATCACTCATAGCCAACCAAACAAGTAGAACACTATTACTCATATCCAAACAAACAAGAAGAACACTATCACTCATAACCAAAAAACAAGTAGAACAATATCACTCATAACCAAACAAACAAGAAGAACAATATCACTCATAACCAAACAAACAAAAAGAACAATATCATTCATATCCAAACAAACAAGAAGACAATATCACTCATAACCAACAAACAAGTAGAAAATATCACTCATAACAAAACAAACAAGTAGAACAATATCACTCATAACCAAACAAACAAGTAGAACAATATCATTCATAACCAAACAAACAAAAGAACAATATCACTCATATCCAAACAAACAAGAAGACAATATCACTCATAACCAACAAACAAGTAGAACAATATCACTCATAACCAAACAAACAAGTAGAACAATATCACTCATAACCAAAAAACAAGTAGAACAATATCACTCATAACCAAAAACAAGTAGAACAATATCATTCATAACCAACAAACAAGAAGAACAATATGACTCATAACCAAACAAACAAGTAGAACAATATCACTCATAACCAAAAACAAGTAGAACAATATCATTCATAACCAACAAACAAGTAGAATAACATCACCCATAACCAAACAAACAAGTAGAACAATATGACTCATAACCAAACAAACAAGTAGAACAATATCACCCATAACCAACAAACAAGTAGAATGATATCACTCATAACCAACAAACAAGTAGAACAATATCATTCATAACCAACAAACAATTAGAACAATATCACTCATAACCGAACAGTCAAGTAGAACAATATCACTCATAACCAAACAAACAAGTAGAATAATATCACCCAAAACAAACAAACAAGAAGAACAATATCATTCATAACCAACAAACAAGTAGAACAATATCACCCATAAACAACAAACAAGTAGAACAATATCACCCACAACAAACAAACAAGTAGAACAATATCATTCATAACCAACAAACAAGTAGAACAATATCACCCATAACCAACAAACAAGTAGAACAATATCACCCATAACAAACAAACAAGTAGAACAATATCATTCATAACCAACAAACAAGTAGACCAATATCACTCATAGCCAACAAACAAATAGAACAATATCACTCATAACCAACAAACAAGTAGAAAAATATCACTTATAATCAAACAAACAAGTTGAACAATGTCACTCATAACCAACAAACAAGTAGAACAATATCACTCATAACCAACAAACAAGTAGAACAATATCACCAATAACCAACAAACAAGTAGAACAGTATCACTCATGACCAACAAACAAGTTGAACAATGTCACTCATAACCAAACAAACAAGTAGAACAATATCACTCATAACCGAACAGTCAAGTAGAACAATATCACTCATAACCAAACAAGCAAGTATAACAATATCACCCATAATCAAACAAACAAGTAAAACAATATCACTCATAACTAACAAACAAGAAGAACAATATCATCCATTAATAAAACAAACAAGTTGAACAATATCACTCATAACCAAATAAGCAGAACAATATCACTCATAACTAAAAAACAAGTAGAACAATATCATTCATAACAAACAAACGAGTAGAACAATATACCTCATAACCAAACAAACAAAAAGAACAATATCACTCATAACCAACAAACAATTAGAACAATATCACTCATAGCCAACCAAACAAGTAGAACACTATTACTCATATCCAAACGAACAAGAAGAACACTATCACTCATAACCAAAAACAAGTAGAACAATATCACTCATAACCAAACAAACAAGAAGAACAATATCACTCATAACCAAACAAACAAAAGAACAATATCACTCATATCCAAACAAACAAGAAGACAATATCACTCATAACCAACAAACAAGTAGAACAATATCACTCATAACCAAACAAACAAGTAGAACAATATCACTCATAACCAAAAAACAAGTAGAACAATATCATTCATAACCAAACAAACAAGTAGAACAATATCATTCATAACCAACAAACAAGAAGAACAATATGACTCATAACCAAACAAACAAGTAGAACAATATCACTCATAACCAAAAACAAGTAGAACAATATCATTCATAACCAACAAACAAGTAGAATAACATCACCCATAACCAAACAAACAAGTAGAACAATATCACTCATAACCAAACAAACAAGTAGAACAATATCACCCATAACCAACAAACAAGTAGAATGATATCACTCATAACCAACAAACAAGTAGAACAATATCATTCATAACCAACAAACAATTAGAACAATATCACTCATAACCGAACAGTCAAGTAGAACAATATCACTCATAACCAAACAAACAAGTAGAATAATATCACCCATAACAAACAAACAAGTAGAACAATATCATTCATAACCAACAAACAAGTAGAACAATATCACCCATAACCAACAAACAAGTAGAACAATATCACCCATAACAAACAAACAAGTAGAACAATATCATTCATAACCAACAAACAAGTAGAACAATATCACCCATAACCAACAAACAAGTAGAACAATATCACCCATAACAAACAAACAAGTAGAACAATATCATTCATAACCAACAAACAAGTAGAACAATATCACTCATAACCAAACAAACAAGTAGAACAATATCACTCATAACTTACAAACAAGGAGAATAATATCGCTCATAACCAACAAACAAGTAGAACAATATCATTCATAACCAAAACAAAAAAAAACAACTCAGCTTTAGGCCTCCTCTGAACATTTAAAGGGCCCCACTATGTAATGGTTACCTAAACTACACAAACAACCCGTAAAGTATCGTTTCATCTTGGTCTCTTGTAAAAGTTCTACTTCTAATCTTTCAGTGCTTTTAACGATTAATTGTTGGTTGCTTAACGTCCAGTGGCAAATATTTTATGCATGTTCAGGACGACAGTTCTTTTAACGGGTTCTTTGACTACTATCAATGAACTTATCATTAACTTTTGTAATAAAACATATGAAAATAGTCGAATTAGTTATTTTTGGAGTGCAAAAAAAAACTTTTAATGTTTTAGAAAATTACGTGCTCTTGATTGTCCCTTTAATTCGGCTGACAGTTTTGACTTTTCCACTTTTTATACTACACTTTCACACAATCGTATGAAACAAAAGTTTTCCTATTTAATTAGGTAATTAGGTGGTCGTTTGATAAATTTGATTGCAAATGTATTTGATGCAATTCATATAAAGACTCTTCTCTAATGCGAAAGGTAAAGAGGAGATGATTAAAGCTGTAAGAATCATGCACTTGTTGTCTCATTGGCAATCTCTCCACATCTCCTTACTTTTATATATAATGGTTGGGATTTATTTTTTTTATGTATTTTTGTGTAAAAGTATTTCAAATTCGTACATTTTATAAAAGGCATGGTTCATTTGTATTCAGAAGTCTTCATGTTAGTGTACCGAAATGGATTTCATACAGTAAATATTTCGTGATGTAAACAATCTTTATTTTTAGCTCAGACATATTGAATTGAGACGTACGTACACATAGTTTGAAAAGAGGGTAAATGTGTGTGTTTTTTTAAAACAGAAAATACATCCTAAATGTTTCATTTACTATGTGTCTTGGTGGTAATATGTCTTATTGTTCTAGAAACGGAAATCAAGAGCAATGTTCAAATGCTCCTACTGTGAAGAGGGGTTTGATCAAGCATATGCTATACTTGGTCACACAGGAATAAAGCACCATCATAGATTCATTTCCATCAGAAATTAAAGGAATAAAAATTGACAATGTATATTTGTGAGGTATATGAATATTATATACACATTTCGTTTTTTTTTTATTATATCAAAAGGATCGTATCAAAGCTTACAGATTATTTATTTCGTTATTTATCAAATTCATCGGATAAGTCCCCGAGTTTATCATCAGCACAGTAGTCAGCACTTCGGTACTGACATGATGAATAACAAACCTTTCTAAAATTGTTTACCTCCAAGGGTGATTGGGGAATAGAAAAATTGTCACTTAGGTCCACTTCCGACCGGCAGTAAAACCCTTGCCAAAGTGCTGCGTCCGTTTGGCTTGCGGGATGTTCAAGTACACAGCCACGTCCGGTCAGAATGGTGCGTGTAGAGAGAGTTTCACGCTCACTGTACGTTAAGGGGTCCAAGGGTGGCCTGTTGCAAGGCAAAATTTCTGTTCATATCCAATATACCCTAATTTTTAGTGACAGTCTAAATTTTCTGACCTTCTTCTGTTACAGGACCTACCTATTAGATTTATTGTTAATTTGTCCTCGTCCTGAATATGCATGAAATATTTTCCATTGGACGTTAAGCAACCAACAATCAATCATTAAACATTGTCCGTTTATAAATTTAAAAATCATAAAGGAACTAAGGGTTCAATTCCATCAGGCAAAGATGACCTTAGATTGATTTTGCTATTTTTTAAAGTCCTTGTGGTCATATAGCTCTTCAAATGTATCGGTTCTACATCCTTGGCCTTCAAATATTCGGCTTTGAGCGTTCCGGTCTGAAGGTAAATCCAGAAAAGCGCTTCGAACGCATGAAATTTATAAAGTGTTGTTTTCATTTATTATAAGATATTCCATTCAATTCAAATGTTAATGTATTTTTGGGGGGTAGGGGCGCTACTTTAGTAGAATATTTGGGTTTATATTGAATTTTTCTGATTTTTTACTGCTTTTGCTTAGTTTTCTTGGTCCTACGATTTTTTGTCAATGTTATCAAATAATATAAAATTTTATTGATTAAAAAAACAAAGGTAGCATGAAATGAAATTGAAAAGATTCTGGGTCCCTGTAATCGGTTCTAAAAACCGTTTTAAAAGGGACCCAGTGATAACTTAGATATCGTAATATTGCAAGGTTATGATAAAAATGTTTTCAGAACAGAAAGTTATCATTAAATTAAAAGGGGATAAATTTGATCAACATAGTAAAACGTTTTTGGAATTTATATAGAATATATAATATTGTCCATCGCTAAATTACAGTAAAAATCTAAACAAAAGTCAGTTTTAAGCCCAAAAATGTCTTCTTTTTTATTTACATTTTTTTTTAAACCCCGACCAACTGTTGAAAAACCCGGACTATAAGGAATAAGTGCGTCGTTTGTGCTCAAAACATGCATAGCATTCAGAATAAGACGAAGAGGCACGAATAAAACTATTATAGTCGCGAAATAGCAGTAACTCGATCTGATCGCATGTAATATTAATCGAAAAAAAAACCTGATCTACACTCGAAAAAAGTGGACCGATTCACTCGAAAAAAAAAATGCGATCTCAACGGGGCACTATACCTACCGTGAATTAAAGGTCGGTGATTTATTGTATAAAACTACATGTCGAGGTACATGCTTTGTGCCTTAAGGTAAATCAGTTTTATTGGAAATATTATGACAAGTATATTATTAGTGATATACTAATTGTTAAAAAGCTAACAAAATATCAGAGTAAGATTTAAACTTAGAAGTGTTGGTCAAGTAGGCGTTATTTTGAATCGTAATGTTAAAAATCGCCAAAAAGGGTTAGATTTTAGCAAATCATCATTTTACGATGTTGACACTGACAAAACAACATTTTTACAAAGTTGACATCGACACAACATTTAACTATGTTGACACCGACAAAACAGTACGTGGAAAACCCTTCGTGGACAATAGTGATGTTGAGAAATTTAGGAATAATGGTTGCTGTGTTGAAAAAAACTAGTACAAATGAACAAATAAAGGGTGATAGGTAGCAGAGTGCGTGGTAAAGAGAAAAAATTGAGATAGGGCAGATTAGTGCAACACATTCCTTGTCATTGGTTGGAGGGGTCACATGTCCAAAATATGAGGAATTCGACAAGATGTAGTTCTCTCCCCGTGAGAATAAAGACTTGGGCTCAAAAGGAGTAAACAACAAGTATGTTGTGAATAAACCGTTAGCTAAGGTCCAACCTAAAGTAAGGCTTAACATCGGTCTGACCTTTCAACTGTTTCGGTTCGCACGTTCGACGCTATTACAACCCTATATATTATGAAAAAGAAGCATTCAATTCTTTTAACTACATGTTTATGCTACAACCATGAATTTATGAGTTATATCAAGCTTTTCGTTTGTTTTTTTTCCCAAAGCATTATTTTACCATGTCACGGATAGCACGTGCAGTCAAAACTGTTGTATTTTATACGTAAATAAAATATGAGGGTCTGAGAATGGGGGTCCTCCATTTCTGTATTTTAAAATTGTTTATGCCATTTTTTTCTATTCTTTATACTTTTTGCCCATTATTCTCTATTCTTTATATTTTAGCACCTCATTATTCTTTATTCTTTAGTTTTTTGTTCAATTTTTCTCTCTTCTTTTTATTTTTTGCCTATTATTCTCTATTCTGTAAACCCCCATCCACACCCTCAAATATGATATTGGAGTGCCTCGCGATTGTTGCCAGCCAATCAAAATTATGGATTTTAATGAAACATACATGTAATGTAATTATATATTATTAGAGAAATCACAAATCTTCGTTGCCAAGGGGGGAAATGTGACCTTTCACTGACCTAACGAATAACCATTTGAAAGATCGCGATTTCGTTACGCCCTAAAAAAAAACGAAATTATAACGGCTATTCTTTTTATATATAAAATAAAAAGATGCGGTATGAATCGCAATGAGACAACTCTCCACCAGAAACTAAAATGACGTAGAAGTTAGCAACTATAGGTCAACGTACGTCCTTCACAAATGAGGAAAACCCATACCGCATAGCAAGTATAAATTAAAGGCCCATAAATGGCAAATATATTTTTAACAATTCAAACGCGAAAGTTAAAGGCCCGATTTACGTACCAGACAATAAACGAAAAACAAATATGACATTCAGCAACAAACGACAATCACTGAAATACAGGCTCCTTACTTGGGACAGGCACATACAGAATGTATCGGTGTTAAACATTTTAGTCGTTTTGGTCACACATACATGCATAGCTCCTCAAATATTGAATTTTTATACTTAAATTTCAAAGTTTTTGATAAAGGTAAATCCAGAAAAGCACCTCGGACGCACCATAAATCTCACTTTCATGTTTCGAGTGATTTGGTTTAAATGAATTTAAAACGGTGATATAACAAATGTCATCTTAACATGTTTGTAGTGTATATATCTATACTATTAAATAAGAAGACCTCATTTTGTGTGTCGCTTCTCTTCCTTCCACAATAAATTAATCATCATACCTCTGTGTCCTATAGGTACCATGCATAGTCGTATTTGTCATCCTCGCTTATGATTATTCAGTATGGGTTATTTTGGGAGAAAAACGAAAAAAAAAAAAAAAGACGTCCTAATATTGTTTCCGTCATCGGACGGACTGTTAAGTCATGTACAAGACTTCCATTTAGGACTGTTTTAAAATATTACACATAATTTTCAGAAGTACTTTGGGACAGGACAATTGTTTCGCGTTTTTCTGTATACTATGATCATACATATACTATAAATAAAGTGTATTTGCTATTTACTATCAATTCCAAGTTTACTATCCGCGGCTGTCACTGATAGAGAGTCTCTATAATGACTATGATAGTAAACTTGGAATTGATAGTAAATAGCAAATACACCTTTTTATGTACATGTATGTAAATTGTTCATAGTATACAGAAAAACAGAAAACAAAAAAATAACGGACTTCGGAAAAAAGGGGGAAGGCTAAAAAAATTGTCCTATCACCAAGTACCTATTACTTTTGATACCTTTCCTGAAATTCTCCAGTCATAAAATCTTTTACAAAAATTTATCCTACAACAGTTTACATACTTTCAACCACGATCTAAATGCCCGCGATTTCGCGGGTGTGTTCTAGTTTATTAATAATATGTATATACATCTCAAGGTGTAACTTTCATTCCTCAGTGTGTGTGTATGTGTGTTTCAGTTTATTTAATTTTTCAGTGCTTCTATTTTAGATCTCAGCGACTGTGTAATTTTTAATTATCAGTGTGTATTTTTAAGTTTTTTAATCTTAATGTGGTTAATTTTTATATTTCAATGAGCATATTTTTCGAAAAATGTCTTCAAAATAGTCTTGTCGAGAACGGCTTGCCATAAATTTAAACCCGGGTTTCCCGGTTCACTGAAAGTGAACATATGATAGTGCCACAGAGAGCATGACAAGTTTTCAATGACATGTATTGAATTAAATCAGTTATGTATTTTTGAAAGAAGTATACCCACAAAACACAAGAACGTTTCTGTTTCGTTGTGAAAACGTTGTGATTTAACGTTGTGGGAACATTTTAAAAGTATGGATTACCAGTAACGTTATAAGAACGTTATGATATAACGTTATGAAAAACCAATCTGAAACCTTAATAGAACCTTGTGTAACCAATCTGGAACCTTAATACAACCCTGTGTAACCAATCTGGAACCTTAATAGAACCTTATGTTACCAATCTAGAACCTAAATAGAACCTTGTGTTACCAATCTGGAACCCAAATTTAACCTAATGTTACCAGTTCCGAACCTAAATAAAATCAAGGTCTACCAATCTGGAACTTTTATTACAGGTTTCATCTGAAATATAACCTAGACTTAGTCTAAACATGTCAAGCATTTGTTTGAAAAGAAAGAAAAAGTTCAATGATCACTTATTCAAATTAATATATCAAAATCAAATCAAATTTATTGTAAAAAAAAACATAATTGTCAGTGGCAAACTACATTATATACAAATAAAAAAAAAACCAAACAATACATTAACTCTTGGTAATTAGTTTATTCTTATCACAGTTCCAATGACTTTATAATACAATAATCCTTCCTTGGTGTAAAAGTAACGTATATACATTTCTAAAACAAATTTTCTCAAAATTTTTTTTAATAAAAAACACAACCGAGAAAATAACCTTTTGATATGCATATCTATATGGTTTTAATTCTGTTTTGTAAAGATTTTTTTAATTAATTACCTATGTTTGGTTTATGAGGAGTTTCAAAAACTATCAGCATTGACTCTTAAACAAAATAAAGGTTTGATTAATATGCATGATGGCAAAAATCTTACTAAATGCAACTTACTTGAAATTGAGTATAACCCACATAGCATTTACTTGGAATAAAGAACGGAACAAGGGCATGTGTCAGACAACACCAGACAAATATGTACAAAACAACACAAGGCCACCAATGGGCCTTCGATACAGGAAGAAATCCCACACACAGAGGCATCCTTGTGCTTGCCCAGAAAACACTAATGTATACTAGATCAGGAAAATTGACGCCATTCTACACTCAATATAAAAATGAACACAGATTTAAAAATCTACAAGCCTAATAAAGGCTAGATGAGCCTTACTGAGGACAGGCGGAATAATGCAGTGGGGTTAAACATATTTTGTGAGATCTCAAACTTCACCCTTTACTTCTAACCAATGTATAATAAAAATAAAACCACAAATATTCACTAAGCGCACACAACTTAAACTATGTCTTGGGTCTCTAGTGAATAATCAATCTTTGGCAAGGATATCATTAGTAATAGGATTAATTACCAGTGACATCATCGTGCATGTAAATGTACTGAATGAAAATGTTTTATGTTTAAATAGTGATGTTTTGATGTTCATTATGTTACACCTTATATGTCCAGGTAAGTAGGTCATTTTAACCCTGAGGGTTCACACATACTAATTAGTTAGAAATATAGTCTATGGAGGAATATTCGGAAGCTAATTTATTCTAGCCTGGGATCCTGGCTCACTGCTCGACCTATCGACGAAGTATTAGATTGGGTCAGGATGCCAGGCTAAAATTATTCTTCATTCGGAACACTTATTCATCTTATCTGTATTAGCCTCCTGCAATTAAGAGCACCTCCATACGGGTGTATCTGAGATATTTAAAACGTCGCAATAAATAAATTGTCACAAATCGCTTATTCTCTTATCTGATATATGATAATAAACTAAATGTATCCATAGATCACTTTCAAACATGTATGTTAAAGCTATATTTATGCATCGTAAGTGTTTGCTTGAGCAAAGTTGACAGTTGCAACGTTTGATAAACAAGTGAAAGTTAAATGGTCAAGATTTAACGACATATGGTATCGAACATCAGTGCCAGATATTAATGGTGTTGAGGTTTCTACAAAATGAGTTATAGTAGGCTTTGGGATTTGTTGATTTGTAACAATAAATTTTATGCATATATCATTTTGACAAATCAGATAAACAAAACTGTCCGTTTCAAAAAACTGAAAATAAAACAAATAAAATAAAGACTGTTTGTTAATATTCCCAGGAAATAATCATATTCTTAATGATAAAAAAATATATTATATACTTTTTTAAATAAGGAAATAGATTTAACAATTGCATGTTAATCTTTCATGAGGTCTTCAAAAATATGTTATGCAAAAGAAAAAATACAAATACACAAATCAATTAACTCTAGATTTTTACACTGAAGAAGCATACAATGGATTCTATAAACATTGGAAAGTTAGAAAAGAGTGTTTTTGATCTTAAGTTCGGGTATTTGTTTAAACAATTATATATCAATATAAGAATTAAGATTGAAAATACATAATATACTGAGACCAACATTCATTTAATAAATATATCTGAATTTATGAAATTGTGTTTTAAAATTAAAAATTATTATGAAATGCGGTTCCTTCAACCAACATACGTAATAAATCTCAAGACTTTAAACCGTTTTTGCTAACTAAATAAATGTTTGTTGCCTATAATTCAGAATTTTATCAGTGTTTCGGGGTTTTTTACTTAAAATTGTTTAAGCATGGGTCCCTTTTCAAAAGTCTCCCAACTACTACCTCGCAAGGTATTCTTGTTGGCATGCGTTTATATGCTTTTTTGACCTCGTGTGACATAATTTTATTAATGAAATCTTTTGTATCTCGAATGTAAAAGTTAAGCCTCTTCAATAATGATTTTATCAAGGAATCTCTCAATGCATCTCGTGTGAGAGTTACACGTATTGATAATTGGTCGGTAAGGAACATTGAATGTCTCCTACTATCTGACCAGTTCGCAATGCCTCATTAATTATGTCTAGATTTATTTTATGAATTTTTGAAAGAAGGTACATGTGTCCATGATTTGAATCATTATCATTCTTTAAGAAAGTATAGTCTGGGAATCCATTTCTTTTTATGCCCCCTACGTAGCGGTGGGGGCATTACGTTTTACCCTTAACTGGGTTGGTTTCCGTTCTCTAACTTAAGTTTGCCTCAAACAAATGTTATGAAACGTATACACAATGCTTATTACCACAAAATACAGATCAAGTTTGAAATTGGTGGCGTCACTTTAACCGTTCTAGAGTTAAGCCCCTTTTCAAATGAAAATTGCTGAATTTTTCATTTCCGTTCTCTAACTTTAGTTTTCCTCAACCAAATGGTATGAGACTTACACACAATGCTTATTACCATAAAACACAGATCAAGTTAGAATTTTGGTTGTGTAACGTTTACTGTTCTAGAGTTATGCCCTTTTACAAACAAAAAAGTTTCCGTTCTCTTACTTAAGTTTGTCTCAACCATATATTATGAAACTTATACACAATACCTATTACCACAAAAGTCAGATCAACTACAAATTTGGGTAGTGTCACTTTTACAGTTCTTCAGTTATGTCGCTTTAAAACTTTATATGATATGCAAGCAGAGGCATCATGTGTGTCCCATGGACACATTCCCTTTTTATTTTCATCTCACTTTATAATTCACACCACTCTCATATTGTCATGATTTACAATAATTTAAAAAGAAAATATCATCCCCCACACACATGGCCATGAAAGCACTGAGATATAATTTTTAATTTAGTTGAATTAATAAATAGCATAAAAAAGTTCTAAGGTTCACGTATTGTCTTTTTTTTTTTTAACGCAACTTGTTCTAATTATTATTTCAACTGAATAAGAAATTATATATCAGTGTTTGCATGGTCATGTGTTTGGAAAATAATATTTTCTTTTTATTGTAAATCATTACAATTTTGGCATGTTGAGAGAAGTGTTAAATATAAAGCAATGAGGAAAAAAAAATAAATTCCCAGACGTATAATTTCTTAAAGAATAATAATGATTCAAAACATGGGGGTATCATGTATCTTCTTCCAAAAATTCATAAAATTAATCTAGAAATAAGTAATGAGGCATTGCGAACTGGTCAGCTAGCAGGACACATTAATGTTCGTTACCGACCAATCATCAATAAATGCAACTCTCCCGCGAGAGATACTTACTTGATCTAATTACAAAACCATTATTGAAGAGGCATAATAACTTTTACATTCAAGATCAAAAGATTCCATTAATAAAATAGAGTCACACGAGGTAAAAAAAGAATGCATTCTTATTGCTTATGATGTACGTCAAGGTACACAAATATGATCATTGATAATTTAGAAGAAACTGTTATCAATGCATTAGAATTAATTGACACACAGGAGAACATACTTTAAAGATTCTCAACAAAATAGATTAAACTGCATTTGTTAAATTAATTCTTAAAAACAATGAATTTGAGTTTAATGGTCTGTTATACAAACACATTATAGGAGCGCCCATGGGTGGTATATTTTCACCAACATACACAGATCTGCATCTGTCTGTCCTATTCATTAAAGTCTTAGATAAGTTCCAATGGAGAGAAAACATCAAATTACACTGTCAATAGGGATGACGGTTTTATGGTCTTCACAGGCAAATTAGAGCAAGTTGAAGATTTCTTTAACCTAGCAAACGAAATTGACCATCTACTTTAGTTCTAATATGAGGTGTCGACATCTAGTATAATCTATTTAGAGGGTGGTAAAGGGTTATTTTCGTGTAACGTTTTCGGCCTTTTTATTTCACGTGATTTCGTGTTTCGACGTTTTATTTCTCGTTTTCTCGTGTTTGGTTCGACGTGCGTGCTTCGTGTTTTCCCTTAATTATTTTCTGTGTTTCGTGTCGATACTCTTATTTTCTCGTGCTTGTCCCGCATTTGATTAAAAAGTGAAGCGGGACTAATTCAATGTCAGCCCAGATATTGTTTTAAATTATAAACTAATTAACTGGTCCCAAGATATTCATTTTGTATTACTATGATAAATCGTATGCATCTAGATAGCCTGGCATCCTGACCCAATCTAATACTTCGTCGATAGGGCCAGGCGTAATATAATCCACGTGACCAACTATCAGCGCTGAACTGAATTACTGCGCATGTGCATGTTCTATAAACGAGGAATATATCGATCGGATCGTTAATTAACAGTTGATTCACGATGTAAATCAATAACGTTTGAATTATATATGCTAAATTTTTCGAAATTTGCATTTCATATGAAATGAAAATTTAATTTTCAATAAATTCGTGAGAATATAAATATTTCCCGCCATGTGTCAAGAAATGACGCTATCCCACGATGCATCATTCTAACATCCAATTGACGAAAACATATCGTTGTATTCCGCCTGGCTCTACTGTCGAGCAGTGACCCAGGATCCCAGGCTAGCATCTAGAGGACGCTAAAAAGTGACCACATGCAGGGTCGCTTACGCTATGTCAATTTATAATGACTGCATGATCTCCAAGAACGGCTGAGTAATAACTTTTGGTACTTTTTTCCTAAATATTTACGATTTTATTCCTTGGCTTCGTTTTTCCAGAGTGTTTTTTTCCGTGCAACGTTTTTGCGATTTGTTATTTCACGTGTTTCCGTGTTAAAATCCCCCCCTTTTTTACCACCCTCTTTTTAGATACCGAAGTGTACAAAGGTGATCGATTCCATAATAATTGAATTCTTGATGTTAAGTCACGTATATTAAAAACACAGAAACGTATCAACATTTACCAATCACTAGTGCACATCCAAAACTCACATAAATTTAAGAGTATTAATTTACAGTGTCTGAATAATATAAGAAATAATAGTGACATCAATGAAGTAAATAAACATTTAATAAGATTACAAGATAACTTAATTGATAGAGAATACTGTAAAAAGAAAACAGTAAAAGTTGTAAAAAGTGTATATTAACGAATTATAGTCTTTTAATATTTTAATATTTTACTTCTTTTATTTTCATTTGAAACAGATTTTTTTATCTGATTTGTCAAAATGACAAGTATGCATAATGATTTTATTGTTACAAATCAAATCCCAAAGCCCTCTGTAACTCATTATGTAGAAGCCACAGCACTATTTTAAAATATCTCTCTGTGAATATCTAGACACAGATATTTGATACCATATGCATAGGTCGTTATAATTAAATCTTGACCATTTATCTTTCACTTGTTTACCAACGGGTACAACTGTCAACTTTGCTCAAGTCAGTAAACCCTTGCAATGCATAAAATGTAGCTTTACCATTAATATACATGTTTGAAAAGGATCTAAAGATTGTTTATTATCATATATCAGATAAGTCAATTAGCGATCTGTGAAAATTCTTTATTGTCATGTTTTAAATATCTTAGATACCCCGTATGGAGGTGCTCTTAATTACAGGAAGCTAATACAGATAAGATGAATAGGTGTTCCGAATGAACAATGATTTAGCTTCCGAATATTCCTCCATAGACTTAGTCTCGATCATCCAGCCGCTTTATTTTTCAAAGTATAGCGTCTGGATGACAAGTGATATAAAAATGGTAATTTATGACATTCGGAATAGTATCGGCTTTTTTAGCTTGTTTTTAAAGATAATGTCCAAGACGAATAACCAAGAAGTTGGTTATTGACTTCGGAAGAAATGACATTACGATAATATTATTGAAAAGCCCGAGTGTACCGATTGTTGTTTAAAGCTATTTATATTTTTTTGTGACGACATACAAGTCCTGGAAAACACCAGACAGCATGGCTTCCACGACCGCGAAGGAAAATAACTGCACATCCAACCTTGGTAAGATGATATAACAACACAAACTGTTACATACATTTGATGCAACCTGATACACCGAGTAGTTATATTCTTTCATGCATGTCCGTGCTACGCATGCGAGTCAATAATTATACAATAAATGGCAATTTTTGTATTGACTGGGGCAATGGGACCACTCGAACAGTCGTATACTCTATAAATAATCATTTTAGGGTTGATATGTTGATATGCAGTATCTTGAACTTTATAAATACTTGATGGCGAAATATGACCATCCAAGATAAGTTTGTTGTATCTATCTGTATAAGGGAGTTTGCATCTTGATATGTGTTAAAAAAAGGGGAGGAGAGATACACAATAATGTACATATTCAAAGGAGGGAACCCAATCCAATACCATAAGTAGAAGAAAAACAAAGTATATCTAGAAGATGCCATTTTGTACATACACCAAATGGTCAAAATGATTTATGCTCGATTTTTGTTAAACAAATGCATTTAGCTTATACAAACAGATAAGAAGTGGGACACGTTGTTATGAAAAGTAATTTAAACATACTGTTAGTAAACAAAGTCTGGACCGGTCAACCTAAAATAGAAAAATACATTTTTTTGCACTTTTAACAGGCATTTTTTCACACACAAAAAAGTTCATAAATGAATAAAAATGTTGTTAGGGAATATACCAAGTGGCTATCTAAACCTTGTAACAAAACCATGGCATGAGAAAAACACTGAAAATTCGATTTTATGCAAAACAATAGACGGTAAAACAATAGATTCAGCATCAATGAAAGGAGGTGTCAATGAGCCAGCAACCGGTGAACCCAAATGACATACTTTACCAAAAGTAGACATCAACATGATTAAGAGGTCATCATGTAGACTAAAACAAAAAGTGAAGATAAAAGTACCAAAAGGTCAACATTATACAAATCCCGAAGCGGGATTCAGCTTGCACCAAGACATTTTTAAAAATATATTTCTATGATGTTTTTTTTTCAAAAAATTTGTTTTTCATATATGCTATGCTGGTGACCAAAAATTAATATGATTTTAATATTTACTCTCTTTTGTAGACAAACCAATGATGATTTCTGGACACAGAGGTTATGCGTAAAATGTGAAGAATTAAAAAAAATCTATAATATTCGAATTTTCATTGTATCATAAACAGCTTCAATTTTACAAGAAAAAAATTCGAAGATTTTTTTTTAATTACCGAAGCATCAATCCGTATAAATAAATCACAGTACCAAAAATGTTGGGTACACATTATTTTGACAGCAACCACAAAGCGAAAAAAGGTACACAGGCGTATATTAAGAAAATAAAACAAAAATCAAGAAACACATTGTTTTCAGATATGTCAGAGAATTAAGATTTGTATTAACAAATTAAAAATTCGTAAGGGTTCCGCGGAACCCAGAGTCTCGGCTACTTTTGCTGTTAATCGCAGGCTCAACAAAAATGAGGAAAAAAATTAATGAAAATATTCCTCTCTATACTATCTTTTGATTGTAAGAAGCTTCTGTCCAAGTTTGGTAAAAATCCAGGATAGTTTATGAATCTAATAAATGTTTTAAAAACTTAAACTGCAGACTGTATGTAATGTTAACTGGAAGAAAAACTAAGTCCATTTATAAGTAAAATATGGAAAAAATGGAACAAAATGTTAACAAAATTTCCTTCTAGATGCTAGCTTTTAATCATAAACAAGCTTCTGTCCAAGTTTGGTACAAATCCAGGATAGTTTAAGAAAGTTGTTAAAATTTTAAAAACTTTAACCACAGAGTGAATGTAATGTTAACTGGCAGAAAAACGAAGTCCATTTATAAGTAAAATACGGAAAAAATGGAATTTTTTTTTTACAAAATTTTTCGACAAAGATTTTTTTTTTTTACAAAATTTACTTCTGTATACTATCTTATGATCATAAACAAGCTTCTTTCCAAGTTTGGTAGAAATCCAGGATAGTTTAAGAAAGTTATTAAAATTTCAAAAACTTTAACCACAGAGTGAATGTAATGTTTCTTGGCAGAAAAACTAAGTCCATTTATAAGTAAAATACGGAAAATATGGAATTTTTTTTTTTACAAAATTTACTTTTGAATATTATCTCATGATCATAAACAAGCTTCTGTCCAAGTTTGGTAGAAATCCAGGATAGTTTACGAAAGTTATTAAAATTTCAAAAACTTTAACCACAGAGTGAATATTTGTGGACGCCGCCGCCGACGACGAGGCTCATTGTGTGATCTCACTGATCTGCCAGTGATAAGTTAAGGAAGTTTTTCTACATTGTAATCTTAGTATTTGTATGAATTGTTTTTCTTTACATAAACGTAACTTGATGTGTGCTTTTCCTGTAAGGTAAGTGCATCAGATATCTGAAAGAATATATAAAAACGAAAGAATAAATTATAATAAGAATTTACAGAAATAAGAATAATGAGACAAAACTAAGAAAAGTGGATAAAAAAAATAAAGAATACAGACTAACGGTGATACAATATACTGACTGTTGATTGCTTAACGTCAAGTGGCAAATATTTCATGCATGTTCAGGACGATGTGATACAATATAAAGAATAGAGAAGAGTGGTGTGCTATAATATGAAAAATAGAGAATAATGGTATTTTATAGTATGAAGATAACGAGAATAACGTGGTGTGCTATAATATAGGAATAGATTGATTTTGGGTTGATTGGTTATCGTCTTGTGGTAAATAATGGTAATGTTCAGGACGAAAAAATTAACATTACATATAAAAAGGAGGTCTTAAATTATAGCCCGTTCGGGATACAGGCCAGAGAGCGCGGTATCCTCTATACACGAACAGTGGCGGATCCAGAACGTTATAAAGGGGAGGGGGGCACTATACAGTCATGCTACAGTGTTTCCCTATATAATCAAACAAATTTTTCCCACGAAAAGGGGGGGGCTGGATCCGCCTATGACGATTGCTATAACATTTAGACAGGGCCGCAACTAGGCCTCAGAATCAAACGAGGCAGGTGTTTGGGTACCGCCGACTAAGGCAACCAGGTAATGGGGGAAGCAGGTGAGACTCCCCCCTCCGAAAATTGTAATATTAGGGGTCGAAATATACCTTGTTGCATCCGTTTTTGTATCATATTTACCGTTTTTTGTTTCATATTTCCCGTAACGAAGAACTGCATTAGGCTAGCTATCAGAACAGGCTGACAGATACTTGCCTAGAATTTTGTTCCATCAAACATCATATCCGTTTACAGAAGAGGTTCATGTTTGATAGTAGAAAAAGCGGGACAAGTGTGTGGTCAACGCTTCATTAAAAATAACACAAATAAACTTATATATATAAAGTACTTTTAATCAACGAAAAAAAAAAAAAAAAATGTCCGAAATCTGAATATTAAGTTCGGCTAATTAAAGCTTAATTTTGACTATAGATCTTTATTAAATGTTTATAAATCAGCGAGACAACAACTCTGAGGATAGGAATACGTGTGAAATGGTTTATGAAGCAGTTTTATTTATTTGACATCACGTCTGTATTAAAATTGCCCATCAGCAAGTTGGGCAACATAGGGTGAGCTACAAGAATGTCAAATCACATATACATGTACACTGTTTACTGTTGTTTCTTTTTTAAATTATATTGGGGATAACGGAAAAGCTATTTATAGATTTGTTCTATATTTAATTATTTGTTACGCCCCCTATAAATATCTGACCAGTCTGGTTAATCACCCCAGACGCTATATTTAAATATGCGTCTGGGTTATCGAGACTACCATAGACTATATTTCTAACTAATTTATATGCGTGAACCCTCAGGGGTTCACGCAAAAATAGACTATATTTCCCAAAAACTATTAAGATCAACCAAAGATGTTGCATTACGTCGAGCATTACGTACGTATCCGTATTCGACATAATGTCTAAGAAGTAAATACAAGAAAAACCAAAATGTGAATTTATTTCATGGTCTTACTGATGATGTGCTGCACTATGCATATGTTAATTTTTGTCCAGTATAAATTAAGCATTAAAATGTAAAAACAGCTGAATGTGAAAAGAGATGATATTTTTATTTATCTTATTTTATGGGTCTAAATGACAAAGAATTAAACTCAAACTTGTGTATCAAACGGTGTCTGAAATCATCTTTCATTGTCATCCAGTCATAAGATTCTGAAAAATATCGCATATTTTAATTTGACTCTTTGTCGATGTGATATTCATATTTTTACATAATCTCAGACGTATTATTTGACGTTGTCAAAAAATAATTTATAAGCGACAGAAAATGCATTCGGGAAAAAAGGGGATACTAAAAAAACCAAATGGCTTAAGGTCTAGTCCCTCCAGCAGCTCAATCAGTTTGGTGTATATATTCAACTTAATCTATTGAAGTTATCGCAGCTAAGGTTATGACCTTTATACAGCACCTAAGATTAATGATACCTCTATATGACATGACCGTCTATCATAAAATACAGAAGGCAAACAGTGTGATATTGACAGCCTTCTTATGTGGCCAAATCGCTTTGGTTATATGATAATGTGTTTACATTATTATATGCTGTGCGTATTCAATTATATGCCGTGGTTCTACGTTAATATACCGTGGTTCTACGTTGATATGCCGTGGTTTTACGTGAATATGCTGTGGTTCTACGTTAATATGCTCTGGTTGAAATATTAGATTTTTATACTAACAGTTTTTCTCTCTCTTTCCAAAATCACATTTCTATATTGTCCTACAAGAGCTGCCATCTCGATGTACAAAAGCTAGACGCTTCTGTGTTGTGGAAAAATACTATTATTTCAATATGTGAATATCTAATTTTATATCTATGTCAAGTGTGCAATATCTATTATGTACCTGATTCATATTGAATTCCCATGTTCTTACATATTGTATTCATCAAAACTAGTAATATCATGACAATACTTCATTCCGCCACATTTCCTTATTTTATACTCGCTATTTTACATGGTGTTGAAAGAAATTCAAATCTTTAGTTATCACGTACGGGTAGGTGACGCATGCTGATTATGATATGAAATTAGAATACAAAGGATCCTGCAGATAAGTTTCTCTCACGATACGACGGATGTCTGTATACTGTTGTAACATTTAAGTTCGGATTATCATAATTAGAACGTATACATATATGGCAAATTAAAATCACACTTTTCTTCACTATGGAAAATAGTTGGTCATGGTTTTATTTTCCTTTGCAAAACATTAAAAAATTGGCAAATGGATTAATTGGAAATACCAATTTTCACTTTAACTTATGAAATGTAGTTTATGGGAATAAAGTTAATTTATTCATATGCTCAGCATGTTCGGTATTTAAAAAGATAAGAATGTCAAAATTGAGATCCTCCAGGAAGAACCATTTCGTTCACTGATTCGGCCTATAAAAAATTATTCTCAGTTGCGGACCCAGGATTTTGCAAAAAAAAAGGGGGGGGGCAAAAATAGCTAGGCAACAGTTGGAAGGGGACATGTAGAAAGTCTATGCATTAACCGTATATGTGGCTCCTCAAGGCGGCCCCTGCCTCTACCCCCCTCCCCCACAATTTTGATTCTTTTACTGGTAAAACTGTAATTTAAATATGTTTTGGATGAAATCAAACAGACCTAATAAAGTCTGTCATTATATATCTATATTTATGTTTATATTGGGTCACAGGACCATCAGCAGCCTTCGTGGATTATTTCGTTAAATGCTGATTTCATGCATTGTTTATTGTTGCTAAAGGAACTTTTGTAATTCGGGTAAATATTTGAGTATGTAAGATATAATCAAATTAAAGAGTTTAAGTGAATTTGGTGGGAATAAATTGTCCGGCAGCTAACAGGAAAAGAAAAGATAAAATTATCGAGTTTTGAAAATAACATAAAAATCTTAATTGTCGTTTGTAGGGTTCCTTCTTTCTTAATAAGTTAAAAAGTTAAAAAAATCACGCATCTGATGTAAGGAAATTTCAATTTTTACATATAGACATTTCAATATTAAGACATACCATAAGTTTAATTGAGTCTGTGTATAGTATTGAGTAAAAGCTTTGTAACCTAATAATGTCAATGAATAATACAGTGCAGTATCTTAAATGTTTCGTCAGTAACTTTCTACGAGGTGTGGGTACTTTAGTTTACTCAAGTAGAAAGAAAGTGACATGTGTAAATGTATTCTGTTATTATAAATTGGTTAGTTGGTTAATCAGATTTTTATTTGTGTTCGCCTATTAAATTAACTACTAGTAACTATATTTTCTTGTAAAATTAAGATGCTAAAATACCAGGAGAAGACAAAATGGTTCTGTCAACTTGTCAAGAAAAGAATATTCGGACCATTTAGACTTTCTAAATATCTGAAGTTGTGTATAGACACATTCATAAAAACTTTTTGTGTTTCGCAATGGCAATTATGATATACAACAGTCTATTAAAATGGACTGCAATTTAATCACAACAAAAATAATGATAAGATAGGCTTGAAATTGAAAACTTATTGAACAAATATGTAAACGTTTTGTTACTTACTGATTAATCAATTATGATTTTCCTCCAGCTCGTGTGTTCACACAGAATACACATTTCCTTGAAGTGTGTCTGCACCGTCTACACTCTAATTAACTACTTACATCAATGAAACATAGATCACATTGCAGCAGACTGGAATTGATTGTATGTAGCTATGGTTAAGTTAAAATTACATCGTTTGAAGCGATTACCGTACCACGAAAAAGAAAAAAAAAAGAAAGACACAAGCTTTGTTATTCCGCTGAGGGGGAGTTGAGTACTGTGTATTAGATATAACCATGAGGGCGTTAGCCCCTAATTTACCACAAGGTATAATCATAAATTTATAATTTAGGAGTTTTTCAATTTTTTTTATCAATTTGAACTTATTTTTATGGAAAAACCTGATAAATGCATTGTCCAATTACAATTAACAGCATCTTGGTTTAAATATTAAAGTATCTGTCCAAATTCCTGATGCTCATCATTTGATGTCTTCGTGTATATCTTAGTTTTTGTCCTTTATTTTTAACAATAATTTATAATGAAATGAAAACAATACATTTTAAACAATATACACTTACACTGTGACAACTAAGAGGCAGATCTTTATGGTCGATTACATTGTTTTAGTTAATTTTATTCTAGCACAGCATATCTAGACTACTTAGAGCTTGACGTTTATAAGATTTTCTGTTGCTTGACACCAGGGGCGGATCCAGAATTTTGATCAGGGGAAGGTCACTTTACGAACTCTAATTAAATTTTGTTTTATTGATATTTATGTCATGAAAATAGTAACAATTAAACATTAATTTTGGTTAAACAGGACAAAATTAATACAATTGATTTCAATTTTATTTTTCGTGGATTGCTGCGTGCAAACGTGTCAACGATCACATCAATGTGAATTATAATGCACGTGTATAAATTCTTCAATAAAAGTTTGTATATTGACCGTCTTTTTCTTAATATTGTCTGTGCATTGGCACTTGCCTCAGCGTGGCTCTTTTCACAAGGTTTGTCCTCCGGGCAACCGAGATGTTCGTTTAGTCTAGTACAACTTTCAACTTTAATTAACACTCTAGACAGTTAATACTGTAACAAGAGGCAGACAAATGATACAAATAATATTTTACAATGGTGAACAATATAGAAAGAATTATATACATAATGATGTCAGTTACAAGCATTGTGCCATGTCAGTTTATGGTTTTATGCTAGGGTTCCCAAATTGTCAACCGCAAATACAGCACAATATATACAATAAGCTCTTTTTTGAAGGGGAGTCCACAAGCCCGTCAGATCGAATCAGTAAATTTTTCTGAAACAGTCTGTTCAGTTCTGCGTATACAGTTTGTTCCTGGTTGAAAATGATGCCGTGTCAAATTAATTTTTTGTTCATTTGTTATTTGAGTTGTTGATTGTTCACAAGGCCTATGTCGTTTATACCTATATGTATGTCGGGTGTTGTTTCATGATAACAATCACCGTTATTGCTCGTATCAATGCTAGGTCTATAACGAGTCGTTGGTACTTCAGAAGGGACTGATTTGTGACGTTATATCTGTACTATAGAGATGCTTTCCTGGTTTTAAAACATTGATTTATATATTTTCCAATAATTATTAATGAGGACCAATAAATCCAGGTCGAAGATACTACCTCTTTAAACAGAACTACTTAGTTCAGGTAGCAATACACAGAAGTTTAGTTTCGCATTTTGGCCATAGTGAATTTATTTTTTTTTAAATGAAAGGTTTTGTACAATAAAATTGATTTTTAGATGATTGAAGTATAGTATAGCCTTCCAAGTGGGTTTATATGATCCTCTAGATTCTTTTTAGCATGTTTTATAGGCAATTTTTCTGTTTGACAGTCCGTATTTTCACATCCGTACCGCCCCTAGGTCCAGAAATGATTGTAGTGTTTATCAACAAAGAATTGACCCTCGATCTTTTCAATTCAATTTTATGGAAAAACGAGCAGAAATGCATAAGATTTGTTTTGGACCTCTTGGTAGATATTTAGCAAGTATATTGTTACAATTTAGCATGAATTAAGCCTCAATTTGTCCCCACTGTTAGAAATTGATTCAGTATTTGCCAAATTTTAACCAAGGCTTTGGTATGCTAATACACAAGAAAATTGATATTCTAGAGCTTTATAATAGCTTTAATTTGTAAAATTTGTCTACTGTTAAGGTTAATATAAGTTTTTAAACAGAAAAGACATACACAAAAGGTATAGTTTTAGAAATTTAACTAAAAAATGAGAATTTACACTTTGACATGGCATGTTTCTTCAAATCACTATTTTGTTGCATTTCAGTGGCAGCTGCTAACCTTCATAAAATATTTATTTCTGAACCAATTTTCAAAACTAGCAGGCCAATTTGCTCGTTTTGGCTAGCAGAACACAGAAATCCTTTAAAAGTGGAAATTGAAAAAAAAAAAATGTTTAACCTTAAGGTAGCAACACACAGTTAGAAGTTTAGTTTCGCATTTTGGCCATGGTGCATTTTTCAAATATGAAAGTTTTTGTACAATAAAATTGATTTTTAGATAGTTGAAGAATATTATAGCCTTCCAAGTGGGCTTATATGATCCACTAGATTGTTTTTAGCATGTTTTATAGGCAACTTTTCTGTTTGACAGTCCGTATTTTCACATCCGTACCGCCCCTAGGTCCAGAAATGATTGTAGTGTTTATCAACAAAGAATTGACCCTCGATCTTTTCAATTCAATTTTATGGAAAAACGAGCAGAAATGTATATGATTTGTTTTGGACCTCTTGATAGATAAATGTCTATAGTTTCAGGAAAGGTATCACTCTAATGGATTGAAATTCTCCTTTGGACCAAATTTTGGAGACTTTTGTTACATTTTCACCCCCTTTTTGCAATATTTTGTATCAAATAAATGCAGATTGTTGCCATGGTTACACCAAAAAAAGATTATATTTCACCATTATAACTATTGGAAATCAAATCTATGGAAGATGCTCTTTCCATAAATATACACATGCATAACACAAATATAAACCCTTATTTGTTAGAAAGGAAGGAAAAGAGGGTGGTGAAAAATTTTGAGTGTCAATTTTAAGTTTTTTTTCCTAACTGTGTATTGGTACCTTATGGCATTTAAGAAAGCACAGAATTGCTTATTTTAAGACAAATCATACTACAAATATATTGATATTTAGATTATAGATACAATTCTGATGGAGAAACATCTTTTAGTTTGACAATATATGTTAATTTTGTTGTTTATTGTCCTTAGCAACCAATATAGACATTTTGACACAAAGACTTGGTTCGGTCATAAATTGATACTTTATTGGCTACCTCTTGGAAAAGAAAGAATGCGCTTTATGTAGCAACCCCAATATGGAACGCTATATATTTTTTTATGGGAATAAATCAAATTTATATTTTTAGCAAGTATATTGTTACAATTTAGCATGAATTAAGCCTCAATTTGTCCCCACTGTTAGAAATTGATTCAGTATTTGCCAAATTTTAACCAAGGCTTTGGTATGCTAATACACAAGAAAATTGATATTCTAGAGCTTTAAAATAGCTTTAATTTGTAAAATTTGTCTACTGTTAAGATTAATTTAAGTTTTTAAACAGAAAAGACATACACAAAAGGTATAGTTTTAGAAATTTAACTAAAAAATGAGAATTTACACTTTGACATGGCATGTTTCTTCAAATCACTATTTTGTTGCATTTCAGTGGCAGCTGCTAACCTTCATAAAGTATTTATTTCTGAACCAATTTTCAAAACAAGCAGGCCAATTTGCTCGTTTTGGCTAGCAGAACACAGAAATCCATTAAAAGTGGAAATTGAAAAAAAAAGTTTAACCTTAAGGTAGCAACACACAGTTAGAAGTTTAGTTTCGCATTTTGGCCATGGTGAATTTTTCAAATATGAAAGTTTTTGTACAATAAAATTGATTTTTAGATAGTTGAAGAATAATATAGCCTTCCAAGTGGGTTTATATGATCCTCTAGATTGTTTTTAGCATGTTTTATAGGCAATTTTTCCGTTTGACAGTCCGTATTTTCACATCCGTACCGCCCCTAGGTCCAGAAATGATTGTAGTGTTTATCAACAAAGAATTGACCCTCGATCTTTTCAATTCAATTTTATGGAAAAACGAGCAGAAATGCATATGATTTGTTTTGGACCTCTTGATAGATAAATGTCTATAGTTTCAGGAAAGGTATCACTCTAATGGATTGAAATTCTCCTTTGGACCAAAATTTGGAGACTTTTGTGACATTTTCACCCCCTTTTTGCAATATTTTGTATCAAATAAATGCAGATTGTTGCCATGGTTACACCAAAAAGAGATTATATTTCACCATTATAACTATTGGAAATCAAATCTATGGAAGATGCTCTTTCCATAAATATACACATGCATAACACAAATATAAACCCTTATTTGTTAGAAAGGAAGGAAAAGAGGGTGGTGAAAAATTTTGAGTGTCAATTTTAAGTTTTTTTTCCTAACTGTGTATTGCTACCTCAATTGGCTCTTTATTTATCAATGAAAAAATAAATGTGTTTCGTGTCATTTTCAGGACGCTAATCTCTGTAATCTGTAATCGAATTTCTGCCAATCAAGGCATACCTCCAATCACTCGCAGGAAAATGTCAATACACAATAACAATATACTACGCAACTGTCATCACTTGATATATAAAATTATAACAGCTAATGAATTTAATTAGGAGTAAAAGCCCTATTTGTTTTGTAATCAGACCAGAGGTAATAGATTACGCAAGAATGTTAACTCACGTCACAAGCGATGATCCAAGGAGTACGAGCAAAGACTCGTTAGCTCGGAGTCAGAATAATGTGTCCGGGTAAGGTGTCATGTCTTCCTGCGGACTGTTGACCTTGTGAACTAGCACGTTAAAAATCCGGCTCAGCGTGTCTGTCTAGTACAAAGCAGGGCTAGATTTCATATTACATTAACATGTTCTCATCCTGAATATGCATATTAATTTGCCGTTGGACGTTAAGCAGCCATCCATCATCATCATCATCTAAGGTAATTCGTCTTCAACCTCTGAATTGTTTTAGTCTGCCCTTCAATGAAATATTTAATTATGACTTTTTTAATGTTTTTGTACTTTCGAAACTTCACCCTGACGACCGATCAGACAATAGTGTGCACACTGACAACCGGTCAGACAATAGTGTTCACCCTGACAACCGAACGCGCGATCAGACAATAGTGTTAAATTGACAAAAAGCATAAAAGTACATTACATGATGCTTAATAGCTATTAGATACATTTGTCTTTTAGAATACAACTTCATGTAAGAATGGTTATGATGCTATAGCATATATGTAGATAAATTTATCAGTTTTGAAGAGCTTAATTGACAGTGCGTCATTTCTACAATGACTTCCATTTCGAGATTGAAAAAAAAAAAAATAGGTGGCGTAATGGGGAGATAACTTTGACAAAGAAGAATCCTGACTGATTGATATTATACTCTTTTTGAAAATTCCTCGCAAATTTTTAATGTTATCGACTGAGAAATGAATAAATCATTAATCTACTATCTAAAATAGTTCGTTTAATGTATGCCTGTTGTAGCAGTTTTTTATGGTTTTTTATATAAATTTTTTGTTTTGTCATTTCTACGTTTTTTTTCTGTTGTGTTCCCTTTATTCCGACTCTCGGCTGATCACATTGATGTTAGTAGTCAGAATTTTGTCCCAGAAAAAAAATCAATTTAGCTAAAAACTGTAATTTAGATGGTGTAAAAATAAAGAAATTAATTGAATATCAAAGAGATTATATACACATTTTGTGAAGGTTAAAATGTAATAATCTGTTTGTAAAAAAAAAAGGCACTCTGTTAAAATAAAACATGAATTTCTCAATAAAAAAACAAAAACAAAAACAAAAACAAAACATGATATTTAATTTTGACTTTACGGAATTATACTATCAAAAGTGCATATTACTTTTCAATGCTCGACGTCTTCTTATCATATTATACACCAAGTTATATAGATAACTCGTATTGTAATTCAACATTCTGTATTTAAAATACTATAGTACAAATTGGACAAAATCTGACTTTGTTAAAAAAAAAAAAAATTATCTGTGAACATAGCTCTGTGAAACAAATTAAACCTCAAGTAACTGTAAATAACGCAACTAATCAGAAACTGTATCTCATCTTCAATTGTATTATGACAAAATAGAAAAAAATGTTTCATCTATCATTATTGGTGGTTTTGTATAACGCCCCGACAGAACAGAAGCCGACAGCCCTGTAGATTCAAAAGGTTGTACGATGTTGACCGGCTTTTTCGTTCGTCCTGCATATGAGGAAACCTTCACGACGAATAACGTTAACGGTATTTTTTATCTGCATTTGACGTTTGGGGAGTCAAAGAACTACTTTGTGAAATAGTTTTAATGTAACTATAACCAGACTAGTTGCTGGGTATTAAATGAAGATTCAAGTCGGTATAAAGTTTAACAATTTAATAAACGATCCAACAAGAATCTAAACGATGTTACAATATTGAGTCCGGTGTTTACGGTTAAAGAACCTTTCCAAAACTGAACATAAATTATTTTTAAGAAGTATATAAAACAGAATAATAAAGAAATACATGTAACTACGGATTAAGCAATTATTGTCCAGTGTTTAGATAATCTGCTAAAACTGTCTTTGACACGTAGATACGAAGTCCATTATCGGATTAGTAGAAACATACATTTTTAACCAAAAGATAATTGTGTGGGAATATTTGAGCTAATAATGACAATTAAAAGATATAATAATTAAAGTCAGAAAGATGATAGTCCAAATAATTAACATGCTTTTCATCCGGTCATATTTGCCCTCTCGTCCAGAATCACGTCCACGGATTTAAATTTTCAGAACTAAAATCTTCTTCCACGATATTGATAGTTACGCCTGTTTTGATAATTATTTTCTGAACATTTTGCGTGTTGCTTCTTAATTGTTCTAGTTCATATTTGTAATTTTTGCAAATTTCCTTTAAATCAAGTTCACTTTTTCTAACTACATTGTACATTTCTGAAACATCATTACACTGTAATTTCCAATTTTCTTTTTCTACTTTTATCTCAGTGACATAGTCTGCTATTTTATCGTGTCCTCTCTCATATTTTTGTATGGTGTTTTCCAGTTCGATAATTTTAGCGTCTCGATTTTTAATTGTTTCACGAAGCTTCCGAACAGTTTCTTGTTCTTCTTGCAATTCCATTAATGCAGATGTATGGTTGAAACTTTCGTCTTCCAATTTCGTTTTTAATGTTTCAATTTGGTCCCTTAGAAAACAATCACTACTGATAGTTGAAATGAAGACAGTATTCCCGGTTTTATTAAATGGAAGTTCCTGAAGTGTCCGTTTTCGATCAAAATAATCTTGAAGTCTTTTAGAATCTCTTTCCTTTTTCTTAATTGATTTCTTATTGTTACAATTTTCCGTTTGTGTCGAAATTGAAACAGTTTTAAGTTCATTCTTATGAATTTTAACTCGGCCAACACGAGTGGAGCACTGCCGAGCAAAATGTCCTTGTTTTGACATTTGAAGCATTTTGAATTTCTTGCGGCACACAAACTCTTGTTGGTATGTTGTTTTCCACATTTTCCACACATTCTGATAAAGTCCCTTCTTTCTGGATTAATGCGATACGGAGAATAATTCCACATCCACTCTGGTCTTAAGGAATATCCGTAATAATCCATTGTATTTAATAATACTGTCCACATATAGTTCGTCCGAAATATAAGAATTTTGGGGTAAGCTATTCACTTGTCTGTAACTTGTCCTTGGGGGAAATTTCGCTTGGCTGCTGAGGTAACGGAATCATGTGTTGGATCTATAAAAGATAACACTCACGAGTCTCTAACACCATGTATAACCAGACTAGTTGCTGGGTATTAAATGAAGATTCAAGTCGGTATAAAGTTTAACAATTTAATAAACGATCCAACAAGAATCTAAACGATGTTACAATATTGAGTCCGGTGTTTACGGTTAAAGAACCTTTCCAAAACTGAACATAAATTATTTTTAAGAAGTATATAAAACAGAATAATAAAGAAATACATGTAACTACGGATTAAGCAATTATTGTCCAGTGTTTAGATAATCTGCTAAAACTGTCTTTGACACGTAGATACGAAGTCCATTATCGGATTAGTAGAAACATACATTTTAACCAAAAGATAATTGTGTGGGAATATTTGAGCTAATAATGACAATTAAAAGAATAATTCACAAAAGGGAACGGCTAATGGTAACGCTGACGCGTTAAGTAGAAGACCATATGGTACCGAAATAGTTACTATTACAACAGCTACAGTCGAATCGTCAACACAGACAGAAGCCACTTTCATCGAGTTAGACCCATATGCGTCCATTTGCGAAATAACCACAAGTCCAAAAGAAAAAGTCGTAAATGATCAACGGACAGATGAAAATTTCAAAGATGTCATTAAATACATATTAGATAAAGAACTACCCGACAAGACCAGACAAGCGAGAAAACTGTTATTGAATCCCAAGATTATATTATAGATGATGACGTATTATTTCATTTATACTACCCGAAGGGAAAAGGTCATAGAGCGGATAGGATAGTTAAACGATTGGCAGTACCATCAACCCTAAGAGACGATATCCTGAAGTCATACCATGACAGCTTACTCGGTGGACACAATGGCATTGAACGTACTTACCATACAATACGATATAAGTACTATTGGCCTGGTATGTACAATGACATTCAACAGTACGTACAGACGTGTATGCAGTGTCAAAGAGCTAAACCTGACGCCCATAAGCGCCCGACACCACTGCAGCCACTTCCTGTGCTGGACGTATTTAGAAGAGTACACATGGACATCTTAGGACCATTTAGAAAAAGTTCCGGCGACTACACACACGTTCTACTAATAGTCGATTCATTCACAAAATTTATGGAAATACTCCTATGAAAATACAGGCGCAAAAGATGTAGCTGACTTATTTTATAATCAGTGGATATGCCGTTATTCAGCGCCTGATGCGATCCTGACAGACAAAGGACAAAACTTCATGTCGAATATATTGAAGGAGGTTTGCAATATCTTCGAAATCCAAAAGATAAATACAAGTAGTTACAGACCCCAAACAAACAGTACATGCGAACGGAATAACAAGACAATAGCTGAAAAACTTCGCACATGCATTGATGCAAACCAATTAAATTGGCCGGAAAAATTACCAAGTATTGCTCATGCTATGAACACGTCGGTATGCACCGAATCAACACAGTACACTCCGTATTTCCTCGTATTTGGAAGAGAATGCAGAACTCCTATTGACACAGTTTTAACAGAACCCTCCAAAGTCGGACCAGTCGCTAAACAGTATATAGACCAGGTACATGAACACCTAGTTTTAGCTAGAGCAATAGCGCGGGAAAATGCACTGGAAGCGCAAAAATGTACAAAGCACAGCACGATAAAAGAGCAAGAGAAATTTCTTACAACATTCGTGATAAAGTATGGCTGGATACTAAGAAAACGGAAGTTGGGTTATCCCGAAAACTTTGTAATAAATGGCAAGGACCGTATTACATAACCGAAGTTAAAGGTAGAAGCACGTATAGACTCCGGCGCTGTTCTGACGATGTACCAATTAAAGGACTTATCAACGTCAACAGGCTAAAAAAGTTTTATGACCCACAAGACAGGCCTACAAACAATGTAGATGTTCCAACTGACGACGAAATGTCAGACGATGAAGATAATGAAGAGAAAAATGCTGAAGATGCCGATGAAATTGTTCAAACTGATACACAGCCAGACTCCAATGACCCTATACGAAACGATACTCAGGTACAACGGCACACAAATGATGACCGAAATAACGATGATTCAGATCTGTATCTAGTAGAACGGATAGTAAAAGCAAAACGTATAAACAATAAAATGCATTATTACATAAAATGGTTAGGTTTTGGTAACAGAAGCAATTCATGGGAACCGGAAGAAAATATTCCTCCAGAATTAAGACACGAATTTAAAGTTCGCATGGATCAGACTAAACGTATAAAAGCACGTAAAACAAAGAGATAGAAATAGTCCCCCTTTTATTCTTCTGTAGAATTGCACATCATAATTACACATCACTTTTCAAGTTAAATAGCAAAACTTACATACAAGCCGGTTTTTTTCTCGCATTTTGATAGATATTAACATAATCAAGTACTCCATATATACAAAACAAGTCATATTTTTTTCTCAAACGGTAATGTCAGTATAACAAAATTCAAATTCATATTGGATTGTCATAGTATATTTGTCGTAAGTTTGGACCTAGTGTTTATACACAAGTTAATGGTCGTATTATCAGACAAACATTAGTGACAATTCATACATCAAGTAACAGCAATAACAAAATTGGTGTTATCTTCACGTTCTAACAATGGTATAACGGGTACAGTCGTACCAAACGTTTGGCACTTCTTTCGACCCCTTTCGATCATGACTTGGACTCGTCACCCAATTCGTGTTCAAAGGAGTTTCAATATAGGAGTGACGATCCTATGCTGAAACGATCAAACCTTGAAAAATCATTTTAACTGCTTTTTGTCTTTAAAGAAACCATTGTTAAACATTTATTTTATTTCAAAACATGCATTAAAAATTTTTTTTTTTAACACCACGACACAATTTCATTTGCATATATCATAGTATAAGTAGGAACTACTTTATTTAGACAAAGTAGTGTTTTGTTAATTCCATAAGAACCTGTTTTGTTTTAAAATACACAGCACGTTTACAAACAGAAAGATTTTTACACTTGAATTTTATACGTAAAATACAGTTTGACCCCCATTTTTACCAGCATTTTATATCCGTAGCCAAGTTATCATAATATTTTTAGAGGAGTATGTTGAGATTTTATTTACTTGCAAATATATATTTTAACTTTAAAATTAATATTATCGACAATGTTCCATACAATGCCTTTTCAAGTATCGGAATGAACTACACTTTGCGTTTTTGTTGAAATAGATATCGAGTATTAGCGACATTTTGATAAATGGTCACATTCAAATAGATGTATTTAATGTGATAGAACAAACAGGTGTACATAAATATTTATAAAGTGCTACAGAAATAGTTCGGACAAATGTTCCTGAAACTTAAAGTATATAGTAGCAGAGTTCAGATCGAAGAGAATCTCCGTGATAGTTTTAATGTTCATTCCAGGTGGAAAGAGAGGTGGTGATGAAAACAGATTTATTTGACAAAACAATTATTTTATGCAATGACAATTCTTATATATATATTTACTGATTTTTTTTATATTACCATTATTTTATGAGTATCGCATTTCTGTGAGAAAGACACAGTGTTCATTCGTTATTTGGTTGGTAGCAAATATTACATACATGAAATAGACAAATCGTTCGTTTTATACATATTGCTTTATGAAATAGTTGTCTTGGTATTTAGACACACTTGGTTCAATTACATGTACTTTTAAGAAATTTCGAGAGAGAGAAAAATTAGACGACAAATGTTCGTAATAGCGCACTTGTAAATAAGATGTACATGTACTTGTTCGTTTATATTTTTCCTTTATGCATTTTGAAATATTATTCTTAATAATTTACATGCTGATACTGGAGTATCAGATAGGTAGCGACGGGGTAATATGACCCAAAAATTGTTCGTTCAAAGTTCACTTTTAGGATTTTGTATATTTTTATAATTCATGCTTTTTATTATCATTCCGAGTCGTCATTGGTTTTTAATAATACAATAGTTCATTGTATGTTACACTATTCAAAAGTTACTTGTATTTAACACTTAACTATAATCCTTTCATTTGAATTAATTATTAAAGATTTATATCCGTCTCTATGATTGAAGATTGTGTAACAAAGAATATAGATAAATTGACACTAAGTGATAACTGCCGAAAGCCATTCTTGACAAACTTATACGAAACATGTTTTAATCCGTAATCCCGCTTTCGGCAAAACGCGATTTATAATATTTGATAACAAGATATTTTGATTGGTTCCTTTTCCGCATGTCAATCAGTCTTTTGAAATTGTATTTTATATATGTTTTTATGTTGTTATTCAGTTATGTTTTAATGTTTGAAATAGATGGATGCGAAATAAATATGAAAACTTTCCAGCGACTTGGACTTTATCTAAGATACCGCTAGTTTCCCCCGAAACTAATTAATATGACAGAGGTGACCAATAACCCGGTCATATAACACCAATGCGCCCGTTTGGTGCGAAATTAAAATGATCAATATAAGGCTAATTAACCAACCTCTTGCAGCAGAGATTTTTTACAAGTAAGATTCACTATATTAAATGACGTTTGTGCCGTTTGTGTGTACTCTTTGTTATTTACCCACAATAGTTTTACTCTCCCGTAATTTCGGCATCTTTACCTGAAATTACGTTTATTTCAACTTTGCTATTACACCGTGTAGAAAGCCACGCCACAAAATCCGTGAAAGGGAAAACTGAAGCGGGCTGTTTGCTAAAACAGGGCACTAGGGACGTCTGCTTCTTCTTGCTGGAGATAGATTATATGTCGGTACCTTTCCGTGCACTATATTGTTTGGTGCTAACAATTATCAAAAAAGATAATTTGATACTTTGGAAAGAGTTTAATATGGCACCCCCACGGAATAAACTTTAATACATTATTTTGTTCTTTTAGTATGGTGGGGGTGCCATGTGGAACTCTTACAGATACTTTTACCTGTCTTGGTCGTTTTTTCTTAGCTTCGAAGCCGGCATCCCATGTCAAATATAGCTAACACTCCATACGAAGCTTTCTACACGGTGTACAGTAAAACGGAAAATATCATGAGTTGTCCTTGGTTTCTCTCATTATGCTGACCAACACAATACTTTGTTATATGTATATGTGAAGTCAAAATACGTCGTCGAATATTTTAGTTTTTATTTTGATAACAGATTATAATTTGTCCCTAATGAACCGAACAAAGTGTATCGTTATAAATAGTGGGTCATGCGTTTAACTGACATTAGGAATGAAAGGATTAGCCTAGTCTTTCATTCTGAGGAATAGGAATATATGCTGAGGAAAGTGATTTTCTTCGATTCTTATGAATATAAAGGTTTTGGCTTGTGACTGTCATCCATTCTTTTGAATATAGACATAGCCTATCGATTATCTCCTATTCTTAGGAATATAAGCTTAGGCTCGCAATTGTCTTCCATTCTTAGGAATATAGGCTTAGGCTTGTGATTGTCTTCCATTCTTATGAATAAAGGCTTTGGCTTGTGATTGTCTTCCATTCTTAGGAATATAGACTTAGCTAGGCTTGTAATAGCTTCCATTCTTATGAATAAAGGCTTTGGCTTGTGACTGTTTTCTAGGCTCGTGGCTGTCTTCTATTCTTAGGAATATAGACTTAGGCTTGTCTTTGGCTTGAATTACAGACTCCTGACTTGGGACAGGCGCATACAGAATGTGGCGTGGTTAAACATGTTTGAGGACGCCAACCCCTTACCCCAACCTGGAACAGTGGTGTAACAGTACAATATATGAACAAACTATGAAAATCAGTTGAAAGGGCTTAACTCATCAGATCGATACAAAGCACAAAAATAAGTAACAAAAACACAGACTTGTCCTGGCTTGTGACTGTCTTCCATACTTATAATTTAGTCTAAGGCTTGTGATTGTTTTCCATGCAGCATAGGAATATATGCTAAAGAAAGTGATTTCCTTTGATTCTTATAAATATATATAGGCTTAGACTAGTTATTCATCTACCATTCTTATACGAATATAAGCTGAGGCTAGTGATTATCTTTCATTCTTATGAATATAGGCTTTGGCTTTTGTGACTGTCATCTATTTTTAGGAATATAGTCTTAGGCTAGTGGTTTCCATCTTCCAGCCTTGGATATCTTAATTTCGTGTAGCATAAAATATCCTCATTTCGTGTTTCATAACATATCTTAATTTCGTGCAGCATAACATATCTTAATTTCGTGTAGAATATAGCCTTAGGCTTCTGACTGACTTAGGGAGCTACCATTTGATTTTTATGGGGGGGGCTAGGATGAAATTTGAAAAAAATAGGCAGGACAGGAGTTTTGAGTAAAAAAATAGGCAGGATGAGCAACTTGGTCAAAAAAAAAGGCAGGATGACAATTTGTGTAAAAGAATTCAGGATAAACTAGTAAAAAAAAAAAAGGCAGGACCGAATAGAGTAAAAAATAAAAAGGCAGGACAGAGATTACAACTAAAAAAAAAAAGGACAAAATTTTTCATCCTGGCCACCCCATAAAAATCAAATGGTAGCTCCCTTATGTTCTCAGACTGTCAAACAAAATTCAAACAGTTTAGGTTAAAGACGGATGGTCAATTGATGTCATTAAACCTTACCAAAAAAGTCATGCGATTAGATAACTCTTAATGCAAAACACAACAAACTAAAAATAAGTGAAAGTTATCTGAGGCCAGTGTACGTTGACAAGGATAAGAGTGAGAGGATATGTAAAATTAACTTTCTTCCTCATCCAAGTTTACAGTGAAACTATCCCGGTAGTTTTGGTCGTACTATACGCGAAAGGAAATTGATTAATTTTGATAAAACACTGTAATATTTAAACATGTTTGTAGTCGCAACACAGGAACGTATTTATAAGTGATAAGATAACATTATGTACTGTGACACGTAAAATCCACAATGGCCGGTTCTTGTAAGGGTAAGTCTAACATGTATTCTTTATTATCATGTAGTTATTATCATTAACGCTGTCAGTTTTTTTAATATATTTTTATACAACATATACATGTGTACATATATGGCACTAATTTACTGCAATAAGTGGGTCAGTTTGTCATGAGTGGTTGATGTTGTTTACTTCTGTTTTGATGGATACTGAATATAACAATTAAGAATGTGATGAGGGACCCTCTCCATATTCATATCAAAACTGACATATATCGGAAGATAATTATGTACTCAGTTAAATTTAGTATAGTAGCTCCATCCCTTTGCGAAATTGTCA
Organism: Mytilus coruscus; assembly: GCA_017311375.1. NCBI lineage: Eukaryota > Metazoa > Mollusca > Bivalvia > Mytilida > Mytilidae > Mytilus > Mytilus coruscus. The sequence goes on from CM029596.1 coordinate 26,640,124, forward strand.
GTAAAAATGATCGGTTGCTCATTATCCCCTCGTTGAACACCCAAGTAATAATTCAGAACATGATTAGTAAAATTTTTTTGGTTTTTACGGAGAGGCATTCTTCTTATTTATTAAATTTTTACTGAATATATACTACAAGCATGGACGTATTATACTGTGTTTCTCCTGTGGTATAAGTTAACTGGCTAATATATCATGATTAAATCAATCTGATTAAAATACAGATCCTGTGTGTCCAAGATTTGTCAGGTTGTTTTTACACATGTAGGCAGACCAGAGCAGTGCTATACTTTCACGTTTTTTTTCTTTCCCACTTTTTAAAATGATGATTTATGTTCCGTAAAATCTTTTTACCATCACCCCCTTCCTTTACGTATTTGCCAATAGCATATTTTGGATGTTCAATATCCTGAATATCCCAGATCCGCTTCTGTTAATGTTGAATACCAAGTAAGTGTATCAAATTTAATTTGAATGGTTAAGAAGCTGCACAAAAAATCAACGTATAGTCATGCAACTACCCCAAAACTGTCAGATATTTCTTATAAACAAAACCCATATATACACCTTAAACATCTCTGTGGGTAAACTGATATCCGAAACTGCGGTTAGAGGACACTCACTGGTTTTTTGGGAGGAGGCAAGGGGATTTTTTTGTGGACGGAATATTCATGCACCCTTTGTTGTCTGGCTTATTTGTTTTCCCTTTTGAACACACTTATTTCCTGCATTATGTTGGGTAGAATATTCATTTACATCCTGACTTGGGAAGGTTATCTTTTTGAATTCTTACAGAATGTTTATTTCTAGAATCCTTATAAGGGGTAGCTGTTATTTGTATCTCGTTAAGTGGTAGTCAGGGATTGCTCTGACGTCTGGTCCCATAGCCCCACCCAGTCCTAAAAAGGCCGTCAGACGTCAGTGCAATCTCGGACTAGTTAAGGGCTTACCGTTGAGTTAAAAATCAACCATGCAAAAAATGGAGATGAAATAGGTGACTGCAAAAATTGCCGTCCGTATCTGAAAATACATGCATGCTTTTCATGTCTATTACAATGAAAAACATGATTTTGACACGGTTTTGGTAGAGAAATCCAACGAATGTTGCACCACTTCCCTCTGGAAAAAAAAATCTTGAAAACCTTGAATAGATTCATGTAATATATATTTTTATAAGAAGAAAATACGAAGAGCAGTCCATTAAACATTTCTTACTCCATTTGGCAACTTCAGAGTCTGGAAATCATATAAAATATTATTAAGAACATGTTTCCATAAGATTATTATATCATCTTAACATTTCTTACTCCATTTGGAAACTTCAGAGTCTGGAAATCATATAAAATATTATTAAGAACATGTTTCCATAAGATTATTATATCATCTTAACATTTCTTACTCCATTTGGAAACTTCAGAGTCTGGAAATCATATAAAATATTATTAAGAACATGTTTCCATAAGATTATTATATCATCATTAATCAGGAAAATCTGAGAATGAGTTTTTATTGTAAAAACAACTGACATTTGATTTTTTTTTTCTCAATATTTTACTTGATTTTTATTAGACATCTTTACGTTAAACGTTTTAAATAATTGTGTAGGTAAAACATGTAAATCAATAAATTCGCCGACTTAAATTGAAATTAAGTATTTAAATACTTTTCCATGGATTTTATCGCAGGCGAAACCCATGCCATATAGTAATCTAGGATAGAACCTAACATGACAAAAAGTGAAACAATAAAGAAAACAAACGGCAGAATTATACTACAACAATGATGGAAACCCAAACATGACAGATATCAGCAGACGACAAGTACTGATTACAGATTTCTGGCTTATATCAAACAATTTTAGGGGTTTAACATGATAGTGAGCGCGCGGGCCTCACCATGCACAAACTGTGACAGTGGTACATCAACACAATGTAAAAACAAACTTAAAAAAAATCAGTTGGAAAAGGTTATAAATACTAAACACAAATTATCAAAATAACATAATACTTTTAATTACCGATCTAAGAGTACAAACAGTTATTGAAAGCTAGTTTAGAGCCCAATATGAAATAACAAAATAAACCATCTTCTCCGAGACTAAAACGCCAATCAGTACACCTCTTACTGATTTAGTGAACAGACGTAAGCATTCTCATAAAGGCATTTAAAGGCAAATTCCCGTTTGAATGGTTTTACACTAGTAATTTTGGGCCCTTTATAGCTTGTTGTTCGGTGTGAGCCAAGGCTCCGTGTTGAAGGCCGTACATTGACCTATAATGGTTTACTTTTATAAATTGTTATTTGGATGGAGAGTTGTCTCATTGGCACTCACACCACATCTTCCTATATCTATGACATGACCTTATGCAAAACTAAGATATGAGTATCGAAAGGATGTAGTCGACCAAGTGTTAATACCTGAATGCCAATACAGTCATGTTGATTAGAATTCATGTATTAAATTTTTAAAAATAAAATCAATGAATATACCGATAAAGACAATATTCAAAGATCTTATTCAAAAATCTTACTTCAAATGCCGAATTTATAACCTTTAAGAATGAATGATAACTTTATAGGGATGATGCCTTAATTATCAAGTTCTTTAAACAACATCGCTGTAAAATTAGGATGTGATATCACATTTGTTTTTAAACAGCCAGATTCCCAAACCAAATACATCGATATATAACTTTCTGGATCAAGTATCAAAAACGGTGTTGTAGTTCCATTTGGGTGGATACAAATATTTAGATGAGTGAATCTACTCTGCTCGAAATCTGTGATGGGGATTTTCTTATTGTTATATTATCATAACAATTAAAATAAATTTCGACAAAATATACACATACATATCTTAGGTAATGTTTCATATAAAATTTTAGGCAAATGATCATATAAAAATTTACTCAGACAATATAAAATATCTTTGTCCTCATTGTTTAATAGATCGGAGAACTTGTTTTCAAGTACCTGGCTATTTTATTTTTTCTAGTAAAAACCTATTGTTGCATTTGTCACGTATAAAATGTGTTCTTTGTGTTGTGTAGATAATTATTTGAGTGATATTAAGTCGTTATGATGTTGATTAGATCATAGATATAATAGCCATTAGATCATGGAAGTACTATATTTATACATTATAATACTCCCATGATTATTTCTCAAGTGTTTCCGTAGCCGTCACATTCATGTAGAAAGAACACATGTAAACTTTATCAAATAGATGCAATTCTTAAAATAACTATTTGAGTGAAATTAAGATGATGTAGAACACAAAAGTGGAATTTTCAAAATGCGAAACAGTGCATCAAATTTAATTACTGAAACGATGGATTACGCATTTATAATCGCAAAGTATATCAAGGCCTTTTTTGGTCATATAGTTTGTACACATAAGCCTATACCTCATCTGTATGTACCCAAGAAAAAAATTCTTAAATTGTACAAAAATCCCCATGCTTAGTAATGTAAAGGGTTTACTCTTTAGACAAATAGGGTAGTTTTACTTAGAAAAATAGGGTAGCTAGGTAGGAATTTCTTTTTTTTTGCTTTGTCTTTACCCTTCAAACACAGTAGACTTGCAATTTCGTCACTTTACTGACTACTTATTATGTGCCAAAAAAAACCCCTCATTTGACCTAAAAAGGAAATCTTTCACACGAGATATTTCTATTTTGGTCGAGATTAATAGTACGTGTTTATGATATAATTTAAATGCGTACACTACATAACTTCGAGGTGATTTATTTGATTTATGTTATTTTTTTCAATGGGAAATAATAAATGATTCAAGATTATATGTAAGTCATATTCGCAATTTTTTTCAGCATTGATCCAGTCATATTTTCCTAAATTAATGCATTGTACACTAAATATATATTTTTTAAGACCGTGTATAACGTGGAACGTGTAATAGTCACGGTAGGTATAGTGTCCGGCTGGGATCGTGTTTTTTCGAGTGATTTGATCGGGTTTTTTCGAGTGTAACCACGTTTTTTCGAGTGAATATGATCAAAAATGTAAACAAACAGACTTCTTTTTTTGTAAGACGTGAAATAGATGCTTAAACTTAATATATAAGATCATACACTGTAAGTTAGTATTGGTAATAAAAAGAAATCATCACCCCTACATTATTTTGTGTTCTAAAAGTTTAATTTAGCTTTAAAATGCTTTTATTCCAAAATATAGAATAAAGCTATTTTTATACAAGTACCAATGCAAATGTCAAAGGAAATGTATATTTGGAATCTATATATCCTTAGATATACAGACATTTTATAAAAAATCTTGTTATTGAATTGTGAGAAGGACATTTTTATAAGTCCGTGTTTTTTCGAGAGCAGTCCGGGATTTTGGAGTGCGGTCCAGGTTTTGATCGAGTGATTAAACAAAATTTCTATGGCTTAAAATGTTATATGTCAGTGCGATTACGTTTGAAAACAATGCAAAGGTTGAAATAAAGTACTTTTCAAAGCACGAATCCAATGCATTTAACCAGTTTGATAATACTGTAGTACGAAACACGTACGTTCGAAAAGAGCGTTGTATATTTGTATATATTATTGTTTACCACATCTTATACATTGCACGGACACCGGCATTAGTATGTTTGGATAGATCAAACATGTCCACGCCCATGTAAATATGGTGGAACTATCGAACAAGACAACGCCCATGTACACGCATATTTTGTATCGATCCAAACATACGTATATCGATGTCAATTGAACCAAATATGGATATAATACAGTTAATATTCGTATAACAATTCGTTGTAAACAATATTAATGTGATCACAGACATATATATAAAAGAAAAATGTGGTATGAATGCCAATTAGACAGCTATCCTCAAGAGTTCAAATGACGAAGATAAAAGTAGATAAAGGTCACCGTATGGCCTTCAACAATGAGAAAACCCTATACCTTATAGTCAGCTCTAACAGACCCCAACATGAAAAAATTGAAACAATTTAAACGAGAAAACTAACGACCTAAGTTATACAATACAAAGTACGAAAAAACAACAAATATGACGGACATGAACCAATGACAACCACTGAATTACAGGCTCTTGACTTGGGACAAGCATATAAAGAATGTGGCGGGGTTAAACATGTTTGTAAGCCCTCAACCCTCCCCTAACTTTGGACAGTGGTGTTACAGCACAAAATAAGAACAAACTGTAAAAATCAGTTACAAATGGCTTTATTCAATAGATCGGTACGGAGCACAGACAAACCAACTTACATAAAAACAATAGATACAAAGTATCGATTTAAGAGTAGTCGCGGTAACTAGAAGCTAGTTCAAAGCAAGTTACAACTAATAAATAAATCATGTTTTCCAAGACTGAAGTATCAAGCAGTACAATGTTGGCTTGAGACGTACGTACATTGTGTGTGTTAAGCGGGTATGTGTATTTTTAACAGAAAATACACTCTAGATGTTTCATTTACTATTTGTCTTGATGATAATTTGTTTTATCGTTCTATGAATGGAAAACAAGAACAATTTTCAAAAGCTACACAGCAATAAAACACCATAATAGCTTCCTTTCCATCAGTTAGAAGTTCTTTAAAAAATTAAAAAATACGGATCTCCATCTAGTACAATTACCAATGTATATCTACGGAACTCTGCGAAAGACATGAATTAAATACACGAGGTGTACGCTATTGTATACACATTATTCATATTATTATTTCAAAAGGATCATATTAAAGCTTATAGATTATTTATTTCATTGTTTATTATACATTCCATTCATTTCAAATTTTTTTTTGTCGATAGGAAATAGTACAGGGGCGGATTACGTGGGTTTTTTTTTTTTTTTTTGGGGCTTGGTCTGCCTCAGGCCTCTTTTAGAAGAATATTTGTGATATATTGCATTTTACTGAATTCATAACTTCTGTCCCTTTGTTTTAACCCTATTTCTAAATCTCCAGGTTTCGCCACTGCAATATATATAAATCTTAAACTAATATTTACTGTAAAAAATATTGTAGCATGAAATGATATTGAAAAGATTATGAGTCCCCTGTTCTCGGTTCTAAAGACAGTTTTACAAAGAAGCCAGTAATTTCTAATATATCTTAATACTGCAAGGTTGTGGTAAAATTTCAGAACAGAAAATTATCATTAAATTGAAAAGGTTAAATTTGATCAGCATGGTAATATGTTTTGTTACTTATTAGGAATATATAATATTGCCCTTCGCTAAATTACAGTTACCATCTAGAAAAGTTAGTTTTTAAGCCCAATAATGCCTTCTTTATTATTTACATTTTCTTTGAAAAACCCGGACCATTTGTTTAAAAATCTGGACGTTTTAAATGTTGCTCTCGAAAAAACACGGACAATGTAAAACACTGAATTGTTAGTGAACTACAAGGAAATTGTGTGTCGTTTGTGCTCAGAATATGTTTAGTATTCAGAATAAATTTAATAGTCATGAATGAAACTATCATATACGCGAAATAACAATAAACTGATCTGATCGCATGTAATATCACTCGAAAAAACCTGATCTACACTCGGAAAAAGTGGACCGATTCACTCAAAAAAACACGATCTCCGCCGGACACTATACCTACCGTGATAGTGGTCTAAGTATTTACTTTGGTGTTCCAAATTGTAAATACATGTGCACCTTAAGAACGCAATGTGTGTACTACTTGGACGAATATTGTGTACATCTTGGACTAAAAGTGTGTACCCTTGAACACCTAGTGTTACACGTTCAAAACCTCCTGGATCGTGTTCCAGCATTATCTGCTAATTTCAAGAAAACCTAATGTAAACCGCATTATTCTCTTTTCATAATTTTGGGCCCATTTTTCTCTTTATTTTTGGGCCCATTATTCTCTATTTTGTAAACCCCATGCAGACTCTCTAATATGTACAACTGGAACACATTCTTACATATTCCTTTCTCTTAAACATTTTAATGGCCTTGAAATAGTAATCGAATTTTAAAAATATTTTATTGATTGAAATTGAAATAATAAAAGAAAAGAGTTCCAATGTCCCGCTGCGTTGCACGTATTTTATCTGTCCAAAGCAATAACGAAATTATTATAAACATCTTACAAGAAATGCAGTTATTAGATTGATAATTTCCAAGGGGCATAACTCAAAAAAATAGTTGGTCGGCAGTCTTCAGTGACCTTCCTGATATAAGCCATTGATATGAACTTCATGAAAATTCGACAAGAAATGTCGGTGTGGGAGTGCTTCCGATACAATGTGAATTTAAATTACATTTCATTGAGACATAACTCCTGTAGAAATAGTTGATCAGCGCTGAATTTCATACTCGTTCAAGACATTGCTGATACAAATTTCATTACAATCCTACAAGAAATGCAGATGTGAGAGTGCTTACAGTCCAATTTTCGTCATAATTAATATTTTCATAACTCTTAAAGATAGTTAATTGGCATTGATTTTTTAACTTGTCCGAGACTTTGCTCATATGAACCTTATATATAAACTTCATAAATATCTGCAAAGTATTGTATACATGAGAGCGCTTACAATGCAAAATTGATTTTTCGCGTCGCCCGGGGGATCAAACAAAATACAATACAAGAAGATACGAGCAACTACAAATTTCAGTGAACAACTTTACAACATTTGATTATTATAAGTATTAAAAGGACATTTTATAATTACACTTTAATTTAGCAGAATCTCTTCCTCACGTCCATGTCTGCTGTTCTGAATTACTTTATTTCAAAATGTTATAAAATGGTACAATCAAAGTTTTTGAACACTGAAAATAATTAATTTTATAGTCTTAACACGTGCATTTATAAACCTTAATTAAAAAAAATAGAAATACATGTTAAATCTTCTATAAAATGGAAATAAATACATAAATAATAAAAAAATACAGGTCTACTATGGAACGCCAAAACTGTCTTGTTATGCCCATTTTCATTATATAATGTGCATTTACCTTTATATGATGCGCACTTGTCATTATATGATGTGCAAATATCCTTTATATGATGTGCAAATATCCTTATATGATGTGCAAATATCTTTATATGATGTGCAAACATACTTATATGATGTGCATATATACTTATATGATGTGCATATATACTTATATGATGTGCAAATATGCTTATATGATATGCAAATATACTTATATGATGTGCAAATGTACTTATATGATGTGCGAAGATCCTTATATGGTGTGCAAATATACTTATATGAAGTGCAAATATACTTATATGATGTGCAAATATCCTTATATGATGTGCATTTTCCTTTATATTATGTGCAAACATCTTTATATGATGTGGTTGTGTCATTGTATTATGTGCTTGTTATCTTATATCATGTGGTTCGGTTTACTTCATTATATGATGTCGAAACGTCATTATATGATGTGCTTTCATCGTCGTTATGGTCAATGAACATGATTACGATTAGAATGATTACTGTCTACGTCATAACTGATTCCGATCTGCTACTGCGGAGTTAACAAAACTCGGCTCAAATTTGTAGTTTTCGCTAGCGAAATTGCATTTTATAGGTAAAATGAGACAGTGCAATTTAACAAAAATCAACATTTCAAACATTTCGAAGGAAGATAAGAATCAATTAGTACTGTATCTGTTTGAAGAATTTCCAGGCTGCGGCGAAAATATGATAAAACAAATTTTGTGACCCTTTATAGCTTGCTGGTTGGTTTGAGCAAAGGCTCCATGTTGAAGGCCGTACCTAGTCCTATAATTGTTTCCTTTTTACAAATTGTGACTTGGATGGAGAGTTGTCCTCATTTGGCACTCATACCACATCTTCTTTTTTCTATTCATTGCAAAAGACACCAATGAACTCGCAGTCAGTTTAAAAAATATTTCATAACAATAGCTATAAAATTATCTACTCATACATAATCATACTGGTCTGGATGATTGATTGATTGATTGATTGGTGTTTAATGCCACTTTCGACACTATCATGCTATTTCGTGGCGGTGAGTTTATATTGGTGGAGTAAGCCGAAGTGCCCGGAGAGAACCACCGGCCTTCTGTAGGAAAACTGACAATTCTAGTCAATTAAAATTGGGGTCGAGCTTACCTACCACGTGCGGGATTCGAACTCACAGCCTAAGTGTTGGCAGGCTAGTGATACAGTAGTTCGACTACGTAGCTTCTTAGACCACTCGGCCACCGAGCCCCCATCCCCGAAGTGGATTAAAGGAGATATGGGATGAACTTCAACTCGGTGCATCACATTTGCGTGCATTTATTTCACAGCTTCAACTAGATGATTATGGATGGATGCTTGACGTCCAGCGGAAAATTGATATGCACATTCGTACGAGAACATGTTAAGGTGATATGAATATTAACCCTGCTTTGTACTAGACCGACACACTGAGCCGGATTTTCAACATGCTATTTCACAGGAAGACATGTCGCCTTACCCGGACACATTATTCTGATTCGGAGCCGACCAGTCTTTGCTCTTACTCCTTAATTTCGCGTGCTTAGCAGGTAAGCAGCAAATATCGATTTTCAAGTCTTTGGTTCGAACCCAAGACTCCATGCACTCGAGACGAATATGCTACCACGAAAGCAACGCCACTAGACAGTAACCCACTATATAAAAGGTCATATATACACCTCCAGACTTAAGTGAACAGGGCTAACTTACCGAGCATTGATTTTTTTGGCGAGTGGAGGAGGGGGGCATGTTTTTTTGTAAATTTTTGATTCCAAATTTCTTGAAAGAGATTTTATCAATATCAGAAGGGAAGCGAAATAGTTTGTTTCCATTGAAAATGAGGGGAAAATTAAGATACAATGTACAGATCATCTGTCTAAGCTTTGGCTACAAGGATCTGACAACACTTTATTTTACCTTCTGTTCTGGTAAATATTACATCAGCCAATGAAATTTCAGCCTTCAAATTTATGAAGGTGTGTATCAATCCGACAAAACCAGAGAATCCCAATGGTCTTTAAAACAAAAAGTAGAATGAAGTGTTTTCAGATCCGCGTAAGCAAAGCTTGGACACACAATATCTGTAATTTAATCAGATTGGTGTCTAAATTGACATAAAAACTGCATTAATTTATTGTTTACTGAGGCCTGTTGGTCTCTTATAAATAGAGATAAAATTGAGAATGGAAATGGGGAATATGTCAAAGAGACAACAACCCGACCAAAGAGAGTTGTGTTTTGTGTTTTAATTTTTTTTCGGCGGCGGCTTTTAATATTTTGCGTTTATCTTGAAAACTACAATAGATTTAAAAAAAAAAACAAATAGTGTAATATGTCTGAATATATTCTTTAGTAAAGGTCCCATTTGGGCTATTTCGGCTCTTATGAGTTTAGTTGTTTTATTGCCTATTATCTTGATAACTTATCTATAGAGAAACTTTTCATTGCAAAATGGTATAGACAAGAACAGATTTTAAAATAAATAAATTATAATTATGGTAATTTTCTTTCATTGGGGGTGGGGACGTGGGAGGAAACATGGGAATTTCTCTTATTTTTTCAAGTCTTGACCTTGAAGAAAGAAAAAAAAACAATCACGACCCCCCTTTCCAAAGACAAACATTTCACCCCTAACCCCCAACCCCTCCCACCCCCACCAAAAAAAGTCACCACCGAACAATCACACACACACACACACACATTTCTCAATACTTTTGTTCGTAATAACAAACAAAAAAACGCATTAAGTTTCTATTGCATTATAAGTTTTAAATATTGCGTCAGTAGTGGATCTAGAACGGAAGTTGTTTGCGACTTTAGGGAACTTAATTTGGATATGCCGGTTATTGTCTCATTGATATTTACCTCACCTTCATTCAATATTAGCTTCAGATAAAAAAAAAATACTCTGCTAGAAGAAATTGTTGAAACTAAGGATTTAGGTTTTAATAATTGAGGCGAGCTCAGCGAGGCGTAAAAATTGATGTCTTTCGAGTCAAAACTTATTTTTTACTGTAAAAGGGGAGTGTACGATGAGGGTCGAACCCTGAACAGTTAGGGCAAGTATGGACACACCTTTCAAGCTTGATACAGCTCTGAATTTTGATATGATTAAATATCTGACACATCATAGGTTTGTGACACATAATGAATGTGGTCTAAAATTTTAAAAAGATGAAAATGGACATTTACCTTTTATAAGGTCCAATATCCAAAATCTTAATATATTGTTAGATTCAGCATATCAAAGAACCATAAGAATTGTTTGTTTTGGTCCCGTTTTGGCCCCTAATTCCTAAACAGTTATTGTCTGGCAACAAAATATTTACGGACGACGAAGAAAGACATCCCCATAACATTATACGGCGGCAAATCTATAACTATAGAAAATTGAATACCACCTTTCCATCCAAAAAAAAAAATTAAATCAAAGACCTCCTTAATTTCTTCCTATCCCCTCTTTTTGGGGTAACAAATGACCGGTCCCTTATATGAGTCACTACCCTATCAATGTTCGATTTTTTCCCATTTTTGTGTCTATCTTAAGAAAAGTAATATATAAAGAGAAACTTGAACAGCTAAAATGATCAGCAAGGCAAAATTTATAAAAAATGAACATACTGGAAATTCATGTAATAACTTCTTATATAAAAAAAAACGCTGACGCTAGGTATAAAGATATTGACAAATATAATGCCTACCCTTGTTAAAATGAGCATAGAGCATGGCATAAAAGAATTATTTCTTAAATTAAATAACTTTAACCGTATGTTCATTATTGTAGACCCCGTATGTTTATTATTGTAGATCCATCGATTAAAACTGAACTTTGCAATTCATATTTTGACAATTTTCCAACAATATCAGATGTGATCTTTTTCATCCTAAAACGAGGTACCAACAAGCCAAGGTTTCTCTCTTTTTAAATCTCAACCATTTTCAGAACGATAGATAGCTACAGATTTGCGCCAGGTTTATTATAGTAATTCCACAGAAGCAGATCGGAATCAGTTATGACGTAGACAGTAATCGTTCTAATCGTAATCATGTTCATTGACCATAACGACGATGAAAGCACATCATATAAAGACGTTTCGACATCATATAATGAAGTAAACCGAAAGGTTACAACCACATCATATAATGACACAACCACATCATATAAAGCTGATTGTACATAATATAAGTACATTTGCACATCATATAAGAATATTTGCACTTCATATAAGAATGTTTGCCCATCATATAAGTATATTTGCACATCATATAAGGATATTTGCACATCATATAAGAATATTTGCACATCATATAAGAATGTTTGCACATCATATAAGTTCATTTGCACATCATATAAGTTCATTTGCACATCATATATTTGCACATCATATAAGTATATATGCACATCATATAAGTATATTTGCACATCATATAAGGATGTTTTGACATCATATAAGGATACTTGCACATAATATAATGATATGTGCATTATAAAGGTAAATGCACATCATTTGGTCATAACAAGGCAGTTTTGGCGTTCCATAGTCTACAATTTTACAATGGAAGTCTACTGTACTGAGAAGCAATTATATTTGTCTTGAGTAAATGAAATTTAAATCTTCTAAACAATTGAAATAAATATAAAAATAATCAGAGACTTAATAATACTCCTTACAAAGTTCTATATTTATAGAACAAAACTCTGTCAAAATCAGGTAAATTCTACAGGACTAAAAAATTACCTCAAAGAATCTCTTACACTAGAAAGGAATATATTTTTTAAAAGTAACCCTTTTCATATGGCCAATATCTGCTGGGACCCCTGGCTTCCAATATTAGAAGAATAATTTTTTTATTATAAAATAATAGGTACTTTGTGTACCTGAATTACTTTCACTTACATTTCTTTACCTTATCCACATCACCATCTATGTTATGATTTAATACTGTTATATGTTGTTTTATGTATGCTTGATGTTTTTCTATGTTTATAACTACATTCATGTTCCTCTTGGTTATTGCCTGTACGGAATAATTGAAAAAAAAAAATCCTTTGCGAGCTGTAATGAATGCTGTAAGTAAGACATACTTTTTTGTTTTTTGTTTTTGCTTTTCCAAAATTCCAAATTTCTGTGATATTTATTTATTCATTTATTTATTTATTTTTCTATTCTTTTACAAATATATGCATCATTCTATATTGATAATGTATTATTTGGATATTTCATAATTTATAAATGTATATATTACAGATAAAATAAACTAATAAGTACTAACCAAATTGATCATATACTACTAATGGTTAACGAGGCCGGGATAAGGTACCGGTATTTGATGTATCCAACTAACAAATGTCAAAATTATCAATAAAGTATGATTTACCATGAAAAAAAAAAAAAAATCAGAGATACAGGACTAAAATTTTAAAATAAAAAGTCTACTGTTCTAAGAAGTAATTATAAATACCTTATTTCAAAATATGCATGACTTTTAACATGACAGCTCTTTTTATCTTTCGTCGCTTAAAGAGTTGAACTCGACCCCGAATATCTTTACTAATACGTAAACTTCTTTAGGATTTCAGTTGTAATGGCTTATTCGTCCAAAATATTTTCAATAATCATAGAACTGTTAGATAGCTCTTCGGATTGTCATATATATATAACTCCAAAAAGGGGGCCGGCCCCACCCCTTCAATCCGCCTTTACAAACTCTGCTTGAGAATTAGCTCTGCCGCCAAATACCCCTCCTTTACGTAAACACATTCGGGTCATACTTTTGCAGACATCCGGTATAAGTTTAATGAGATATAGAATTTTTGTTTCTTTTAAAGGGATTTTTGTTGTTGTGGATCTAACCTATTTCTGTCTCGATTAGCTCTATTTTAATAGACGATGTCGGATTATAAAGTGCATAGAATGATCAGGTCAGATGCACAATTTAGACGACCACCAGGAATGTTTTTTACACCCTTCACATTTATTCCGAGCATAAACTACTGGTGCAACTGGGAAAATTTAATGGCATGACTGGACCTAGATAATACAAATCTTAATTTTTATGCCCCCGCCGTAGCGGAAGGGACATTAAGTTTTACCTTTGTCCGTCTATACGTCCGTATGTCGCACAATTGGTTTCCGTTCTCTAACTTTAAATAAGTTTGCCTCAACCAAATGTTATGAAACTTATACACAATGCTTATTACCACAAAACACAGATCAAGTGTGAATTTTGGTGGTGTCACTTTTACCGTTCTAGAGTTATGCCCCTTTACAAATGGAAAAATTGCTAATTTTTTGGTTTCCGTTCTCTTAACTTTAGTTTGCCTCAACCAAATGTTATGAAACTTATACACAATGCTTATTACCACAAAACACAGATCAAGTTTGAATTTTGGTGGTGTCACTTTTACCGTTCTAGAGTTATTTTGAAATATCCAATGTGCAGGTTATTTAACCTGTCTTTATCACTTAGCAAATTCCCTTCCGACTGTATTTAAAAAAGGCTCTCCAAGTGACTATAAAGACTACAGACCTATTTCATTGCTAAGCGTTATTGGGAAAGTCATGGAAAGATGTGTTTTTAAGCATATTCATAATTTCTTTCTTGCTAACCAGATTATTACTCCAAACCAATCAGGTTTCACACAAGGGGACTCAGCCATTAATCAATTGCTTAATATTACAAATGAGTTTGGGAAGGCATTAGATGTAATTTTTGGTAGGCCCATAGATGAAGGGAGGCCCATAGGTTAATTTATTTCTACAAGATGAAAAACCATATTACCCCGGAATATTTTATCGAACTTAGTTCCAGAATCCCATGAAACTATACATAATCATAGTACGAGAAATTCGTCACTTATCCCCCTGTCCGAACATGAACAGCCCTTTATTATTTACCTGCAACTGTATGAATCATTAGTATCGAGAAAAAAAATCGTGGGCGAAGATCATCAGGAAATATTGTCAAAGTTTGTCATAGTGTGTAACTGATTGACTTGTGATGGTTTGAATCTCGAATAAACAAACATGTGGTCACGGCGGAGATTAAACATGGTGTGTGGTATTACTATATGGCTGATATATTATGCAATAGGTTTATCCAATTAACTTACATTTTGAAAATGGATGTGCTGCTAGTTTCCAAATCAGACTCTAAGCCTTGTCTAATAGCAATTTTTTCACAGATTTTCACCAATGGTGTGTATGTGGTTGTTAATATCAGACTATATCTTATGATTGTATTTACCCGTTTTTGGGGTAATTTATACTAAACATAGTATGCTATATATGCTATATTGAGAGAAAAGCTTTATTCACCAAGTTGAACTCCTTAGAAAGATTCTCATTGGTTCAATGAACATCCTACAGAACATGGTTTAATCTTATATTATATTTGTCAAAGAAAACTGTCTGTTATTTCATAATATTCATAGTTCATATAATTGTTGTTTGATAATAGAATAAAACAATAGTTCAAGTTATGAAGTCTGTTTTTTAGCACAACTGCTATGGGGCAGGGGTTTTGATTCCCCGAAGCTAAAGCAAATACTCAGAAATCCTAATGGATAATACACTGACTTTTTTTAAAACAATAAACGGTAGTGTAATATGGAAAAATCAGCGACAGTGTATTATCCATTAGGATTCTGAGTATTTGCTTTAGCTTCGGGGAATCAAACTATGAACATTATGAAATAACAGACAGTTTTCTTTGACAAATATAATATAAGATTAAACCATGTTCTGTGATAATACTCGTTTAAATAATATAAATAAATAAAACGTAATTGTGTGCGATTTCCATATCTGTATTATACAATGATACATTTTGATTCATACGGCAAAGACGTATTTTTTTATAAATAAGGTTTATAATAGTATATTAATGGTAGGTTTCAAATCTGTTGCTAGGCAACCAAAAAAATGATAATAACAAAGTAAAACATTGTCATTTTTTAAAATTTCTATACCTAGTCTATTTTTTAATCTTCTGCAGGATTATTAGAAATGAAAATCAAAATTCATGAACGTTTTGAATTTAAACCAAAAAAATGCATACAACTTTTATATATTTAGGTCCAGTCATGCTTTAAAACTTTTCCAGGGCACAGGTTTGTCTTCACTAAATTAATTTTGAACTGTCAAGATAGCCACATTGCATAATACCTTATGATAAACTATTTTATTGTTTCAATGCTAATTATATGGGAATTGAAAAGGTTGTTAAGGACTTTTTTAAAACAATAAACGGTAGTGTAATATGGAAAAATCAGACAATCCAATTTTATTTTCTTCGAATTAATTCATTGTGACTAGAATTTGCAGCAAGGACAGTCAAGTTCACCGTTTTAATCGAACACGCCTTTGTTCGATTAAATAACTAGGAAATGGAGCCGGATGGACATAACGTTAATATGAAATTGATAATGATGAGCAGTGAACGTTTTGGCTTAAGTAAACCAACAGAATTTTATAACAACAATAGTACTGGCATACTTCAAGGTCGGCATTCACGATTCTATATCATATTTCGCTAAAAATTATAATACATTGTACATCTAAAGTAATACTCTAAAATGGGATACATAAACGGCTTTGATAAAGAGACATGTTTTTCCCTAAGAAATCAGCAATATTTCTACTCTCCCTAATTTGTAAAATATGAATAAAATGAGATGTAGAGTATAGAGTGTTGCTCAATCGGTTAACCAAGTTCATTCGATTAGCTGTTACACGGTCTATTTCTGTAAACTTTCTATTTACACAGTTTTAAATTATTCGAAACGCAATGTTTTTTCTACCCCGAGGTATAGAAGGCATTATCCGTATCTAGCACAACTTTTCGGAATCTTTGGTCATCAACTTTGTATTTGGTTTGGCCTTCCAACTGCTTTCAATCGAGCACCATTGAGGAGTCTTATGCAGACGAAACGTGCATCTTTCATTTCAAACTATAGTCCTGATATCTATAATGAGTTTTGAAAACCACTGGGTCGATGCCACTCCTGGTGGACGTTTTGTACCCGTGGATATCTCCAGCCCAGTAGTCAGCACTCCTGGTGGACGTTTTTTACCCGTGGATATCTCCAGCCCAGTAGTCAGCACTTCTGGTGGACGTTTTGTACCCGTGGATATCTCCAGCCCAGTAGTCAGCACTCCTGGTGGAAGTTTTGTACCCGTGGATATCTCCAGCCCAGTAGTCAGCACTCCTGGTGGACGTTTTTTACCCGTGGATATCTCCAGCCCAGTAGTCAGCACTTCTGGTGGAAGTTTTGTACCCGTGGATATCTCCAGCCCAGTAGTCAGCACTTCTGGTGGACGTTTTGTACCCGTGGATATCTCCAGCCCAGTAGTCAGCACTCCTGGTGGAAGTTTTGTACCCGTGGGTATCTCCAGCCCAGTAGTCAGCACTTCTGGGTTGACATGATATATCAATAAAACGGTCAATTTCATTAAATTTTCTGTTGTACAAAATTTTGAATTATTCTAAACACTAATGTTGTTCTACCCTAGTCATTGATGGCCTTAGCCGTATCTGGCACAACTATTCGGATTTTTTGTCTGCGGTGTTCTTCAATTTCGTATATTATATGGCCTTCCAAATAATTTGATCCGAGCGCCATTGATGAGTCTAATGGTATCTTTGATGGAGTTATAAAGTTAAGTTTGGTTAAACCAACCGACCATGTTATTATGTAATCGGCTATAATGTATTAAAAAGTAACAGGAACATGAATGACATTCTCAATATGCTAAAACATTACAAATGAAAAGTAATGTTTAAAGTTTACTGAATATGCAACAAAACATCTATAGAGCATAGTTTCAGGGATTTTAACTCTACTATAACGTTTGAAGCGTACTACAGCAGTTTTTAATTCTAGTTAGCTAAACAATCAACAAAAATTATCAGCAACACAAGATCTTCAAATAATTCAAATTTTTTACAGGAGTTGTTGACATAAAACAAATAATTTTAACCTATTCATCCTCACCTAAACCGATATGTCTTTCAGTAGTAATTGCACTTAAGTGATGATTTTAGACTCATTTAAAAATAAGCGTATTAGCGGCACACAAACTTCTTTTTTCTATTTTTTCTGATGTTTGCGTTAAAACGTTAAGGATGTACACCTCTGAGGAACCAAACATTTCTAGCATTAAACTTTTTTTCTTAACCTGATTTTTGGGTTTGCTACGGTCATTTGAAAGTACCCCATTTTTGATGATTTTTCCATTTTTCATCAAATTTTACCCATTTTTGGGCTATTATCATGAAAAAAATCAGTTTCACAATTAAACTTTTTTTCATACTTTCACTAAAGATGAAGTAGACCAATCTGAATAAATTTAACTGAAAAAAAACTATAGGTTGGTGTTAATATTAGAAAGTTTTATAAAATTTTGTTGCTTTTAGTGTCAAATTAACCATGCTGTCAACGCAGCTACATTAAGGACGCAATTTTGTAAAAATGGCGAAAAAAGGGGGATAGAATGAGAATTGTCAGCTCTGGCTTTGCAGTGAATATTCCATGGTCGTACATGGGCAATAATGAAAGGTCGTCCCATTTTTCATCATTTAACATAAAAATATGACCCCGTGACCCTAGCTCTGTCACGTGACATGCCGTTTTCGGGAGTTAAAACTGTCGTTTGTATTTGGCTCCAGCACAACCTTTTACGCTTCACCATTCTCTGTCAAATTTTAACAGTAAGTTAACCAACTACCAAGGTTACTTAAAAGTGCTGGGGGTAAGAATAGTTTTTTAAATTGTTTATTTGGAATGAATTTTACATCTCTAATGGTCAAATTCCGTGATTTTGTCAACTTTGCTTACCTCGTACGACTCTCAGAGATAAAACTGGAGAAACCCCCAGCAAGTTTCATTCTCGTATTTAAATGCAAAAAATAATTTTCTTCAGTTGATGGCTTTTGTTTTAGATTAAAAGGTTGTGCTAGGCCAAAATATAGAAAATTAAACGAGAATCCTATTGTCAGCGATGTTTTAAATCGCAACAAAGATCGCGATTTAGAATCGATACCGGGGAAAGCGCGAATTAATTCCGCTCGTAACGGGATACAATAATTTTTTTTAACATAAAAGCCAGTGTTTTAACATTTATAAGATTTTTTCAACTTTGTGTGAGTGAATATCAGTACTTCCAGATATATACGATGTGTCCTTTTGTATTTGAGGGGACCTTTACTACAATCAAGGGTGTTAGGGTTGTGAAAAGTCCAGTAGAGCTACCTTTTTTGTAGTTGGAAGTTATAGTATTTAAATCGATTCATTTCAATTATCTTATATGTGCAGGACACTTAAATAAAGGAAAGTAAAACTATAAAATATATTAATTATTACAGAACTTTGAAGCTTTCAGTCTATATGCCATGATGTTAAATACAAGTGTGATCAAGTGTGTCAATATGTGACTTTTCATTGCAAACATTGCAAAAATACTTATAATCTTTAAACTTAACTAAAATGTTTAAAAAAAAATTAATTATGTTTACTAGTGATAAGTGATAGGTCCTATAAATGGCTGAGTTTCAAGTCTTAGGAGAACATGTAAATAATCACTAAATTGAACCTAGAACCTAGAAAATAAACTGGCATGGGATATATATATGTATACCAGTTTTCAGCCTGTGATAATGCATCTCCAAACAATGAAAATTAAAAAGTATCGCAATGTTTTTCAATGCGTAAAATGCAGCAGTGCCAGTTTAGCAATAACAAAATCTCCAAACTTTCAGCAGTGATTTTCCTTCACAAAATATTTGCAATCCCATTTTAACCAGTAATCAGTGATATGCAAGAATATTAAATGAACGCATTAATTTCTGAATTTACAGAAATTCTATTTGTCAAATTGTTACAGCAAAAAAAAAATCAATATCTTAATTTTACAGAATGAGTTTAGCACACATTAAATTTGTATGTTTGCATAAAATTAATCTCGTCTGAAGGTCTGATCGCATTCCAAGAATTCAACAATTTATTTATAAAATAATGTTAAACTAATTTATGCCAAAGCATGAATTAAACCCTCTTCTAAATCATTGTTTATCTTTAATATCAAATAATCATGATGCTTGATACTGCTGTATACTCAGCTTAGTATCATTGTGTGTAAAACCTAGTGAATAGGATAATGCACTACTGTATACTTTGAAAAGTATTTCCGGAAGTCTTTATCATGTTTATATACATGATGTTTTTCATTTTATTTTTTTAATTGAGTTCTGTTTTTACATTTTAATTGAAACATAAATGTTTGGTATAGGTGATCAATGTTATATTTTTTCTTAGTTTTGAAATAAAAGATTACCTGTTCTTTTGCAAAAAATGTTGCATTTTTTCAATGAATTTAAGCAAACATGGTCCTATAATTTTGTGTTTCAGCAATAAGTTAAGATATGAGCTAACAAGTATCTCAATAATAATAGAACTTTATAATTTACATGTAAAAAATTATTATACAAATGAATAATTCCACGTCTGTTACCCTTTCACTTAAAATGCATACAGCGCGAGCGACCTAGGAAACATTGTGTTTTGTCCTATTTGATTAAAGAACGGTCCATAATTTATTATTGTTATCAATGGGTACATGTTATAATTTCATTCCCCTAACATAACTTCTTCAGTTTAATTTTAGTCTTGAACATTAACGATCGGTTGTACATGTACAATGTGACCTGCGTTCTACCATTTGAGAAATAATGAATTGCTTCGCCGAGCGCAGCTGGATACGACCGCAGAGGTCCGAACAGTTGGGGCAAAAATGGACACAATATTCGTGCTTGATACAGGTCTGAATTTGGATTGTAATTAAATGATTGACACATAATAGGTTTCTGACACAGAATAACTGTAGTTAAAGAACTTAGAATTGGTTATATGATTTGAATTAATATTCAATTTTTTGCTTTTGTGCAATACACTATGCTGTTGCGAATTATACCCCTCTCCCCAATGCTGTTGCGAATTATACCCCTTCCCCCCAAAAAAAAATTAATTAAAATTTTACCCCTCTTTTATTTGCTTTTGTGCAATACACTATCCTGTTGCGAATTGACCCCCCCCCAAAAAAAAATTTTTTTAACCCCTTTTTTGCAAAAAAAAAAAAAAATAATATTTGAAGAAATTTTCTTTTAATTTCTGAAATCTGAAATGAGAAAAAAAATGTTCCCCCCACAATTCCATTTTTTTACCCCCCACAATTTTTTTTTCACCTCCCCTCTTTTTCCAAAAAAAAAAAATTCTTTCCCTCAAGATATGGTCATTATCTCAATTCAAATTTCCAATGGAGTTTGCAACCATAATTACCCACTTAAATACATCATAAACGTCTTGAAATAGAAAATGACAACATAATCATGTCTAAAATTAATATTCCTTAATCAACATTTTTAATAATAACTTCTAAAAATAAATTGACAGCTAATCACCTCAAGACAATACAACATTTCTTTATAATTTAAAAGCAGTGTAAGGGAGGTAATCCAAACACAAAACATTGTACTTAAAAGTAATTGTCCATTAACAAGGAAACCCTTGTTTTTTCCCCCTTTTTTGCCCCTAATTCCTATACGGTTTGAGCCATTACCCCCCAAAGTCAATCCTAACCATCCCTTTGTGGTATGGAAACTTGTGGTATAATTTCAGAGAGATCAATACACCGTTCCACAAGAGAACTTCTTTGTTATAAATAATTGAAAAAATACATATCTAAGAATTTTGAAAAGAAAAAAATGATATAGGATGTACATATTTTTGGTAAAATCATTTCTTTGTACCCTCACCCCTTTTCTCAACATTTTGGCTGATGACACTGACCGGATTGGTTGTAAATTTTGAAAATTCTATTACTCAAAAACTACTTATTGTAAGTACACATTTTTTTCACAGAGTTTAGTTTGATTATAATATTTTTAAAATTCATTGATACTTTCCACATGTATCACATGTTTTGGAAATAATTCCCGAACGAGATTTCAACGAGACTGAAACATCAGATGAAATCATCCTTTAAACGCAAACCTTTGCAAGATAATGCAAACATTTTGATTTTAATCATTCATTTAGTTTTGTATATTTTATAACTAAAAACTACTTGGGTCGCAATTACATGTTTACACAAATTAAGAATGATTTTTGTATGAAAATTATATAAATTTAACATGAAAATAGATATTTCAATAGAAATAACACGATTTTGATCTACGGAAAATAGCAAAGCAAAGATGCGCTAAAAAAGTTCATACAATTGTGAAACGATAATAGAAAATGATCTTTCGGCTTAGAAATTGATTAATTAGTATGAAAATTTTGTTGAAATCTCAGAATATCATAAAGATTCTTTCACAAAAATCAAGGGGTTTTGAATTTAAGTCTAGTAAGGTAACTATTTTGAAAAGACGCTTGGGTAGCAATTTGAATGTAAAATACATAATAATTATAACGATTTTTTTTTTATCTTATACATTTATTTCAAGAGGGTAGCTTGTTTGGATCTATTTAACTTATCTTACACAAGGCTCATACGAGCGCTTACTTTGAAAGTAAATATAAATTCAGCTACATTAACAGGGTTGGTTTTTAATTATACCCCACGCAACGAGTTGCGGAGGGTATAATGTTTTTGACCCGTCCGTCCGTCCGTCCGTCCGTCCCGTCCGTCCGTCAGTCCGTCCGTCAGTCCTGTTTCTTGTCATCGCAACTCCTCTCAAACCACACAACAGAATTTCACAAAACCTTTTAGATAATAAGGACATACTATGTAGTTGTGCATATCGACAGGAAATTACGATTCAATTTTTTTCCAGGAGTTACGCCCCTTTGAACTTATTTGCCCAATATACTACTGCAACCTTTTGTCATCGCAACTCCTCTCAAACCACACAACAGAATTTCATGAAACCTTTTCAGATAATAAGGACATACTATGTAGATGTGCATATCGACAGGAAATTACGATTCAATTTTTTTTCCAGGAGTTACGCCCCTTTGAACTTATTTGCCCAATATACTACTGCAACCTTTTGTCATCGCAACTCCTCTCAAACCACACAACAGAATTTCATGAAAACTTTTCAGATAATAAGGACATACTACGTAGATGTGCATATCGACAGGAAATTACGATTCAATTTTTTCCAGGAGTTACGCCCTTTGAACTTATTTGCCCAATATACTACTGCAACCTTTTGTCATCGCAACTCCTCTCAAACCACACAACAGAATTTCATGAAAACTTTTCAGATAATAAGGACATACTACGTAGATGTGCATATCGACAGGAAATTACGATTCAATTTTTTTCAGGAGTTACGCCCCTTTGAACTTATTTGCCCAATATACTACTGCAACCTTTTGTCATCGCAACTCCTCTCAAACCACACAACAGAATTTCATGAAACCTTTTCAGATAATAAGGACATACTACGTAGATGTGCATATTGACAGGAAATTACGATTCAATTTTTTTTTCCAGGAGTTACGCCCCTTTGAACTTATTTGCTTCAATGTACTTCTGCAACAGTTTGTCATCGCAACTCCTCTCAAACCACACAACAGAATTTCATGAAACTGTGTACATAATATGGACATACTATGTAGATGTGCATATTGACAGGAAATTATGATTCAATTTTTTTTTTCTGATACAATATTTTTTTTCTTACACTTATTTTATTTCTCCAATGACAATGTGGGGACGTGGGGTATGTGAGCGCGCTCACTAAGGTTCTTTCATTTTATTCTGTACAACTTAATTTTACTCAATTTTCTTTATGTTCTCCTGCTCTTTATGTATTCCTACTTTTCTTTATGTTCTCCTGCTTTTCTTTATGTTCTCCCGCTCTTTATTATGTCATGATTATATGCTAAACACTCCAGCATTTCACTTTGCAATAAGTGCGGAGAGTAATAAAATTTAATACATGCAGCCTCTACATTTTGTTTACTTCCCTTGAAACCTGAATAAGAAATAAGGTAACACAAAGGTTTGCGTTGTAACGCAAACATAGGAAGAAATATAATTAAAAAAGGTTTGTGTGTGCCTCTAGTACGCCTCCGTACATTCACTAGTTTGTGCCTATTATCTTTAAAACTATAATAGGTAGGTAGAAACTGTAAACAACGGTCAGCTATTAAAGATCTACAAAAAAAATGACCGTTATCATCAGATGACTCATTGTATGAGTAATTGTCAATTTTAGAGTATTTACCTCTAATCACGAAACACATAATATTACAGATGTGTAGAAAATGTGAACAGCAAAAATGATCGGTTTACAAGATCTATAAGAATCCCAATATGACAGAAACCATTGGTTGACCCCTGATAGTAGAAATTGCTCTAAAAAGACGATTTTTACCAACTTTTGAGTATTTGCCTTTAATTTTAATTTTGGAAAGGTTGGCGATTCAGGCTCTTAAGAGCCTCTTGTTTATTCCGAATTCCAGATACTTCGGCACCAAGACAAATCGGCACGAGAAAATTTCTGTATAAAGACAAATCGGCGCCTCATAACGACAAAAAGCTACTTTGTTTATTTTCCATGTTAAGCTTTCAGACGTTGTTAATCATTGCTTAACTCAACGGTTTTAGTGGCCTTCCATTTAAATATAACTTTATTCTGATAAACCTTCGTCAATACAATGGTATACAGAAGTTACATGTAATAAATAGCACAGTTATAAATTAAAATAAAACATAATATGTACACTATTTACAAATCTAAGTTGAATTTAGACAGGAGAACACACACATGAATTAATATGCCTTATAAATGAACATAGCTTTTTTAAATATGATTGTTTTGTCATATTCATAACTTCCTTAAATTTAATTATATTTGGATAATCATATACTTTTTATCAATATACTTTTGTCTTTCTATAGCCATAAATTCATCTCCAAGATCTTTTACATAGCTCGCATATTCTCTCTGAATTTTTTTCCATCTACCACTTTCTATCGGTAATCTGTGGTTAATTAGTCTAAATTGACAGAGTGTAAATATCACGGGATTCCAAAATATCTAAATACTTTTCGAATCCTAAAAGTTCCTTGAAAAGGCGGTAATTTAATGTTTTCGAGTTCGTTTGAATACCTGAGTACCATGTTTGTTTGAATTGATCTTGGAGAGATGTTCTAACAACAGTCTTTAACCAAATTTCATTTATACAAGTTTGAATTAACCATACATAAGATAAACCAGTTTCATTAAGAATAGATTCTATACATTTCATCCAATAAAATTAAACATTATTTCCATGAGATAAACTAAACATTAATTTGTATGCTATTGCTGATAATTTACTGGGTTTGCTAAAAATCAACTTTGCTCAGTATGAAATCATGCGAACTTTGATATGTAAACAAATAGGATAACATCCCAATTCTCCATATATAACACAATTCGGGGTGGAACATTTTAGATGGAGAAGAAGTTTACAAAATTTCAAATGAACTCTTTCTAATATTTCATTATTTCCAAATCCCCAAATTTCACAGCCGTAAAGTAAAACAGGTTTAACCAATTTATCAAATAAATCTAATTGACAGCTTATTGATAAGCCATGCTTTCTACCTTTTTTGATAACTTCATACATGGCTCTCGTAGCTTTTTCTGCAAGATGCTTCTTATTAGCTTTAAATGAGCCATTTTTAGAAAAATAAATCCCAAGATAATTAAACTCATGAACAATTTTTAAGTCAGAGTTACCAAAATTAAATTTAAGATTAACAGGTTGTCTACCACTACAAAAAATCATGATTTTAGTCTTGTCTACATTGACTTTCATTTTCCAAACATTACAATATGATTCAAATTTTTCTAGTAGCAATTGAAGTTCTGTTGCTGATTCAGGCATTAATACAGTATCGTCTGCGTAAAGAATTGCAAACAGTTTAGCATAGATGTTTAGCTCGTCTTCTAGGGCATCTGATATAGTTTTTAAGCCTATCAAATTTCCTTTATAAAAGAAATCTTCAAATCGTTAAAAAAAAAGTGAAAAAAAGAAAAGGGGATACATTCTCCCCTTGACGTAGTCCAATGTTGCTTGGAAAATACTCAGATTTCTCACCATTGTATGACAAGCATGATTTTATATCATCATACATGTTATGAATAATTTTATACATATAGCCATTAATTATAGAATAGCTAATCGAAGAATTCAAATATAGAAAAATATTCAACGAGTGACCGAACAACACATTAATTCACGAATGCGCGTAGCGCATGAGTGAATTATCAGTGTTGTTCGGTCACGAGTTGAATATTTTTCGATATTTAAATTCTTTGATTAGTTATTCTTTTTATTACATTGGCAATGGGCTTTTTAATGGAATTACAGTAGAAAATGTAAGGAACTATATCTTTTTCTACGCATTCACAATTTGTTTTGATGCGACGTCATTGACAACGTCTTGACAACACCTATTGTTGTATGACGTCAGAGGAGTGAAATAACCGAGTTTATTTCACATGTGAAATTATCGGTTTTTATTTCACTGGTAAATCACGGTAATTCATTGCAACCAATGTAATAATATTATTTACTAGCATCTTATACCATAAAGGATCTCTAGTCACTATATCAAATGCTTTCTCAAAATCGACAAAAGCACAGAACATATTTTTCTTTTTTAATTTCAAAATTTCAAAAAAAGAGTAGTGTAAAGATACAATCACAAGTTGAGTAACCATTTCGAAATCCACACTGGTTTTCATCGAGTAGTAAAACTTCATCAGAGAACCTTGCAAGTCTATTACTTAAAATAGCTGTAAATAATTTACCCATACAACTTACAATAGTTATGGGTCTATAGTTTTTGGATCAAACTTATTGCCTTTGTTTTTATAAAATGGCTTGATCGTTCCAATCACCCAAGATACTGGTACTATTCCAGTTCTAAAAATCAAGTTAAACAATGCAGCATAAACATCAATAAAAAATCGCCAGAAGTCTAAATATATTCGTTAATAATAATAATCGTATCATCACCACAAGCTTTGTTATTTTTTAAATTCTTAATACATTTTAATATTTCTTCTTTCGTAATTGGACTATTCAAATAATCATTCAGTTCACTCATCAAATTTGTATCATTAGTTGGCAAGTCAATTGGATCTGAGTTACCTGAGTTTAGCTCTTTGAAAAAGTTGAGTAAATCCTCGAAATAAATATTATTCGCTTGTTTTGAATGTTCACGTTGGTTCAAAATTTTCCGATACTCTTTGGTGTTTTGAGATCTAAGATTTTTTAATTTTCGAGTCATATCTTTTATATGTTTTTTTATAGCCTTGTCCATGACCCTTTTATATCTTTTCTCAGATTCTTTAATTTTATGAGATAATAAAGGCGAAGGCCTCGCATTCAGTTTGCGCTTATATTTTCTATAATTCTGTCTCAAATTTACACTCAAGGTTAAACCAAGGTTTATCTCCCTTGTTTTTGGATGCTCGTTTTTTCGGCTTGTCTGGTCTTGTTCCTAAAGTTTCCCTTGCGGATTCTATTAGGATTAATCCGATATCATTCACAAAAGAGTTTCATGTCACCATTAAAGTTTCTTGATACTGGATGTTAAATAATATGGCAGGCACGTTATTGCGTAACAATTGGAATGTTTATAGCAATAAAATCTACGTACAGGTATGTTGTTTTCGTAAAATTTTAGAGATCAAACGATCACCATCTACAATAACAAGTTTTGCACTTTTGATCTTCATTGCAAAAACCTATTATGGCTAACGTTACTTTAAACAGTTTAGAAATACCAAAACAAAGTTAAATTCAAACGCCATATTCAATATTGTTAAATTAAGTGACTTTCCATTTTTACAATTTATATGAAAAGTATGACTTAAATAGTGGCAAGTAACTCAACATAAAACTTCCTTTTATAAAATGTATGCAAAGTCTATTTCAATGTATTTAAGTCGAACATATTTTTGCGGATATAAACAGTTTCCCCAAAAAAATATGAGAACAGTAATGTTTATAGATATAGGAAGATGTGGTATGAGTGCCAATGAGACAACTCTCCATCCAAGTAACAATTTATAAAAGTAAACCGTTATAGGTCAAGGTACGGCCTTCAACACGGAGCACTGGCTCACACCGAACAGCAAGCTATAAAAGGCCCCAAAAATTACTAGTGTAAAACCATTCAAACGGGAAAACCAACGGTCTAATCTATATAAAAACGAGAAACGAGAAACACGTATGAACTACATAAACAGACGACAACTACTGTACATCAGATTCCTGACTTAGGACAGGTGCAAACATTTGCAGCGGGATTAAACGTTTTAATGGTACCAAACCTTCTCCCTTTTTCTGAAACAATAGTATAACATCACAACATAGAAAGACACACTATAAAATATCAATTGGAAGGCTTAACTTAATCAAAAAACGTAAATTAACACACAATGAACGAATAAATTTGATCTGTGATAGCTGAATGCAAATAAATAGTTAATAAAAATTAGAAAATCATCACTTTTAAAAAAACCTGCGTCATATTATACACAGGTAAATGAAAATAATTTTGTTGTTAAGTATACTTCTTCTCCTGTGTGTATAAAATCTTCCGTTTAGGAATACCAAGAAATTTCTTTAATATCAATAAAACTAATCTAACACTTGTTTGTCTGATTAACTTTGATCTTCTGATTTATGAAAAATGCAATACGTATGAACTGTGTTTTGATATTTTATTTTAAAAACATTTAAAGTTTTGTCTCGCATTCGACGAATATAGCGGAAAGTAGATTAAACATATGCTAATCCGACGCATATACTTCTATTGACGGCGGCGTAAAATATGAAAGTACTATACTTCTATGGTCAGATGAGAACTGGGCTAGACAAAAATTATGAAGTACATAAAATGCCTTATTTATACCGGAACTTCGAAGTAGTTGGGAGTATATATTTTTTTACTCGTTCGTCAGTCAGTCCGTCAGTCATTTCCGTTTTCGGATGCTAACCCAAATATTTTATAACGGAATTGCAATCTTAATCGGATATGTGGTAGCATGATAAAATGAAGATCCCTATTGCTTTTGGGATCACCATGTCAAAAGTCAAGTTCAGAGTTACTAATAAAAGACAGCAATTTGTGCAGAAAAGAGCTATCAAATACTATCTACACACAAATGAGATGGTACCAACCTTATATTAAAATATGGTCACATATAATGAGGGTAAGACCGCTATTGATTTACCTCTAAGATCAAGGGTACAGTTAATAAAAAAAAAAAAAAACGCAATTTGTGCAGAAAAGTGGTTTCCTGATGAAAAATCAGATACTAAATATGGAATTGATACCTTACTTGAATACATATGGTCACATACAATGAAAGAAAAATCCCTTTGCTTTTGAGGTCACTTTATTTAATGTCAAGGTCATCGTTACTAAACCAAGATTTGTGAAGTACCATTTACGTATAGGTTAGGTAATACTTGTTCATGTTTTATGAATATTTGAAGTCCGAGGCGTAGTCGAGGGTTTTTTATGTTCATAAAACATGACCAAGTATTAACTGACCAAATTAGAACATATTCACACATTCGAGTGACATTACAAACTGGCCTCTACCATTGTAATCTTAATATGAGCTCACTTTAAGTGTTAACATGGTTAGTAAAAGGTATGTAAATCATATGTAATGGTCATTTCAACAGATGGAATGAAATAGCAATGAGATAGCTTTGTGATAACAAAAAGAGGACAAATTATTCAAAAATTCAAACTAGTTTAACCCCGCCACATTCATTCTGTATGTGCCTTTCCCAAGTCGGGAGCCTGTAATTCAGTGGTGACGTTTTTTGCTGTTTCTCATATTTGTTTTTCGTTTATTGTGTTGCATAGTTATTCTTGTGTTCTGCCGTTACACCACTATCCCAGGTTAAGGGGAGGGTTGGCGCCTTCGAACTAGTTTAACCCCGCCTACTTCTGTATGTGCCTGTCTCAAGTCAGGAGCCTGTAATTCAGTGGTTGTCGTTTGTTGCTGTATATCATATTTGTTTTTCGTTCATTATTTTGTATATAAATCAAGCCGTTAGTTTTATCATTTGAATTGTTTTACATTTGTCATTTCGAGGCCTTTTATAGCTGTCTTTTCGGTATGGGTTTTACTCGTTGTTGAAAGCCGTACTGTGACCTATAGTTGTTAATTTCTGTGTCATTTGGTCTCTTGTGGAGAGTTGTCTCTTTGGCAATCACACCAAATCTTCTTATTTTTATATTTATCCTTCTTCTGGTTCAATTTAATACTTATTTCTCTGAAATTCCTTTGTTTTAAAAAGGACATAGTGCTATATAAATCAGCTTTTCTAAAATTGTATAATAAATAATAATGACAAAACTTCATCAATAAATTTTGAAACTACGATTGTTTCAACATCAGATGCTTACTTTTTCATTGATAAATGTATTGTATTTTTTTTCAAAATCTTCCTTTGCTTTTTATATCAACAGTCATTGTTTCTTAAAAAAACATTGATTTTAAGGTCTCGTATAAAAACTAGATTAAAAATTATTTCACCTACACCTTTCCCCCCTTTTCAATTCTTTTTTTCTTGTTCTGTATAAGTACCATTATATAACGTTTACAATATTGGAATCTCAACTGAAAATTCTTATAGTTCAATATCTTGTTTTCATTTATAAGTATCGGTTAGTCTATGAAAAGGTATGTACTATGAAATTTAGAGCGAGGGGCTTGCTAACAACAGTGCTCATGATTTTTTCTTTTGCTCTTTTACAAGACAATTTGTACTGATTTTCCATTGGACGAGAATGGGTGAGTGTGTTCTAATTCTTAAAGCATTTATATCAGAAAGGAATCATACTTGAAAGTAGACCGAAAAACCATGTCATCAGGCCATTAAAAGCGACTGTAGGAACATGCTAAAAAACAAAAGATGATCCCTCATCCTCTATTAAACACATGGACCAGACACCTGCATGAGTGATTGGTTGGTTGGTTGGTTGGTTGATTGATTGATTGATTGATTGCATGGCACCTAGCTTCTCTGTGCGACGCAGCTAACTTAAATAACGCCTATATTCTGACCGAACGTGACTGCGTACTTTTACATCCCGCACAGCCAAACGGAAGCCTGAGATGTCCTCTTAAAAATTGATCCTAGCATCATTCGTTTATAAATTTTCTCTAGTTTCTATGTTACCTCGGACTTCCATTTTTCATCTATTTGTTGTGTATGCATTTTGTTTGAATTTGTAGGAATACGGAGTAAATTTTATCTTGGAAGTTTCATTTTCCTTATTTGGATATGAAATATTTTATTCTAAATTTAGGTCCGCGCGCGAGATGGTGTTGTGAAGTCACGTGACCCTCGAATATATATGTCTGAATATTAATATCTTTTCAAGGGAGACCGTTGAACAGAGCACATGTGTATTGATCAGAGTAACACGATCACTATTGGTTTTATTATTTACAGGTCCTTGATGTCCGATCATGCATGCATTTTACGTACACATGTTTACTGGAGCACAAATTTGTATTTTAATCCATGTTTAGAAATTTGATTGTAGGATTTCAGTAATATTTTCGAACTTGGGAGCCATTTCTGCGTCATTGAATTTAATTTCCCAATCAAGCGGACCGCGCCTAACGGCAAAAATAATGTTGTTATTATATTATTTTAACCAAACGTTTATCGATTAATTTCAGAAAATACATGAATTGGAGCAGATTTTTGCAGGGATGAATTTCTATTTAAGAAGTTCGCACATAAGAAGGATTGCATTTTACAGTAAAATGTACAGGACTGAACTTCAAGGCGAAATGGGATTCCTCCAAAAAAAAAAAAAAAAAAAAAAAAGGGAAGGGGGCTGTGTTGAGGATTGTGGACCTTGGTTGATTAATTAAGATAAGATGCATGTATACATCATGATAGCTGCAAAGTATGAGGCTATAATTAGTTAATTTTGTTCATTTTATCGTTTCAGTTGCATGGAACCCCTAAGACAATGACACGTGCCATTTCGACAAAAACTTTCCAGTTATATAACATGTCGCGACTAACATTTGGTCAATTTTTTTTGATACGGCTTACGGTTTATGAATTACAAAAACAAAACGACAAATTTATTTGGTAAAGGCAGATAACTCCTATAAGATCTCACTGGATCGCTTCAAGCATAAAATTCCTGAGGATGTAACAAACAATTTAGAAAAAGAATTTTGTCGTTATCTTTTTTTGTTACTAAGGACATGCACACACTTGATAAACAGTGAATTGGGAGATAACTCTTACTAAGGAAATTGTTCGGCTTAGCAAGGTGAAATTTAAAAGCTCATACACTGTACCATACAACACAAGAAATATCTAAGCAACATATTGCGAAACAAAAATTTATCACAAGAACAAAGTTTGGCGGAAGAAAAAAATAACAATTAAAAACCAATTGTTCAGAGAACAATTGAAGGTCTTTCCACCCATAAAGATCAATTTTGATATAGAACTATGAAAATTCAGTTTGAAATATCATATCCAGCGTCAAATGATAGCTTATTGTACACTGATTTCAAAAATATATGGTTTCTATACATTTTTTTCTAAATAAGGAAGATAAATTGTTACTTCCGGTTTTATTTGATAGTTTACTTGATACTGATTCCAAAAATATATTGTTCAATATACTTTTACATTAAATAAGTACAAAAAATAGCTACTTCCGGTTTACACAAGGTCACTTCCGGTTGGCTTTTCCATAGTTAAGTGTCTTGCAACGTAATGCAAAAAGTCCCATGGCTTTATCATGTATACATATGAGGTAAAAGCAAAAGTCAAAATCTAGAACGTCAATTTTACCTATGACCTTGAGTTCAAATTCAAGGTCATAAACCAAGGGCTTCAAATCAAAAGACCATGGGTCTTAACTATATATGGTTAATGAGTTATATCACTTTATGCTTAATTTTTAATATAAGAGGGGAGAAAACTCCAATTTAATGTTAGCATACCCTTTCAATCAAAATTCATGTGTTACGACATGTTGCAACTTACAATTTAGTAAAAATATGTTGTCGATATCTTATATGGTTTTTGAAAAGAATTGAAAATAAGCCAAAATCAAAATTAAAAATATGACCTTGATCTCTGACCTTGACCTAATTTTCTTATTTTTGGATCAAGAACCTCAAATCAAAAGATCCTAGGTCTCTATCACTTATGGTTTACAAGATAGAAATGCATATCACTTATATCACATGCATAAGGAGAAATAACTCTCATATGGCGTGTTCATATCACTTCAGTCAAAATAGGACAAATCATGCGAAGGATATAACGAGCAATTTTATAAAATAAATTTGTCACTTTCTTTTGCGATTACAGAGGAGATGCAGTCACAAGGAAAACAGTGTTCGGGGAGATAACTC
The DNA here is from genome assembly GCA_017311375.1 of Mytilus coruscus. Lineage (NCBI taxonomy): Eukaryota > Metazoa > Mollusca > Bivalvia > Mytilida > Mytilidae > Mytilus > Mytilus coruscus. The sequence continues at coordinate 26,673,540 of CM029596.1, forward strand.
TTACAAAGAAAATTGTTCGGCTTAGCAGGGTGAAATTTAAAAGCGCATAAAGTGTATGATACTATATAAGTAATATCTTAGCGACATATTGCGAAACAAAAATTTATCGCAAGAACAAAATTTGGCGGAAGAAAAAAAAAAAAAATAAAAACCAATTGTTCAAAGAACAATTGAAGGTCTTTCAACCCATAAAGATCAATTTTGATATAGAACTATGAAAATTCAGTTTGAAATATCATATCCAGGGTCAAATGATAGCTTATTGTACACTGATTCCAAAAATATATGGTTTCTACACAAGAAGGGAGATAAATTGTTACTTCCGGTTAGAAGTATGTCACTTCCGGTTTTATTTGATAGTTTACTTGATACTGATTCCAAAAATATATTGTTCAATATACTTTTACATTAAATAAGTACAAAAAATAGTTGCTTCCGGTTTACACAAGGTCACTTCCGGTTGACTTTTCCATGGTCAAGTGTCTTGCAACGTAATGCAAAAAGTCCCATGGCTTTATCATGTATACATATGAGGTAAAAGCAAAAGTCAAAATCTAGAACGTCAATTTTACCTATCACCTTGAGTTCAATTTCAAGGTCATAAACCAAGGGCTTCAAATCAAAAGACCATAGGTCTTAATTATATATGGTTAATGAGTTATATCACTATATGCCTAATTTTTAATATAAGAGGGGAGAAAACTCCAATTTAGTGTTAGCGTCCCCTTTCAACCAAAATTCATGTGTTACGACATGTCGCAACTAACAATTTAGTAAAAATATGTTGATGATATCTTATAAGGTTTTTGAAAAGAATTGAAAATAAGCCAAAATCAAAATTTAAAATATGACCATGACCTCCGACCTTGACCTAATTTTCTTATTTTTGGATCAAGAACCTCAAATCAAAAGATCCTAGGTCTCTATCACTTATGGTTTACAAGATAGAAATGCATATCCCTTATATCACATGCATAATGGGAAATAACTCATATGGAGTGTTCATATTGCTTCAGTCAAAATAGGACAAATCATGCGAAGGATATAACGAGCAATTTAATAAAATAAATTTGTCACTTTGTTTTGCTGTTACGGAGGAGATGCAGTCACAAGGAAAAAAGTGTTTGGGGAGATAACTCTTACAAAGAAAATTGTTTGGCTTACAATGGGTGAAAATAAAAAGCGCATAAAATGTATGATACTACATAAGAAATATCTTAGCGACATATTGCAAAACAAAAATTTTACGCGAGAACAAAATTTGGCGGAAGAAAATAATATTAATTAAAAAGAATTGTTAAGAGAACAATTGAAGGTCTTTCCACATCAATTTTCAAAGTTCTTGAAAAGAAGCTAGTTATTGTTTACTCAAAGTTGAAATTTGCATCAAATCATAAGTTTCTTTATACTGATGCGATGAATAAGTTGTTTCTATATACTTTTGAGTGAAATAAGGGAGATAATGTGCTACTTCCGATGAAGTAAATGACACTTCCGGTCTCATATGATAGCTTCTTTAACTCTGATTCCAAAAATATATAGTTTCTACATACATTTGTCTGTAAACCAGGAGATAATTGGCCACTTCCGGTTGACCGAAAGTCACTTCTAGTCTTTAGTGATCAGTTAATGCATTTAAATTACAAAATATATGGATTCTGAGTACTTTTTAATGAAAAAAAGTGCAAAAATGCCTACTTCCGGTTTTCTCAAGGTCACTTCCGGTTGTCATTTTTCAATGTCATATTTCACCCAACCTTTTGTAAAAGGTCATATGGCTTTATAATGAACGAAGTTGAAGTAATAATCAATTAACCTTATAATTAGACATTTCAGGGGCAATAACTCCTAAAAGATGCCATTAGATTGTTTTAAACCAAATGTAACATATCTTCATTACAAGGAAGCAAACATTTTGCACTTGTTCTTTTATACCTATCTTTAAAAGTGTTGGAGAAAATGCAAAAACAAGGAAAAGTCAAAATTGAGAACTTGACCTTGACCTTTGACCTTTTTTAAAGTTAGGACCTAGGGACCTCAAATAAAAAGATTCAAGGGTTATACAGTTAACGGTTTATGAGTTAAAAAATCAAACCCATAAATTTATTTGGTAAAGGTAGATAACTCCCATAAAATTTCATCGAATCACTTCAATCCAAATTAGCCAAACATTTTTGAGGATGTAACGAACAATTTAGAAAAAGAATTTTGTCGATATCTTTTTTTGTTACAAAGGAGATGCACTCACTTGATAAACAGTGAATAGGGAGATAACTCTTACAAAGAAAATTGTTCGGCTTAGAATGGATAAAAATAAAAAGCGCATAAACTGTATGATACTATATAAGAAATATCTTAGCGACATATTGCGAAACAAAAAGTTTACGTGACAACAAAATTTGGCGGAAGAAAAAAAAAAAATTATAATAGTAATAATAATAATCAGAACAAATACAATAGGTCTTTCCACAGAAAAGTGGAAAGAGCTAATAATAATCAGAACAAATACAATAGGTCTTTCCACAGAAAAGTGGAAAGACCTAATTAAGTTTGATGTATCTGAATGTACCCAACCTTATATAATCATCTTATATTTTTTTTATTCGAAACTTATAATACATAACCATACTCTAATATTCTTATTCATATCAGTAAAATACGTTCGTTATAAAACAAATCATTAAAATCTTCTGATTTTTAATTCCAGGTTATCAACATTGGATAAAGTATGTCGTTGTTGTTACCATACTGATAACCTGTTTGTACGCCACATTATACCAAACAGGTAAAAATTATGGAAGATATCATCTCTGAAATATAACTTTTAATTAGTTCAAGTGGATCCAATTTAGTGTCTCATTGGATATATTTGTTGACAGATTTGTGTGTAATAGCATGGGTTTCAATCCAGTAGAGGAAAGACAAGATTGCTACAAATATGCTCCAAGCTTTTTATCGAATATGAAACGTATACAAAAAAAAAAAAAAAAAGGAAGAGCATGCATTTATAAAGCAAACAATGGAATACAGCGGAAGATTTATTATATCAAAGATGTTGACCGAAGTTTTTTAAAGATGTATGGTCGTGTGAGAAGTTACGAAACAATTAAAGACCTGACTTGACCTATAAAAATTACCAGGTGGTAAGCAATAAAACCTATATGGGGATGGAAGGAGCTTGTTGTTATCAACATCCTATTTATAAATATACACATCATCTGTTTACAATAATAACACATGGCTGTATCTGGTCCCAGACCACAATTAATGATCCCACTTTTCGTTGTCCACGAATGTAGTTCCTTTTAATTAAAGTGTATTTTTTCTTAATTTTGTTTCTTTCCCTTCCTGACTCATTTCTTAGTTTTTTTTGGATGAAAATGAAAGAAGAGGGATGAAATAAACTTTTGGATGTTGTATTTTAACTGATTTTGACATGGAAAGAGTGATTAGGCGAGGTGCAAAAAGGTGATATTAACAGTTTTCGGAACATCTCTTGACTTGTCCATAGGGGTATGGATGTGTATTGGCTAAATGTGTAAGATACTGGGGAGCAATCTTTCTGAATGTTGGATATATGTTTGGACTAGTACTGTACTTTACACACACAAAATATTTGACAAAAAGAATCGGTGCAATTTTTTTAAATGACACAAAACGTTATAAAGAACTAATAGAGAATTTAATTGTGGTCTGTGGCCTAAGAGGTGAATTCAGGAAATATTGAATTTGTACTTTGACAACTTCCCTGAATGATCTATTGGTATTAATTTGTCAAACTACATGAGAATAAATGATTTCCACTTTTATTTGATAGAAATTTTGTAAAAAATTGACATTTCAGCCTACATGCCCAAAATTGAACTTTTTCAGGTTTTTGGAAAATGACGCTATCAGCGGCATGTTTCCGATACCATTGACCCGAACTTACGGAAGTCGATTATATTTCTCCGCCTTCCGCAATCGGTTTCATATTTACTATTTTACATACTAACTGGAATCTGCTTGTATAACGCTACACTCGAACAAAGTGTTGTAGTCGGACAGGACCAGTTTACATACTTTATTTTATTTACCAAAAAAATATCTTGACCTGTCCATATGTTTTGTTATTAAATGGTATTTGGAGCTATCCCTTTGTTATTTTTTCATATTTATTCGAGCTTTCACTTTTATGCACATGTCTTACAATCGTAAACAATCGGTATGTATAAATAGATCCGTTTTGTTATGGTGTGACTTTTTACACTCCAATGATCAGCAATCGCTGTACAAAATAGTTCTCCTAAATAATGTCAGCCTTTCATGCCATTTCAACTTTACAATCATTAAAAAAAGAATCTGATTCATTTTGATATCCATTGGATGGATACTGGTCTTTATCCAGATTTACGAAGATTTTAATAATCGGAAATTAGTAATACGGTTGTACCCACGCGGTGCGTATGAATCTTTGTTTACAAAGTTACAGCAGCAGAGTCTGTAACTGTATCATTATTAATTAACTACACTGTTATTGTACTTAATATGATGAAAACTGCCTATGCAATATAAGGTGTCAACTCGGCGAATATAGATTTTTTTCTGTATTGGCCGAGTTCTGATCCGGCCAAAACAGGATTTCGGAACGTCTCTAGTTTTTAGATCGTAAGTCACAATAAACTCAAACTGCAAGTAAACATTTGTTTGTAAGACAGTTTTTATTTACTCACCATAAACAAGCTGAAACGTTCAGTATGGCATATATTTTAGGCTAAAGACGGTCCCATTCATTTAAAAAGCATTTTGAAAGCAGACGATGGAATTATTTCAGGTTTGGGGAACGAGTAAATTATCACAAAGTTCATTTCTTGACGACCTCATAATTTCACGATGTCGATGGTACAAGTCGATTTTACTGTTTACTTTCGCTTCTCATGTTTTGTAAAGGGTCTTTTATTTTAAACCCAAACCAGGCATATGCATTCTGTAATTGTGCAAATCTTCGTTCTTTGGTCATTTGGCTTATGGATAGTTGTATCAATTTCAACTCTTACATTATTTTTTAAAACTATATTTGCATTACACATGCAATGGCAGTACCTTTCAATTACTATTTATGTCTTGTGTCTAAATTTAAGTTGTAACACTTTATAGTGACTGGAAAGGGTAGAAAAATTCATCAGATGAGAAAAGGCTGAAGATACATGGAAACGGCACCAGATCATTAGATATTGCATCTTATAAAAAGAAACTGAGATTTGGATAGTTCCACTTCAAGGTAAAAATGTTTATCTCTTGTGAAATGAAATAAAAAAAATATTGTAACACTGTAGTTAATTAATAAAGATACTATTACGTGTATTTCTATATTGGCCTTGTTATTGGTCTGCGGCCAGCTGTATTGGCATTCGGCTTCGCCTCAGGCCAATACACCAAGCCTCGGACCAATAACACGGCCAATACAGAAATACTTACGTAATAATATTTAAGAATGACAGTATGGTTCAATAGCGGGAATCAGCCCCTCAACTACTTTTTACATAAATATTAACTTCTGGCTTCAACGCCTTGTTCGTCTTGTCTGGAGATCTTGTTGTAGTTCCAGTTTGGTAAGCATTTTGGAGACGTATCCCGTCCGTCCTCTCTTGACTTCTGGTGATACATTTTGCCGCTTGACGTATCCTTTCAAGCTTGTTTATTTTTTGTTACCGTGTAGGGGTCCCATACTATGGCTCCATATTAAATTATAAGATCCAATCTTGAAGGTCTACATGTGTATATCATTGCTCTAATCTGACACAAATTTCAATAACTGGAATGCTACCCAAGTTGAATATATGGTGACCCACGAGAACAGCATTATCACTATTGAAATTGTGTTTAATACCATGATGGTTCAATGTCATTAACTTAAATGGAGACAAATATGGTTAAAGAATGAATATCAATTACATGGGTCAACATGGTCAAGGGCAGAATTGTTTTAAAATAACAATATGGCAGAGAAGTGGTTTCAAGTTTCATATAAAGCGACCTGACTGACATGAAATAAAAAATCAAAGGAGTATCCCTATTTGTCTAATCTTCAAGGTGAAATAAAACTAGTAAAACAATATTATACTATTGTCTAAATCTACAGAAATATAATTTGCTTCAAGTAACAGAAATAAATAGGTCACTAGTAACTTATTTGATGAGTATGTTGGGTATAAGAGCTTGCTTACAACAGGCTCTTCATAATCATTTGGTTTGAAAAGGATACTAGTAGTCTGTATTCTTGATTTAAGAAAATGTAATTGCAAGAAAAAAATCACATTACTTAGAATACTTTAGATCATTCAGGTAGTCTTTATTTATATGTATTTATAAAGAACAGCCAGTAGTCATTGGATATTGTAGATCATTCAAATAGTCTTGACCTATTTATTAGTACACAAGAACAGCCAGTAGTCATTGGATATTGTAGATCATTCCGGGAGTCTTGACCTATTTATTTATACAAAAAAAAAAAACAACCAGTAGTCATTGAATACTGTAGATCATTCAGGTAGTCTTGACCTATTCATTTGCACTAAAAAAACAGCCAGTTGTCATCTTCACTTCACACACACACATATACGAATATCAATTATATGCTTACGAGACATGTTGCAATGTTAAAATAATTACGATATGTGAAAATCAAGACTTGCAAAAAAAATATCACAATATTAGAGACAGTGGCGTCATTTTTCCTCAGAGCTTTCAGCTCTTTGATTCAATATTTTTACAAAAGTAGCATGCTTACTTTCTCTCTGACAGGTTTTTCTGATTTTCTATTTGTGTTTGTGGTATCTAATGTAGATGTTTAACTCATTTTTGAACACTGAACATACAAAAAAAGTAGATAAAATCAGAATAAGAGTGCAAAATGTGCTGCTTTAAGGATCTTAGTCTAACGGTCAGTATGAAGCAAGTGAAAAATGAGGTTCTATGCACATACAAGTTGAATTCCTTTTAGCAGATTTCACTGAAACTGAATCAAAAGCACTTATTACTGGTTGTTTGACCTTGTCTGTTTCACAGACTACCTTTATTTTCTTTTGTTTGATAGCTAGTGGTTTAAATATTGGCCTTTTGAGGCTGAAATTTCATGCCGGTTTTAAAAGTACAGTAAATAACTTTGCATCAGATCATACTGTCTACATATATAGTTGAAAGTGACAGTCTTGTTACATCCAAGCTCCATGTTTTATCATATCTAAGCAAAGATTTGAGCAAAAGAAGCATATCTCCATCTCCCATATCATTTATATGCTTTTAATATGCAAATGTGGGAAAGCCTAAATTGACAACCTGTTTTTTAAGCTTGACATTGCTGAAATACATTTTATTCACATGTGTTATGCTATTTGAAACTTATATTTCCATTAAAAGTACATTTATAACATGTAAAAGGTTTTTCTATAACTTAACAACTTCAGAAAATTGTGGTAAATGAAAATTTTACATTTCATATAAGGCCACACTTCATTTGAAAACCTCTATTTTTTGGCACAGGCTCATATAAAATTTACTTCTGGCCATTTTTTATAAGTCTGAAACATGAAGTATGCTATCTGTTGCTCTTAATAGGTGATAACTTATACATAGAGACATTAAAAAGTGTAAGTTTTGATATATTTTGGTTTTTAGAAGCCCAAATTTGATAGTTGAAATTGTTCTAATTCAATGCCACAATTCAGCACCCAAAGTTCAGATGTAAAAAATGCCACATTTTGTATAATTGGTATCATATGGCTTTAAAACTTTGTAAACTGTTTCATAATACACTAAGCTTAAATCATGCCAAGTTTTATCAGAATTGGTCAAGTTTTAGACCCCTAAGAGGTGAATTCAGGAAATATTGAATTTGTACTTTGACAACTTCCTGAATGATCTATTGGTATTAATTTGTCAAACTACATGAGAATAAATGATTTCCACTTTTATTTGATAGAAATTTTGTAAAAATTGACATTTCAGCCTACATGCCCAAAATTGAACTTTTCAGGTTTTCAATATTTTTACAAAAGTAGCATGCTTACTTTCTCTCTGACAGGTTTTCTGATTTTCTATTTGTGTTTGTGGTATCTAATGTAGATGTTTAACTCATTTTGAACACTGAACATACAAAAAAGTAGATAAAATCAGAATAAGAGTGCAAAATGTGCTGCTTTAATGATCTTAGTCTAACAGTCAGTATGAAGCAAGTGAAAATGAGGTTCTATGCACATACAAGTTGAATTCCTTTTAGCAGATTTCACTGAAACTGAATCAAAAGCACTTATTACTGGTTGTTTGACCTTGTCTGTTTCACAGACTACCTTTATTTTCTTTTGTTTGATAGCTAGTGGTTTAAATATTGGCCTTTTGAGGCTGAAATTTCATGCCGGTTTTAAAAAGTACAGTAAATAACTTTGCATCAGATCATACTGTCTACATATATAGTTGAAAGTGACAGTCTTGTTACATCCAGGCTCCATGTTTTATCATATCTAATCAAAGATTTGAGCAAAAAGAAGCATATCTCCATCTCCCATATCATTTATATGCTTTTAATATGCAAATGTGGGGAACGCCCTAAATTGACAACCTGTTTTTTTAAGCTTGACATTGCTGAAATACATTTTATTCACATGTGTTATGCTATTTGAAACTTATATTTCCATTAAAAGTACATTTATAACATGTAAAAGGTTTTTCTATAACTTAACAACTTCAGAAAATTGTGGTAAGTGAAAAATTTTACATTTCATATAAGGCCACACTTCATTTGAAAACCTCTATTTTTTGGCACAGGCTCATATAAAATTTACTTCTGGCCATTTTTTATAAGTCTGAAACATGAAGTATGCTATCTGTTGCTCTTAATAGGTGATAACTTATACATAGAGACATTAAAAAGTGTAAGTTTTGATATATTTTGGTTTTTAGAAGCCCAAATTTGATAGTTGAAATTGTTCTAATTCAATGCCACAATTCAGCACCCAAAGTTCAGATATAAAAAATGCCACATTTTGTATAATTGGTATCATATGACTTTAAAACTTTGTAAACTGTTTCATAATACACTAAACTTAAATCATGCCAAGCTTTATCAGAATTGGTCAAGTTTTAGACCCTAAGAGGTGAATTCAGGAAATATTGAATTTGTACTTTGACAACTTCCTGAATGATCTATTGGTATTAATTTGTCAAACTACATGAGAATAAATGATTTCCACTTTTATTTGATAGAAATTTTGTAAAAAATTGACATTTCAGCCTACATGCCCAAAATTGAACTTTTCAGGTTTTCAATATTTTTACAAAAGTAGCATGCTTACTTTCTCTCTGACAGGTTTTTCTGATTTTCTATTTGTGTTTGTGGTATCTAATGTAGATGTTTAACTCATTTTGAACACTGAACATACAAAAAAGTAGATAAAATCAGAATAAGAGTGCAAAATGTGCTGCTTTAAGGATCTTAGTCTAACGGTCAGTATGAAGCAAGTGAAAAATGAGGTTCTATGCACATACAAGTTGAATTCCTTTTAGCAGATTTCACTGAAACTGAATCAAAAGCACTTATTACTGGTTGTTTGACCTTGTCTGTTTCACAGACTACCTTTATTTTCTTTTGTTTGATAGCTAGTGGTTAAAATATTGGCCTTTTGAGGCTGAAATTTCATGCCGGTTTTAAAAAGTACAGTAAATAACTTTGCATCAGATCATACTGTCTACATATATAGTTGAAAGTGACAGTCTTGTTACATCCAAGCTCCATGTTTTATCATATCTAAGCAAAGATTTGAGCAAAAAGAAGCATATCTCCATCTCCCATATCATTTATATGCTTTTTAATATGCAAATGTGGGGAAAGCCCTAAATTGACAACCTGTTTTTTTAAGCTTGACATTGCTGAAATACATTTTATTCACATGTGTTATGCTATTTGAAACTTATATTTCCATTAAAAGTACATTTATAACATGTAAAAGGTTTTTCTATAACTTAACAACTTCAGAAAATTGTGGTAAATGAAAAATTTTACATTTCATATAAGGCCACACTTCATTTGAAAACCTCTATTTTTTGGCACAGGCTCATATAAAATTTACTTCTGGCCATTTTTATAAGTCTGAAACATGAAGTATGCTATCTGTTGCTCTTAATAGGTGATAACTTATACATAGAGACATTAAAAGTGTAAGTTTTGATATATTTTGGTTTTTAGAAGCCCAAATTTGATAGTTGAAATTGTTCTAATTCAATGCCACAATTCAGCACCCAAAGTTCAGATGTAAAAAATGCCACATTTTGTATAATTGGTATCATATGGCTTTAAAACTTTGTAAACTGTTTCATAATACACTAAGCTTAAATCATGCCAAGTTTTATCAGAATTGGTCAAGTTTTAGACCCCTAAGAGGTGAATTCAGGAAATATTGAATTTGTACTTTGACAACTTCCTGAATGATCTATTGGTATTAATTTGTCAAACTACATGAGAATAAATGATTTCCACTTTTATTTGATAGAAATTTTGTAAAAATTGACATTTCAGCCTACATGCCCAAAATTGAACTTTTCAGGTTTTTCAATATTTTACAAAAGTAGCATGCTTACTTTCTCTCTGACAGGTTTTCTGATTTTCTATTTGTGTTTGTGGTATCTAATGTAGATGTTTAACTCATTTTTGAACACTGAACATACAAAAAGTAGATAAAATCAGAATAAGAGTGCAAAATGTGCTGCTTTAATGATCTTAGTCTAACAGTCAGTATGAAGCAAGTGAAAATGAGGTTCTATGCACATACAAGTTGAATTCCTTTTAGCAGATTTCACTGAAACTGAATCAAAAGCACTTATTACTGGTTGTTTGACCTTGTCTGTTTCACAGACTACCTTTATTTTCTTTTGTTTGATAGCTAGTGGTTTAAATATTGGCCTTTGAGGCTGAAATTTCATGCCGGTTTTAAAAAGTACAGTAAATAACTTTGCATCAGATCATACTGTCTACATATATAGTTGAAAGTGACAGTCTTGTTACATCCAGGCTCCATGTTTTATCATATCTAATCAAAGATTTGAGCAAAAGAAGCATATCTCCATCTCCCATATCATTTATATGCTTTTAATATGCAAATGTGGGAACGCCTAAATTGACAACCTGTTTTTTAAGCTTGACATTGCTGAAATACATTTTATTCACATGTGTTATGCTATTTGAAACTTATATTTCCATTAAAAGTACATTTATAACATGTAAAGGTTTTCTATAACTTAACAACTTCAGAAAATTGTGGTAAGTGAAAATTTTACATTTCATATAAGGCCACACTTCATTTGAAAACCTCTATTTTTTGGCACAGGCTCATATAAAATTTACCTCTGGCCATTTTTTATAAGTCTGAAACATGAAGTATGCTATCTGTTGCTCTTAATAGGTGATAACTTATACATAGAGACATTAAAAAGTGTAAGTTTTGATATATTTTGGTTTTTAGAAGCCCAAATTTGATAGTTGAAATTGTTCTAATTCAATGCCACAATTCAGCACCCAAAGTTCAGATATAAAAAATGCCACATTTTGTATAATTGGTATCATATGGCTTTAAAACTTTGTAAACTGTTTCATAATACACTAAGCTTAAATCATGCCAAGTTTTATCAGAATTGGTCAAGTTTTAGACCCCTAAGAGGTGAATTCAGGAAATATTGAATTTGTACTTTGACAACTTCCCTGAATGATCTATTGGTATTAATTTGTCAAACTACATGAGAATAAATGATTTCCACTTTTATTTGATAGAAATTTTGTAAAAAATTGACATTTCAGCCTACATGCCCAAAATTGAACTTTTTCAGGTTTTTCAATATTTTTACAAAAGTAGCATGCTTACTTTCTCTCTGACAGGTTTTTCTGATTTTCTATTTGTGTTTGTGGTATCTAATGTAGATGTTTAACTCATTTTTGAACACTGAACATACAAAAAAAGTAGATAAAATCAGAATAAGAGTGCAAAATGTGCTGCTTTAAGGATCTTAGTCTAACGGTCAGTATGAAGCAAGTGAAAAATGAGGTTCTATGCACATACAAGTTGAATTCCTTTTAGCAGATTTCACTGAAACTGAATCAAAAGCACTTATTACTGGTTGTTTGACCTTGTCTGTTTCACAGACTACCTTTATTTTCTTTTGTTTGATAGCTAGTGGTTAAAATATTGGCCTTTTGAGGCTGAAATTTCATGCCGGTTTTAAAAAGTACAGTAAATAACTTTGCATCAGATCATACTGTCTACATATATAGTTGAAAGTGACAGTTTTGTTACATCCAGGCTCCATGTTTTATCATATCTAAGCAAAGATTTGAGCAAAAAGAAGCATATCTCCATCTCCCATATCATTTATATGCTTTTTAATATGCAAATGTGGGGAACGCCCTAAATTGACAACCTGTTTTTTTACGCTTGACATTGCTGAAATACATTTTATTCACATGTGTTATGCTATTTGAAACTTATATTTCCATTAAAAGTACATTTATAACATGTAAAAGGTTTTTCTATAACTTAACAACTTCAGAAAATTGTGGTAAGTGAAAAATTTTACATTTCATATAAGGCCACACTTCATTTGAAAACCTCTATTTTTTGGCACAGGCTCATATAAAATTTACCTCTGGCCATTTTTTATAAGTCTGAAACATGAAGTATGCTATCTGTTGCTCTTAATAGGTGATAACTTATACATAGAGACATTAAAAGTGTAAGTTTTGATATATTTTGGTTTTAGAAGCCCAAATTTGATAGTTGAAATTGTTCTAATTCAATGCCACAATTCAGCACCCAAAGTTCAGATATAAAAATGCCACATTTTGTATAATTGGTATCATATGGCTTTAAAACTTTGTAAACTGTTTCATAATACACTAAGCTTAAATCATGCCAAGTTTTATCAGAATTGGTCAAGTTTTAGACCCCTAAGAGGTGAATTCAGGAAATATTGAATTTGTACTTTGACAACTTCCTGAATGATCTATTGGTATTAATTTGTCAAACTACATGAGAATAAATGATTTCCACTTTTATTTGATAGAAATTTTGTAAAAATTGACATTTCAGCCTACATGCCCAAAATTGAACTTTTTCAGGTTTTTCAATATTTTTACAAAAGTAGCATGCTTACTTTCTCTCTGACAGGTTTTTCTGATTTTCTATTTATGTTTGTGGTATCTAATGTAGATGTTTAACTCATTTTTGAACACTGAACATACAAAAAAAGTAGATAAAATCAGAATAAGAGTGCAAAATGTGCTGCTTTAATGATCTTAGTCTAACGGTCAGTATGAAGCAAGTGAAAAATGAGGTTCTATGCACATACAAGTTGAATTCCTTTTAGCAGATTTCACTGAAACTGAATCAAAAGCACTTATTACTGGTTGTTTGACCTTGTCTGTTTCACAGACTACCTTTATTTTCTTTTGTTTGATAGCTAGTGGTTAAAATATTGGCCTTTTGAGGCTGAAATTTCATGCCGGTTTTAAAAAGTACAGTAAATAACTTTGCATCAGATCATACTGTCTACATATATAGTTGTCCACGAATATAGTTCCTTTTAATTAAAGTGTATTTTTTCTTAATTTTGCTTCTTTCCTTTCCTCACTCATTTCTTAGTTCTTTTTTGGATGAAAATGAAAGAAGAGGGATGAAATAAACTTTTGGATGTTGTATTTTAACTGATTTTGACATGGAAAGAGTGATTAGGCCAGGTGCAAAAAGGTGATATTAACAGTTTTCGGAACATCTCTTGACTTGTCCATAGGGGTATGGATGTGTATTGGCTAAATTTGTAAGATACTGGGGAGCAATCTTTCTGAATGTTGGATATATGTTTGGACTAGTACTGTACTTTACACACACAAAATATTTGACAAAAAGAATCGGTGCAATTTTTTTAATGAAACAAAACGTTATAAAGAACTAATAGAGAATTTAATTGTGGTCTGTGGCCATCTGAATGATAAATTTTATGTATATTTGTAATAGAAGTGTACATTTTGTAAGTATAATTAAAATTCCACTGAATGATGAAAATTAAAAGTATGAACAATTTACAGTAAATACCTAAATCATAATTAAAAAATAGAAATACAAAAAATTACAGAAACTATTACACAGTATTAAATTTTTTGTGCTGTGATTATTTCTAATAAATTACAAAAACAAATGTCTTGAAAACTGCAGAAAATGACTTTTATTTGAAATATCACATTTAAAACACTTTTTTGTTCTACTGTCTACGATTTCTTTTTGAGTAAATACTTTTCATAAATCTTGACCAAATATTGTCTCTAAATTTGTATGTAGCTCTTTTGTAGTTCTTCTTCCCTTTTTTACTCCTTGGCATCCTGTGATTTTGTTTAATTGACACTGAAGTAAAGTCTCTATCAACATTTTCATTCCAGTGAAGTACACTAAGGTTAGCTCGGGCATTGTATTGGCTATCACCGAACGGAATTCTTTTGTTTTGATAAATATTTGTTACATTGTTAAAACTTTCAACATAAAATGTATCCCTTCCAAGAACAAGTCATAATCCTTTGCATATTTGTATACAGTTGCATTAAGTATAACACTTAAAAGAAGTTTTTCAGCAACTGGAGAGGTTATTACAATTCGTGACGGTTCATATTTGGCATCAACCTTACACCGGGCACTCTCATGGCAGTCAGTGTGAATATTCTTATAGTGATCAAGGATATTTAATAAACTCTTCTGCAGTTTCTTTTCATCTTGGTTGCAGTTCTGGATAGCCCAATGCATGTGGGTAGCCACAGGTTCAACCTTAGCCGATAACTGGAATGACCATGTTTTTCCCTCAGAAGATTTAGATCCAGTTGACACCTTCTTTAATGCTGATTTTACAGACTTAACACAATGCCAAACATCGTTCTGATTGATTGCTTCTGTATTTTCCCTTATATATTTGTTTATTGACAAATTCCTGTCATGGCAATGAACATTCACTGTTACATCATTTTCATGTAAGTAGTTGAAGATCTTCTCTGTCCCAAGTCTTTCATGTCTTTGAGATACAGGGTCCATTGTTTTCGTAACATGTTCACAACTAATAACTTTATGTGTTTTTTCTCCAATGCAAACAACACTTGTATCTTTTGCATTCTTACGCCAGCCGTGTCTTGCATCTGACATAATGTCTATCTTGCTATCAAGTTCTTCATAAGATGCTATTTCTTGTAAAAGTGCTATGTCAGTTGAATATTTATACTCCTCTTGTATGTGCTGACTGTGAACGTTGAAAAATGATGTACGATTTTCATCACTTATAACCCCTATTCCTGATCCTTGTGCAAATCTCTTGTAGACTGCAGGCAATATTCCACTACATGTAATCCCATGATTCACTCTACTGTTCACTAAGTAATCCTTTGTTGGCAAATAAGGAGAGGAGGACCAAGAAAATACATGAGGTGTCTCTTTATCGTTACATTTTAGGCTTGTTTTGCAAACATGTCCTTTTTTCAACATTTTTGTAGGTTTAAGTTTTTCTTTACAACATCTTGCATGCCACTCAACAACCGATATTAGCCTTTTAAATGAATCTTCTGCAGTCAGAAAAATATGTTGGTTTGTGTCTACTTTCTTTGATCTGATATATGTGGATGGACAGGGTTCCTCTTGAAACTCTTTTGTCTGGGTGTTACTGGTATCATTCTCTTCATTCCATTTTTGCAGTAAAGCTTCAATAACCTGCAGGTTTCCCATAGGTTTGTTGTTTTTCTTAGTCAATTCTTGTCTAATTGAAGCAAATTTTCCAAAAATTTCATCCTTCTTTTCCTCAGTACCTGACACTTCAATCCGAAAACACGGAGTTCTTTTTCTAGCTTTTTTCTCACTTTCTGACATTTTCAACAAAGATCATTTACCAAAATTACTATTAGAAATACTATAAGAAAGACTGAGATGGTAATTTTATCTGAAATATGGATCAATCTATTTAATTTAAGAAAGGTATATAAGTACTCAAGTCAAATATATATGTAATATATTTTGTTAATTATTTTGATAAATTTAGGAGATAAATCTTTATGAGCTTTGAAAAAAAATTTATGATAAAGAATTTTGCTGTTTTGTTTTAACATTTATATTTATCATTCTTAAAAAATTTCTCACACCCCTATACTAATGTATCAGTTACAGTTTTAGTACTTGCAGATATGTCCATTCCCGCCAAATATCAATGATATGCAAACACAACATGTGTAAAATATCACTGTCATAGGGCATTTCTGAGGTCTTACTTGGGATAAAGAAAATTAAAAAATAAAGATTTTGTATATCAACATTTCCAAGTACTTTTATTAAATCTGTTCAAACCGAAATCCTCATTGTGCCTTGGGTTGCAGATTACACATCCTAGATTTTGGAAGTTCATTTTCATCTTATAAAACATGGAAGGAAACAATGAATGTAGTAATGTCACTTCTGTGTTATCACTTGAAGTTACACAAGAGCAGAGAGATGCAATATATCACTTTTTTGCTCATAATTATTGGGATTTTAAAGAGGCTAATTCTGACAAGAATAAGGTGAACGATTCTGAAAGTAATGAACATTCAGAAAATTATCACATTGAACAGGACCAAGAGTCATCTGAATGTCCATATTGTTTATGTCGCCCATGTATAACAGATGAACAAAATAGACAATTGTGGTGGGAAAATGAAAATTGTGCACCTCATGAAAGAAATTCTTTCTTAAGAAAAGATAAATTCAAACGTTTTTGGACAAACCTTTTTCATAGAGGGGTGTGGAATGACCGAAGATATTTAAGAAGAAAGAGAGACGCACTTAAAATGGACAGACCAAGGAGAAAATATACGTATCACAGGGGAGATTTAATACCAAAATGTGTCCTGGAATTGGTTAGGAAATGGTTCCCAAATCCATCATGTCAAGAATATATGGGTCACAAATGGGATTAGTGTTGTGATTATTACATATCTTCCCTATTCTAGTATACATTGGACGTTTCTACCTATATACCAAATCTAAATGAATTTCACTAAAAGTAAATTACCTAATTTCATATTAATAATATTAACCTGGACAAGTTATTATGAATCAATGGAATTTTTAAAAGTCATTACTGTGAAATGGAATAAAGATTAGATTAAAACTGTACACATGCAAGGTAAGAATTTTTCACTTACCAGCACGTGCATGTGGTATTTATGTAAACAAAAACAGAAAACAGCTGATGCAAGCTCCGCCTTATCTGTCAGTCTGGGAAATTCAAATTTTGAAAATCTGATCACTTGAGATTTTAAACAGTCAATATTTCTTATATTTATGGATTTTTTTCAACATAAGTTTGTCAAAATGCAGATAATTTATGTTCCTACTTGGTTAACCATAATTCCTAAAGGAAACAAAAAATTATTAGTTGAGATATCTGAAAAAATGTTCCTTACACTTCAAAGCTGCAAAGAAAACCTAAGAAGCCATAATATTTCTCATTGGATTCTATTTATACCCCCAGTCCGGTCTTTAAGACTTTTCTTCTTCGGTAGGTTGATCTACCTTTTTTGACAGAATTATGCCATATTGGACGAAGACATATATGGAAATCAACTATTTTCACTATTTTATATTCCTATACGGAGTTATCAGTGGCGGATCCAGAACTTTTTATAAAGGGGGCACTGACTGACCTAAAAGGGGGTGTGTGGCGCTCCAGTCATGCTTCAGTGATTCCCTATATATTCAATCATTTTTTCCAACAAAGGGGGTCCCGGTCCCCCTGGATCCGCCTATGGTTATTCGCTTTCAGAACGATAGGCCATTATCTTGAAGAAACAACCCGGACGATACCAAGTTCCAATGAAAAGTGCTTCTGGGCATAAAATAATGACCTGTGTTAGTTTATGCAGGATTTGTAATGAATCTAACTTTTCAGTTAGTTTATGCAGGATTTGTAATGAATCTAACTTTTCTGTTAGTTTATGCCGGATTTGAAATGAATAAAACTTTTCAGTTAGTTTATGCAGGATTTGTAATGAACATAACTTTTCTGTTAGTTTATGCAGGATTTGTAATGAATCTAACTTTTCAGTTAGTTTATGCAGGATTTGTAATGAATATAACTTTTCTGTTAGTTTATGCAGGATTTGTAATGAATATAACTGTTCTGTTAGTTTATGCAGGATTTGTAATGAATATAACTGTTCAGTAAGTTTATGCAGGATTTGTAATGAATTTAACTTTTCGGTTAGTTTATGCAGGATTTGTAATGAATATAACTTTTCAGTAAGTTTATGCAGGATTTGTAATGAATTTAACTATTTAGTTAGTTTATGTAGGATTTGTAATGAATATAACTTTTCGGTAAGTTTATGCAGGATTTGTAATGAATATAACTTTTCGGTTAGTTTATGCAGGATTTGTAATGAATATAACTTTTCGGTTAGTTTATGCAGGATTTGTAATGAATATAACTTTTCAGTTAGTTTATGCAGTATTTGTAATAAATTTAACTTTTCGGTTAGTTTATGCAGGATTTGTAATGAATTTAACTTTTCAGTTAGTTTATGTAGGATTTGTAATGAATCTAACTTTTGAGTTAGTTTATGCAGGATTTGTAATGAATCTAACTTTTCGGTTAGTTTATGCAGGATTTGTTATGAATATAACTTTTCGGTTAATTTATGCAGGATTTGTAATGAATTTAACTTTTCCGTTAGTTTATGCAGGATTTGTAATGAATATAACTTTTCCGTTAGTTTATGCAGGATTTGTAATGAATTTAACTTTTCAGTTAGTTTATGCAGGATTTGTAATGAATCTAACTTTTCAGTTAGTTTATGCAGGATTTGTAATGAATCGAACTTTTGTTTTCAGTAAGTTTATGCAGGATTTGTTATGAATTTAACTTTTCAGTAAGTTTATGCAGGATTTGTAATGAATTTAACTTTTCAGTTAGTTTATGCAGGATTTGTAATGAATCTAACTTTTCTGTTAGTTTATGCAGAATTTGTAATGAATATAACTTTTCTGTTAGTTTATGCAGGATTTGTAATGAATATATTTTTTTCTGTTAGTTTATGCAGGATTTGTAATGAATCTAACTTTTCCGTTAGTTTATGCAGGATTTGTAATGAATTTAACTTTTCAGTTAGTTTATGCAGGATTTGTAATGAATCTAACTTTTGTTTTCAGTAAGTTTATGCAGGATTTGTTTTGAATTTAACTTTTCAGTAAGTTTATGCAGGATTTGTAATGAATTTAACTTTTCAGTTAGTTTATGCAGGATTTGTAATGAATCTAACTTTTCTGTTAGTTTATGCAGAATTTGTAATGAATATAACTTTTCTGTTAGTTTATGCAGGATTTGTAATGAATATATTTTTTCTGTTAGTTTATGCAGGATTTGTAATGAATCTAACTTTTCAGTTAGTTTATGCAGGATTTGTAATGAATCTGACTTTTCTGTTAGTTTATGCCGGATTTGAAATGAATAAAACTTTTCAGTTAGTTTATGCAGGATTTGTTATGAACATAACTTTTCTGTTATTTTATGCAGGATTTGTAATGAATCTAACTTTTCTGTTAGTTTATGCAGGATTTGTAATGAATAAAACTTTTCAGTAAGTTTTTGCAGGATTTGTAATGAATATGTTAGTTTATGCAGGATTTGTAATGAATATAACTTTTCTTTTAGTTTATGGAGGATTTGTAATGAATATAACTTTTCAGTTAGTTTTTGCATATAGTCATCTTATAATAATTTACAGGTAAGTATGGGTGTTGTATCGGTTGATCAAGTTTTACTGCATTGTGCCCATACACATTATATACTATCAAATGAATGCTCACCTTCAGTTATTGCTGTTTTCTGTAGTGGACGATGCAAAACATTGGAATGCTTGTTAATACATGTTATGATTTTATTTTTTGCAGGTTACATACAACGCACAAATATACCAAACACATTTTTTATACCTGAACCAAAGGCGATCAACAAAACAGAGGTAATACCAAACAAAGAGCCACAACTTAAGTATGTAACACCCCCGACTCCTTTTGTCCCTGTTGTGCCTGTAGTCAAAAGTGACTGGAATGAAACGTTTCCAGTCTATGATGATGTACCTAAGGATATATATAAAACTGATTGGTGGATGTCAGCAGCGTTTTTAGAATGGTTAGTAATATAAGTCAATCATTGACTGATTCGATCATTACAATTGAATGTGTATGCCCTGACAACGATAGTAGGGGAGGGGCGCTATATGTTTTCCGGTCTATCTGTTTGTTGGTCTAGTACAAGTTAAAGTGTGTGTGTAAGGTATTCTGAATTTAAGGCCATTTACCATGAAGTTGCGCCCTAATCAACATGAAACTTGGTATATAATACATGTTCATTATCTTTTGAAAAGATATGCCAAATTAAGTTTTTGACATATTTTGCTATTCATGAAACATGGATATGAGCGAGCAGTGCATGGTGCTCTATGGACATACATTCGCATCCTGTCGGAATGACGACGTTAACTCCGATGTCGCGTGTAGGGAGTATGTAAAAGAAGTTTAACCCCTGAAACAATCCGCGAGGTATCTCTAGGCGGCTCCTTGCTAGACGAAATGTCTTCCACAATTCAATATAGTTTATAACTCTCATTTTCCTGTGGCTGTTGAAATTGTCCGCCCTTCATTCCGGACAACCCACTTTACAGAACCTACCTATTGTATAATTGTTACTGTGTTATCATTCTGAATACACAGGATATATTTGCAACTGAGCGTTCAGCGATCAACAATCAATCTTGTAGACACTATTCTGTTGATTGAGACCTGTTGTCGACTTCTAGACGCCATACGCTTTTTATGTTGTTAGGAATGGATGTGAAACGGATTTTACATAGAGTAATTTAATCATAATGATCTGATTTTCTAACGTTCAATAAAATGATCACTAAAATAATTTAAAAGATAAGATTGTGGAAATTTTCATTATTTTAATATTTGTCTAAAAGAAAGTGAAACTGTATTTCCAGTGGGGTCCTTTTAAGAAAGAGAGTACCAGTCACACCAAGCTTGACACATATAAATAACAAAAATCATTTAAGATACCTAAAAAAAACTTCATATAACTTAATAGGTGTACCATTAATTGTAGTAGGTACTTTTTTTCTTTTTTATTAAGATAGAAATTTTAAAGATGAGTGAAAGTGGATAGAACAGATTTTTGTGAGTTATCAGGTCAGATAAATGCCTCTGGTATTTTGCTTATATAATTACTTGTTGACTTGTAGCAAGCCTGAAAACTGTCAATTGTACAAAAGGTGTAGACGAGGGCCCTTTTTGCCCCCAATATAATTCCATTATTAATTAAAAGAATTTACGGTTTCAAGATGAAGCAAAAGTATATGAGAGTTAAATAGAACGATTTTTGTCGAGCCTTCCTTATAAAGTCGACAAAATCTGGATTTTAACCACATTAAGGCTCTTTTCTTTTCTTTTTTTTTTACAAAAAATACCTATTTCAAATATAGTCAATGTTTTAGCTATAATTCATTGTAATAATGGTCATTAAATCCTATTTAACTTGTTATAATTTGAAATAAAATTGAGAATGGAAACGGGGAATGTGTCAAAGAGACAACATCTCGACCAGAGAGCAGAAAACACTCAAGGCCAACAATGGGTCTTCAACACAGTCGGTGTCTTCCCGATTGTCCCACTTTTTGAAATAACAGGTAAAAAAGTAAAGAAATTTTGTGGGACAATCGGGAATATGTTTGTGGGACAATTGGGAAGCTTAAATGTGGGACAATCGGGAATTGTTTTGATAGTGATTAATTTATTTTTATAGAGTGTAGCAGGTAGTTACAGGTAAATAATTAGTGTAAATCATAAAATTTGAAATAAAATTAACAAATAATCATGAATATTTATAAATTTTATTTTGCACAGAATAGGTACAATTGAAGTATCATCAAACATAGAATATAATATTAAGTCAAAAAATATCATATATCAAGCACTACTCAATTCTTCATTAATGTGTACTAAAGAGTTACAATTAAGCAAACATAATAAACAGCTTAATACACGAAAGCCCACATAATAAACAGCTTAATTCATTAAAGCACACCTATGACATGAGCAGCAGATACTATAGAGCACACACAATGCAGAAGGTACAACAATAAAGCACACATAATACACAAGTACAACAAAAAAGCACACATAATACACAAGTACAACAATAAAGCACACATAATACATAACATAAACATTACAACACATCATATAATTGCAACAAATTTAGTCCAAGTGCAACAAATAAGAGGCAGTGTGTTAGCATACTGACAAACACTATCTTCGCCATTATGAAGATAATCTTTGAGTTCTTATGTAGGCGTTGATTGAGTTGTGTGTAGTTTCTACTCATTTTTGGTCGTACTCCTGCGGTTAGGGTGTTTGAATGTGGTACTTAGATCACTGTTTTCAAGCTGCTGTGCCATCCTTCGAGGTGGTTTGTCCTCATTGATCCTTCGGTTTGGTAATGGTTCCATAGTGCATGTTGCTTTGAATCCAGTATTTTGTTACGTGGTACATAAACGGAGTGGTATTTGCTGTTGAATCCAAATTTTTCAGGTCTTCTAGTGCATGCAACCAGACGTCTTCTGTTTATGCATGTGGTACCAGAAAAAGAACTGCTGTCCTGCGTATAAGTTAATGAATGTCTGGTTCTCCTTTATAGTCGGTCACGAGTCCTGTTGACTGCACTTTACGCCAAATACACTGAGTATAGTGAGAGAGAAAAAACTTTAATAGTGATTCCTGGAAAGGATGAAGTGGCAGAATTCTGGACAGCAGCTTTGTTATCAATGAAGCAAGTTGTTGGATTCAGGTGAATCTGCCTGTGGGTGTAAGAAGTCTTCAGTAGTGTAAAGAATCTTGTGTAAATGGCATCTGACTTCCCTGGTAAAAGTGCAAAGACTAGTGGAAACATCTCTCCATCAACAAGTGCGTGTATAGTGTAGTTTATACTTTTTTTTAAATTGCATGCTTTATTTCTAAATTTATTTAAAAAACTTTAGAAAAAAATGTAATTAAAATTACACTATTGATATTTGTTTTATAAATAAACGTACCGTTATAGATATATTTCATAATTCATAAATGTTAAATTATTAAATCAAAAGTGCATTAATCTGATGATTTACAAAAAAATCATATTTTATACTTTTATAAAATTTATATTAAGTAATAGTTTGAACATGCAATAATTAATTTTTGTTTATTTAGCAAAACAAACAATTATAGCTACCTTGTTTATTTAAGAACATTTTACTTCATAAAATAACGTGGGACAATCAGAACTTTTCATGTGGGACAGTCAGAAATCTAAAAATTTAAAAAGTGGGACAATCGGGAATTAACCTTCAACACGGCGAGAAAATCCCGCACCCGAAGGCGGGCTTTAGCTGGCCCCTAAACAAAAATGTATACATGTACTAGTTCAGAGAAAATGGAAACAATAAGAAAGATTTGTCGGGAAATACTTATTTTGATAAATAGTTTCATAAGTGTTTCATTTGTAATCAATTATTAAGTCTGAAAATCAACAAAAACTTCTGTCATTTACGGTTTATACTGTTTTTTCGTGTATTATAAGTTTAGTATTTTAATTTGAAATAATATGTACTATACACGATACAAAACTGAAGCAGAAAAAAAACCAAACAGGACATTATTTCAAACTGCAATAGTAAATGTTTTCAAGAAACCTTTCAAATGAATAGAATGTCACCATCCCAGAAAGAATCTTATGGTTCATATATGATAACAGATGTTAATGTTTTTTATATTTTAGTGAAAAATTCGACAAGGATAACGATTACAATTAAATTATATTATAATTAAATCTATTTAATATTCATTTTGTACACATGTAGAATTGATAATGGAACCTGTATTACTACTAAATGTATCGGAACCATAAATGTTTAGGAGGATATACTTTTGAAAATATAAGAGATCTCAAATGCTTTTAACCATCCTATACTACGAAATACAAATTGTACATTTTATCTTCCTTATTTTTTCCATGTCAAAGAATTAGTGAGGCAGGTGTCTGTTTTCCTGAAGAGAAGCTACGCCTATGTTGTCATTATGTGCAGTCAAGAGATTTATTGCAATTCGAATGTTTTTTGTTTTGTTGCATATTGTAGAAAAAGTACGCCTTCTGAACGCCATTCCTCTGGAGTCTTATTTTTAAGCTTTCATATTTTGTAAATATAAAATTAAAGAGATGTGATATGATTGCCAATGAGACACCCTTCCACCAGAGACCAAAGATCGAGAATTTAAGATTGTTTGTGACCACTGGCTGTTGATCATACACTATGACCATTTCAATTTGACAATTTTTGTGAGCGTTAAAGGGACTTCGACTATATATATTTTTTTGCTTGTGTTGCAACTGAGACCTTGTGAACACCACTCTTCTGAAACCATGTCAGACATTTTTTATACATATTTAAAAGATCGTTTTCATAGTGTGCAGTTGACCATACTATACAGTCATTTAGATTGGTTGATTTTTTAGTTTTATTTTTTTTTTCTGTTGAATTTGAAATTTTTAACATGGAAGTACTTCATGACTAATTTAGGATTTATTTTTATTTATGTATAGTATTATGGAAGTGAATGTAATGTATTACAGATATCATTAAGTATTTAAGTATTTAAGAGAGACATTCGCTACAGCTCAACATCCTTGTTAGCTTACCATGCTCGTGCATTGGGTAATGTGAGCTATTGCTAATACCTGTCAACCGGTCTTAGTCGTCCATCAAATTATTTTTTTTAATCTTCTCTAATACCACTTAAATCCACGTCATGTATACTGTTGTGGATAGTTGTCTCCATGGCAATTAAATCTAATCTCAATATTTTATAATAATCAATTTCAACCAAATTTTACCTGAACGATACTTAGGGTCTCTAGAATAGAGTTAGAGTTTATGTCCCCGCAAGCCAACGTATATAGCGGCCACGTCTATAAAAATAGACCAACAACTGCGATTGAATAAATATTAATTAAATCGGACAAGGACAGAAATGCTCAGAATGTCAAGATCTTCCCACTTTTCTACCAAATTATCAGTTAATTGACCAATTTTAGGTTTGTTTTTATGATTATCTTGAAAAGTACAATATATAGATTAAGAGAAACTGGAAAAAGTTATCAGCAAAATAAGATCTATAAATAAGTCAACATACTAGCCTAACTTGTCAAATGACTTCTTATAGGAAATTTTGCCCTGCAATAATTATTTTTTAGGATTTTGCTATTGAAAATCAAAATAAATAAAGAAAAACTGCATATAGCAAAAATGATCAGCAAATCAAGATTTACAAGGAATTCAGGTGATGGAAATCGTCAATTGACTCCTTTTAGTGGTTCTTAAATGACTTATCCTTTATAATCTAAATGTTTTCAAGGTGGATCTTGATTAAATTTGGTCACAATCTTACTTCTCGTGTGGAAGACGGCTGCCACTTTTGCTTATGATTTTAATTTTGCATATTTTACCGAAAAATTATTTCATGTGGCACCTGTGAACTCCTAATTTCTTACATAAATGTTTTTGTTTTCAGGGATTTAAAACACAGAGGAGTTGATTACCATTGTCAGGACATTAAAAAAGTTGGAAACTGGTGGATCTGCTTAGATGAAAATTATGTAATTAAGAAACCATGTTTAGTGTATTCATTTGGGTAGGTAGCATATCTTTATTAAAGAAAAAAAAAGACTAGAGAACCAGATGCGGATCCAGGATTTTGAAAGGCGGGGCCAAACTAGGCGCCTTTTGGAGCGGGACATGTGAAAAGTCTATGCATTAACCATAGTCTAGCTTCATAAGCTGCCCCCAAAAAAAAAAAATATCCGCTTCTACAAAACTGTGCGAGGATAAAAAGCGGTTGAACGAATCACAAAGGGTGTAAGGTGTTGCATCTTGAAGTGGTAAACATTCCTGTCGTAAATGATATTTAAATTTCTTGGCATGAATTTTAAAAATCAAGAATAGGATTATGCAAAAGTGTTGATATACATGTAAGCTTTAATCTAGTTCCTAGCATATCTGTTTCTTACAATAATACTTTGGTATATATATATGAGCCACTCAATGCAAAAATGTACAAACAGTCTTTTTGATAAACTTTAGAGGACACGTTATTTATAAAGTTCGATACAACATTTTTGTACAGCGATTTTTTCCTGTAGAAAATGGTATTACTGTAAACATTCATAACATGATTATTATACCACTTTCCGAGTTCGTTGCAATTCCTTTAAAAACTCTGGTTTTAGTGAACATCATTCGTGCGTTTAGGGGCATCGCCACTTCTTATCAATGTTGAGCGCTGTTGAAAATATATGATGAAATATAGCACGAATTATTCGGCAAATTAAATTCTTAAATTGATAATCAGCACTGCTGTCATTATGGAATTGTGGTTTAGTACCTACAGAACAAATATTATTTCTAGTTTATCCTGCATAATGACGATCATGAAGACGAACTTTAATAGTGCAGTGATATAGGCGGGCTCCTCTATCTGGTAAATCATAAAGGCGCGCATAATTTACGAACTTTTCTGGTGAAAGAAATTACTCGAAAGTGGTCTATTGGCAAGTTAACATTCAAACTATACATAGGCATTTAATCAATATAAGGAAGGAAATGAGCAAATTCTAAAAGAAAGGAGGGGTGTATATCTTAAACTCATGAGCAAAAATAATGGTTGAATGATCACAAGTCTGCAACCAATAAGTTTGCACACTTTTTAAAAGTTAGTTAATTTTTGTTTGTATACCTTTTTGCATGGACTGGCTCACATATAATTGAAATGTTTTATCAATCTCACCAACTTTCAAACTGATTGTCCTGTCTTGACTTTTTTATACAATGATAATTGTTTTGCCATCTCTTTCGTTATTGTCCTGTCTTGACTTTCTTATACAATGATAATTGTTTTGCCATCTCTTTCGTTGGTAGGTATTTACTATTAGATTTAGTGTAGGAGATATACAGACTTGACTTCCCCTTTATCTGCACAAGAAAAAATGTCTATTTGCAGAATTGCTAATGATTTTAGTTTTGATGATGATATGGCTGAACATGGCTGTGAAGTACATTCATTTGATCCAAGGTAACATATTATATGATGCTCTCCTTTGATCCAAGGTTACATATTATTTTATGCTCTCCTTTGATCCAAGGTAACATATTATTTAACGCTCTCCTTTGATCCAAGGTAACATATTATTTTATGTTCTCATTTGATCCAAGGTATCATACACGGTATTATTTAATGCCCTCCTTTGATCCAAGGTAACATATTATTTTATGATCTCCTTTGATCCAAGGTAACATATTATTTTATGCTCTCATTTGATCCAAGGTAACACATTATTTAATGATGTAATTTAAATCACAATGCCGATAATTATTAATCGAATTCAAAAGCATAAATATAAGCCTCATCAAGACAACATTTTTTTCTAGATAATTTATTTCAGTGAATTTGAAAAAAAATAAACTCGTCCGCAATGACAAATAAACGTTTTTATGAACTTATAGTTTTAAAATCACTCTGAATTAAAGTATTTATTGGGATATACATCACAGTGACAGTAAGCCAACGACTCAAAATGACAAAAAAAACCTCGAGAGGTCAACATACGATCTTCATCAAATGTCTATACAATATGTCTTAATCACCACAAGACTACTGATAAGTTGGGGGAAAAACTTAACACAAACAATCAAATATCTTTCTGTATGATAGCGTGTTTACAAATGTCAATGCATTTTTCATTTCCTAATAATTACATTACATGTATGTTTCACGAGAATTCGTTAGTTTGATTGGCTAACAACAATCGCGAGTCATTCAAAAATTAACCTTCATATCACAATGAAATTTTACTTCCGTCATGACAAATGCTTCTACTAAAAAAGTGCACAGGTAAATTAAAGAAAAACTTGATAACACTTTTTTTATGGTCTTATTAGCATAAAATGTAATTATAAGAAAATGAATGCTTCTTTTTGTAATTTTATTGAGGTGTAAAAGTGTTGATCGTGCACACATTTTTAGATTTTTAGAATGAAGCGCTTCCGTGCTTCATACAAAATGTGCTTCGGTCAACAAATTTTACACCCCAATAAAATTACAAAAAGAAGCATTCATTTCTTAATTGAATGTATATCGAAATAGGGAGATATTTTGAACAGTTTTATAGGCATTATTTCCTTTAGATTCAATGATAACAGATAACTCGGTTATTTTGTAAATCTTCAACATGTAGTTCATTGGAATTAGCCCTTAGAATTTTTTGATATGTTACATGTACATTGAAAATGATTAATTTTCAGTATGAAAAAAAATGATTATACCAGACCGTCGTCAGTACGTTTCCATGCTTTCGGACTAAGTAGTTATACAGATGACAAGTTCCTGCCTCGTAAGGATATTTATGTTCATGACAATGAAACATGGACTATCATGACACTCAGTTTAATAAAAACAGCTCTAGGTCATAAAGAAGTAAGTAGAATACACAAGCCATTACATCTTTAGTTTTTGTTTACAATATTTAATATTAAAATGAAAGGTTTGTATCAACATTAGCATGATTAGTATTGAACCTTTCAAACTGCCAAATATAAACAAAGAAATCTAACATATACTTCCAGAGGCGGATCCAGAATTTTGTCAGGGGGAGGCCACCTTACGAACTCTTATAAAAATGAAATTTTGTTTTTATTGATATTAATGTCATGAAAATGGTAACAGTTAAAGCAAATAGTCAAACAGGACTAAACAAACTGATTTCATTTTTCGTGCAAACGTGTCAACGATCACATCAAGTTCTAAATGTAAATTATAATGCACGTTCATCAATGCATCAATAAAAGTTTGTATATTAACCCTCTTTTTCTTGATATTGTCTGTGCATTGACACTTGCCTTAGCATGGCTCTTTTTAGAAGCCGTTTGACTTCCCGGCCGAGATGTTCGTTTAGTCTAGTACAAGCATGTGCCATATCAGTTTATGATTTTATGCTAGGGTTTCCAATTTACCAACCGCAAATAGAGCACAATATATAAGCTCTTCTTTTGAAAGGGAGAACACAAGCCCGTCATATCGAATCAGCCAATTTCTCTGAAACAGTCTGTTCTTTCCTGCGTATTTCTTTACGGGAAAGTTATACGGTTAGTTACTAGTTGAAAATGATTCCTTGTCAAATTAATTTTTTGTTTATTTGTTATTTGACGTGTTGATTGCTTCACAAGGCCAGTGTCGTTTATATGTCGGGTGTTGTTTCATGATAACAATCACCAGTATTGCTCGTATCAATGCTAGGTCTATTACGAGTCGTTGGTACTTCAGAAGGGGCTGATTTGTGGCGTTTCCTAAAGGACAGAGGGTAAAAGTTACAAAAAATGTAAAATGTCCGAATTATAAGACAATTGAAAGAAAAGGGTTATAGGATTAAAAATGTTAATAACACTCAAAAACGAAAATATAATAATTGAATTTTGGCATCACAGTAGGAAACCATCAATGGTCGAGGAAAGTTGCCATACAAGTTTAAACTGTTAAAATTTAGTTAAACGTAATATAAATAAAATTATTAATTACCTACTTTAAACATCTAAGATGAGGACTATCCCTACACATCAAAGAAATCGAAGAAGTAATTAACGATCGCTGTGCACATGTTCCTTCTTACTTCTACACACAAGTGCTGGTGTATCAATAGATATAAGAAGATGTGGTATGAGTGCCAATGAGACAACTCAGTGGCGGATCCAGGGGGAGGGTTCCGGGGGTTGGAACCCCCCTTTTTTTTGCCGATCTATGCATTTGAATGGGGACATAAAGTTGGAACCCCCTTTATCCTGGGTTGGGAACCCCCCCTTTTGAAAATGGCTGGATCCGCCCCTGCAACTCTCCATCCAAGTCAAAATTTATAAAAGTAAACCATTATAGGTCAAAGTACGGTCTTCAACATGGAGCCTTGGCTCACACCGAACAGTAAGCTATAAAGGGCCCCAAAAATTACTAGTGTAAAACCATTCAAACGGGAAAACCAACGGTCTAATCTATATAAAAAACGAGAAACGAGAAACACTAATGAACCACATCAACAAACGACAACTACTGAACATCAGATTCCTGACTTAGGACAGGTGCAAACAAATGCAGCGGGTTTAAACGTTTTAATGGTACCAAACCTTCACACCCTTTTTCTGAAACAATAGTGTAACATCACAACATAGAAATACACACTATAAAATATCAACTGAAATAGCTTAACTCAATCAAAGGACATATTAACACCATTGAACATACACTGAACAAATAAAAAGCCTTCTTAGATTGGAAACAAAAAATGCTATTCACTTGCAATATTCGCAAATAAGTAACTTGTTGTATGACTAAAGCGATTACGGGATTTCTAAAAATATATTAATAATTCAAAATGGTAAATATGTTCAAAATTTATTAACGATTGACATAGGTATTATGAATAAACTTTATACTTACCTGTATTACCTGTAAAATGAATGCGCGAAAATGTAATAAAAAGCTGCGCGCAAACGTAAAAAAATTTAATCCCCAAATGCGCTCAAATGTAATGCGCCCGTATAAACATACATGTCAAGATGCATTCCAGGGAGACACCGCAAGTTGTTTGCCTTAAGGTAAGTTATTACCAGTGATAGACAAATTGATAAATTAATCAAGATATTATAATAAAATATGCATGGTGTACGCAATATACAAAGCCGTACGGTGACCTATAGTTGTTAATTTCTGTGTCATTTGGTCATTTGTGGAGAGTTGTCTCATTGGCAATTATACCACATCTTCTTATTTTTTGTCAATTCCATGGCACCGGGTGGCCACCCCTGGATCCGCCTCCGAGTCTTGTCAAGCAGACAAACGCTTGCATAACTCTGCAAATTGTATAAAAAGAATTAGTGGAATTTCGAATCATTGTGTACACGTTTTAACCGACCTTAAGACTTCACTTTTATATTAAGTTTGAATTTCTGCTTTTCGACATCAACGCTGTCATTACACTTGCAATTTCACGGAATCATTTTTCTTTTTTCATCAATTACAATTATTTCGTTTTGAATTTGCATGAAACATTTGCATCTGGACGCAAAGCTAACAACAATGAATCGCCGTGCCATTGGGTAAACTGCTGCAGACGTGGACTGAAATCTCACGAGAAGGTTGTGATCCCGGTAGCCAGTTAAATGCTCCTGTACAGATTTAAGATTGATATTATTATTGGACAATTTGTAGCTACGTGAATGTAAAGAATGTCAAGAAAACTATGCAAACAAATATTTCAGCTGCCATACAAGATTGTTCAAAAACCTTGAATTTTGTTTGATGATTCTTACTAGTACTTAAGGATGTTTCGAATATTTTGAATGCTATAAATTGATCAATATGGTCATACTTAAGAAATACAGATCATGTGTCCATGATCTGAAATTGCTCCATTCTATTCTAAAATACCTTTCGGAATTCTCTGGTTTTGTCGTAATGATAAACACCTTCAAAATCCTGAAGGGAGAAATTTCATTTGTTGATGTAATTATAACAACAACAGAAAGTAGAACTGAGTGTTGTCATATCCTTGTAAGCAAAGCTTGAACAAAGGATCTGTATTCTAATCAGAATGTACCAAGGGGACAATCAAACCTCATAAGTCGAAAAAAAAAGACAGACTAAATTATGACAGCAAAAACTAATGTTCCCTTATTTAGTATCCATGAGAACAGGAGGAATGTATGCATCAGCAAAAATATTTCTTTCTAAAAAAATAACTAATTTAAGGATAATTAAATGATGATGGACAAGCTTGTATCTTTAAGAAATACTTCATTTCGACCCTTTTTGTGTGTCAACAAATGGGTGTAAAAAAATATTACTTGATTTATCTGTAAGAATCATAATTGTTTAAATAAAACAGCACTTATGGTTTCATTTTTATCGTAAATAGGATATACATTTAAATCCATATTTATATATCAGTATTCAAACGTCACAAAACGCTTCAAAATAATAAAAAAAAAAATGCGACTGCTATCTTATGGATTGCATGGAAAATAAAATCACATTTTTATTGATATCTTGAAGTATTTCACAGTTAAAATTTATGGCACAGTACACTATTAACTTCGGTCTACTCACCCGGCCAAATATACGATATATGGACCGGCTGGTGATCAACAGCATTCTAATTAAAAACTTATCTCCCATCGCTCCCGTTTACTGATATGTTGCGTGGGGTCTCACACGCGACATATCAGAAAACGGGAGCGATGAGAGATCAGTTTTAAACTAGATTGGATCAATAGATAAATAGGAGCAAAATTCGTAGTAAGTATTTTAATTTATTATTATAATATTATTGTGGTGTATTATATTACTTTAAGTTATTGAATGTTATGTTAGTAAAACATATATTACTTTAAGTTATTGAATGTTATGTTAGTAAAACATATATTACTTTAAGTTATTGAATGTTATGTTAGTAAAACATATATTTTAGTAAAACATATATTACTTTAAGTTATTGAATGTTAATATGTTAGTAAAACATATATTACTTTAAGTTATTGAATGTTATGTTAGTGAAAAAAAATATATTACTTTAAGTTATTGAATGTTATGTTAGTAAAACATATATTTCAGCTTAATATTTTTCTTTTGATTTTGTAGAGGGATATTGATGTGTTGAAAATAGACGTTGAAGGCCATGAGTGGGCAGTAATACAAAATCTGTTTGAAGATAAACTCTTCTCACATGTTAAACAATTCATGTTAGAGTATCATTTATTTCCAGATTGGCCACCGAAATCCGACTATTCAAAACTTTTGCGGACTTATAAAAAGTTACATGACATAGGCTTTCATAAATTTGTGACAGCCATGCATCCATTGACTCATATACCTAAACGGTTTAATATTCAGGCTGATGTTGCTTATGTCAATACAAAATATGTTACGTCCAGAAAGAAACGAAGACTTCTGTTCAAATTGAATACAAAAAAGACAGAAAGGTGAAATGATTTAAGGCGGTATTAATAGTTTTAATAACTGAAGAATAGTATGGAATTGCAAAGATCGACTGTACTATAAATAAATTTAAAGTTATTTTTAGAATGACATCATTGATAAAAATGCCCGTATGTCATGCAAGCGGATATCGTTTTCGTTGTAAACAATAACGTGCATGAGGTTATAAATACTGTATTTTAAAACAAAATCATGAATAGGTCAACAGAAAAAAGTAAATCGGAAGGTAGTAAATATTGTGTTTATGTCACATGTAACATTGATTCAAGATGTATCGTTAGCGTAAGCAGATGGAAGGCGGTTTTTATACCACTTAATAAAATGACACATTTCAGTTTTATTGTTTCAACTTGTTGTCTTTTCTGTATTTATTTTCTATGCATATAAATTGTTTGAATTTATTGAAATAAGTTTTATGTCACAGTGAATTCATTACAAAGTTCTAAATACAAAATTAAATTTAATGTGTTAATATGCAATAATATTAGGCATTTCAGAAAAGTATTAACAACTTCATATTTACGTTACGTGAGAGGGGTGTACAATCGACATGAACAAGGAACGGCTGCTGACAGTGTCACAAACTCTCAAATCTACTTCCCTTCTGAAAATCGAGTGGCATAAATGACATTAATATTCATATAAACTATGATTAAGTGGTCATAAAATTTCTCCCAAAAATCGGCATAGGTCCTACGTGCAAACCGCTTTCATAGGCGGATCCAGGAGGGGCCCGGCCCGGCCCCCCTTTTGTGGGAAAAATTTGGTTGATTATATAGGGAATCACTTAAGCATGACTGGGGCGCCCCTCCTTTTTTAGGTCAGTTGGTGCCCTCCCCTTATAAAAAGTTCTGGATCCGCCACTGGCTTTACATTGTTTACAAGATGATTTAAAGTCCGAGTATGTGGTATTTGACATAACTTTTGGTAACACTTTTGACGTTAAAAAAATATTTTCAAAGATAGTCCCAGTAAAAATATATTCGAAAAAAACAAAGAATTATTGACAGTAACTGGTACTCAACCAGTATAACTCTCATTTCAAAAAGTTCTGGTCCGATTACCTTTATCAACAAATTTGTTCCCATACGTAAAAATCAAATTTGAACCATTCTAATGACTTTTAATTTTGTTTCCTTTATATGTTGCGGAGTTAAGTGTGCAGTTCATTTCGTTGAACTAGTATACATTTTTGTTAAGGGGTCAGCTGAAGCCCGCCTCCGTGTGCAGGATTTTCTCGTTGCGTTGAACCCATTAGTGGCTCCGGCTTCGGTCGGGTTGTTGTCTCTTTTACACGTTCCCCGTTTCCATAATCAATTCTATTAATATTACAAAAACGAAAACTTATGTCCAGGGATACTTGATGAGAATAGGCCTAGGTCCATAGGTCAGACCGTAATCGAAACTCCTTTTATATTATAAGGAACACAGACTCAGCACTGTGATTTTTTTCTAAAAATACGCACACTATTTGAGTAACAAGCACATGTGGGTTTCTTTTAAAAGCACAAAAATAAATACTGACAGAAGTATTCATTATTAAACAATTTTTTTTTATCTTACATTGAGTACGTAGAAATAAAGAGATGTGGTATGATTGTTAATAAGCCAACTATCCACCAAAGTTCAAATGAAGTGGATGTAAGTAATTAAAGGCAACTGTTCATCCTTTAACAATGAGAAAAACCCATACTGTATAGTCGGCTATAAAAGGTCCTGGCATGTACCAATTCTAGATAACTCTAAGTACATATTGTTATATACATATGCACTTTCATGGATCTACAATCTGTCAACTACTGTATCTTGGCTTTGCACAAGGTCATATTTTTCTCTGACTGTTTATGACGTCTTAACACTAAATCCATTGGATGTTGGATGTGTATGATTGATAATTTAGTTTTGATGCATGATATTTTTTTTTATTAGTTGTTATTGGCTTTGAACTACTGTCAATAACTATCAGATCTGTACTTCGTGTCTTTTTGTTGTTATATTTACCTATGTTGAAATACGTGTATAATGTCAAACCATAAAAATACAAATTGTTTAGTCTCAAAGAAAACTTGTTAGATTTCTGCTGCTATTTTTACTGAATAGGTGCAATTTGGGTACTCGTTGCAATTTGGGTACTGTGACGTTAATTGTTTACTTTTTGGATAGAGATCTATAGTTGTCTCATTGGCAGTCGATCATACCACATCTTTGTATTTCTCTCTCTATATATATGTCTCTGGTAAAATAGTAGTTATTTTCCTTATGTTCATAGTTTTATATTATTTATTTAATTTATTTAAGATGAATGAATATTTCTTTTATTTTATCTATCGAGAAGTTTAAGTTTTATAAACACCATGCACGTGCGTAAATGTAAACAAAGAATTGTGTATGTGTGGTTGCATATAATTTCCATAATTGTCACTATGTCAATGAAAAAGGTGTGTCATTTGATGTCAACTTCCAGTCAAAGCCTGGTGACAAAGTTCACCTTCCGATATTTAAAGGATCGACTATTCGTAGCTCCGGTAAAACATGTCAACAAAAGAAATAGGCGTATCGTAACAGGTCACTCGCCTTTGTAGAAGTTCTGATCGTTTTCCAAAGTTTTAATACCACGGCACTAATTCCATCTCTTCAGTTGGATATTTCCACAGTTTCAAATCATTTAAATGTATTTTGCTCCATTAATATCTTCATCAGTTAAATTTATTTTCATAAAATCTTGAATGGATGCCATTGTTATTACCGATTTGTTTGCATGAGGTGCAGTCATGTGACTGATAAATGAATATTCATTACTAATTAGTGACGTATGTACCGATCTTTGCTATTGCAAATTATAAATATGGTTGTCTTTTGCATTTTATCGTAGAATCTCGGCGGAATTATGTGTATGGATTTGACATGTAGCTTATTATGTTATTAGTAGATGATTTTATGTGAACTGTGAAATTATATTTCTTGTCCGATTTTGCGACTGTTGGTAATATAATTCATTTGTACAAAATGTATCATGTCTTCCTTTTCAAAGAGTGTACTTCTAAAAAAGAATGACATGAACTTTCTAGATGAAATACAAATTAATAATGGTATTTCGATGATATCAGACATTCCTTCTAAGTATAAACATTACCAGATGTGGGACCGCTCGTTCTGGTCAGTATAATGCATTTTACGTCTGTGTGAATATAACTCTGCTCATGTCATTCGCTTTGTAACATTCGTTATCAGCGACGTCACAATGTGTGAGGAGACATTATCATGTTTACGTTTATTAAGGGGGAAAAACCAGTAATAAAACGATAAACATATTATCGGGTTTTCAACGTATAGATATCATAAAATATATGAAGATTTTTTACCCCCTCCCCTTGTTTTAGCTCACCTGGCCCAAAGGGCCAAGTGAGCTTTCTCATCGCTTGGCGTCCGTCGTCCGTCGTCCATTAACTTTTACAAAAATCATCTCCTCTGAAACTACTGGACCAAATTTAACCAAATTTGGCCACAATCAGCATTGGGGTATCTAGTTTTAAAAAATGGGTCCGATGACCCCGCCTGCCAACCAAGATGTCGACATGGCTAAAAATAGAACATGGGGTAAAATACAAGTTTTGTCTATTATTTTGAAAACCGTTTAATATAAATAGAGAAAATCTGACAAGGCAAAAATGTTCAGAATGTTGAGCTCTACCAATTGTTTATCGACGTCAAAACTGTCAGGCGACTTCTTATAGGAGTTATTGCCCTTAAATGACAAATTTTACCATTTTTTTCATTTTTGCCTTTTATCTTGAAAACTATTATAGTTAGAGAGAAACTTTTAAGTCGCAAAAATGATCAGCAAGACAAGATCTACAAATGAGTATGGCATGGTCGAAATCGTCAGTCGACTCCTAACT
This sequence comes from Mytilus coruscus, assembly GCA_017311375.1. Taxonomy (NCBI): domain Eukaryota; kingdom Metazoa; phylum Mollusca; class Bivalvia; order Mytilida; family Mytilidae; genus Mytilus; species Mytilus coruscus. Next base: position 26,710,639 of record CM029596.1, read on the forward strand.
AGATAGATATAAGAAGATGTGGTATGAGTGCCAATGAGACAACTCTCCATCCAAGTCACAATTTGTAAAAGTAAACCATTATAGGTCAAAGTACGGCCTTCAACACGGAGCCTTGGCTCACACCGAACAGAGTTATTGTTAAAACATTAGGTGTGATCCATGGTTATGAAATAGATGACGATGATATATGGAGAAAAATAATAGATAAAGTTAAAAATTGTATACATGTTTGGAAAAGAAGGAAGCTTAAATTTACAGGTAAAACACTTTTAGTTAAAATATGATACTTTCTCTATGTCCTTACGAGATTGAAATACGAGGAATTCCGGATAATTATACTAAAGAGCCAAATAATATAATTTGTAATTTTGTATGGGACGGAAAAGTGAACCAGGTAGACAGAAATGTCTGCTGCTTGCATGAAATAAAAGGGGATGGGTATAGTAAGTGTAGATATTTAGACAAAGGTAAATTTTTTATAGTTTATTGTATAAGACTATAGATTTTATAAATATATGCATATGTATAAAAATGATATAAAAGTGTTAGCCTATTATGTGTGTTGTGGTAAATGCACATTTTTTGTGTGGGTATCTTATAAATTACTTACTTTGTTGAAGTTCAAGTATAGAGTTAGATGCTTCTAACATCACGTGGATATATTTTTGAAACTAATTGTAAATCCAAGGTAAAAAGTGGATTACATTTTAGCCTTCTATTACCCCTGGATAGATGGTTCATTTTGTAAACAGGGACCCTTAGCCTGTTACCTGGACGACTAAGGTAATTGTATACAGGAAATATTTAGGCATAAAACGTTTATATGTGTTAAAAAAAAGTTATTGCCCTTTGATAACGATTTTAACCAATTTTTTGCGTTTTTGCCTTATATCTTAAAAAATATAAAAGAAAGATAGCAACTTAAATAAGCAAAAATGATCAGCAAGACAAGATCTACATTTAAGATAATATGGAGGAAATTTTCTGACGACTCCTTATTGAAGTTATTGCCCTTTAATGACGATTTTTACCAAATTTTTTTTGCGTTTTTCTTCATACAAATTATAATACGTAAATAGAAACTTTAAATAACAAAAATGATTTGCAAGGTAAGATCCACAAATAAGTCAAAAATGACAAAATGATAAGCAATACAAGTAAAAAAAAGAAATTTTTGTCATGAATTCTATTCTTGTCTACAATGTTGGAGAGAGTCCATTGTTGATTATGCACATAGACCTAGGTGAGCGACACAGGCTCTTTGGAGCCTCTAGTTTTATTATGACGTCGCTGATAGTCTCCTCACACATTGTGACGTCGCTGATAACTTCTCATCAGACAATGTGACGTCGCTGATAATGTCTGCTCACGTCTCAAAGCCGTGATACGTGATATTATTTATTGATATCTTTACGTAGAAACCCCGATAGTCTGTCTTTTACTGGTCTTTTCCCCCTCCTTTAGACATTTTTTGTGTCTCCTCGCACATTATGACGTCGCTGATAACGTCTCCTCACACATTGTTACGTCGCTGATGACTTCTCCTCAGACATTGCGACGTAGCTGATATTGTCTGCTCACGTCCGAAAGCCGTGATACGAAAATTACGGAGCGAATGTGCAGGGTGATATAGGCAAATGGAAGGACGATAATGGTAAATATCAGCTGCGAGCTATGATATGAAGCTTTTTGTCGAATAAGTTCAGCGAACGAACGAGCGCAACTCACTTTTTATCATTTTGTTTATGGTGGAAAGATGTATTATTTTACAACAACAATATGAGTCTGATGAAAATCTGATTAAATAATCGTATTTATTAAGTGCTTTCATGATAAAGTAAAAGTTTTGTTTTACAAGAAAATAAGAAAGAGGAATTCATAAGTTTGGGTCAAGCTTATCAACGTCGAGTTGAACATTATGATGTCTGTGATAATCCTGATCAAAGTTATTAAGGCCAGGTAAAGCAAAGCCGTACAAGCTAAAGAGAGTGTCACAGGCACAGGGAAACCCTATAAGACTAAACTTTAAAAGTTAGACGAGAAGATTTAATAAATCAATGAGACATAATGTGACCTCATCTTTTGATAAGGAATAATCTTTACGATTCCCTATTGAAAGTTTTTCAGCTATTGTTCATAGTTTAGATGGCAATATAAGTGCAGTGACATCTGCGATATAACTATGTTTTAATGCTCACCTTACACACGTGGCTAATGGAAGAAGACAACAATCTGGAAAAGGATACAACCATTCGAGATAAAGCAAATGTTTAACAAAATATTAAAAAATGTTTAAGCGAATATATCAATCAAAATCCAAAGGAATATTGGAACATTTTAAAATCACTTAAGAATAAAAAAGAAAAAAATGAAATACCAGAGGTATTAAAAGATGAAGAAGTTTTAATAAAACATTTTCAAGATCAAGGTAAACCTTCATCTATAAATAATGCTTTTATGATAGACATTGAATCACAATTAAAGCTATTAGAAAATCATATAGACTTCAAAGCTGAAACAGATTCTCCAATATCTTGTTCAGAAGTAAAAAGGTAATCAGTGGACTTAAACTTCAAAAGTCTGCTGGACCAGATAGAATTATAAATGAAATAATTAAAACTTCAAATCAAGTGATAATTAAGTCAATTGTTAAAATATTTAATTTAATTCTAAAAAAGGGTATATACCCAAAATCATGGAAGGACTCGTATATAATCGCACTTCATAAGAAGGGAGACAAATCTGATCCCAATAATTACAGAGGTATATCTTTAATCAGTAATCTACCTAAAATATTCAATGTTGTACTCAATAATAGACTAATAACAGTTGTGGATAAACAGCTGAATAACTGTCAATTTGGCTTCAGAGAAACCACAGAACTGCTGACAGTATTTTCATATTAAAATCTTTAATTAATAAATATATACACAAAATAACAAAAATTTATTCATGCTTCATTGACCTAAGAAAGGCATTTGACTCTGTATGGAGGACAGCCCTTCTATATAAATTATGCAAAATGGGAGTAGGAAAGTCTTTTACAGAGTAATAAAACAACAATATTTAAATACAAAATCCTCTTTAAAGTATAAAGATCACATTTCTGATTATTTTGACATTACTAGAGGTGTGAAACAAGGGGACTCATTAAGTCCTACTTTGTTCAATATTTTTATAAATGATATCACTAAAGGCTTGGAAGATGACAACTCAAGTCCATTGGAGCTTATAAATAGTAAACTAGGCTCCCTCCTGTTTGCTGATGATCTGCTTTTACTCTCAGAATCTAAGGAGGGTCTCCAAAATAGTCTAAATAAAGTTTCCATGTTTTGTGAAAACTGGCAGCTTTCTCTAAACATGAATAAAACAAAACGTATGGTCTTTTCAACAACAAAGCAAAAGCCTGAAACATCTATACTTGTATATAAAACAAAAAATAGAGAATGTTTTAGAATATCCTTACTTTGGTCTGCTGATTAAATCAAATGGTAATCTCAGTCATAGTACAGCTGAATTAACAAAAAAGGCAAAAAAGGTTTTGTTTTCTATTAAAACATATACTAATTCTCTTGGCAGCCTTCCTATCAGAGTGTCAAATAACTTATTTGACACCTTAGTGAGACCTATATTGACTTATAATTCTGAAATAACATATTTAGACTCATATATAACATATTTCAAAGCTAAAAAGAGCTTTGGTTTCTGGAAAAATGTGGACCCATTTAATTTTATTGACAAGACTCAATAGAAAACTTGCATCTTGGTTATTGCAAGTTTATCCTTAACACTAACAAGAGCACCTCAAATTTTGGTACAAGGAATGAATTGGGAAGACTGCCTATTGAATGTCACATAAAAACCCAAACTATTATGTATTTAGCAAGGCTTTTCACCTCAAATTTGAATCCTTATTACATGAATCTTTTCAATTAACTAAAACTTTGGATTCTAGTGGGTCCTATTCATGGGTCACTTTTGCAAAAGATATTCTTTCTGAATCTAACATTGATATAGATAGACTAAAAACCTGTGATAATTTAAAACAATTAAAAAATATTAAAAACTATATTAAATCCCAAATAAACTCATACTACAACAACCTGTTGATGGATAAGTTGAGATCTATTGATGATAAAAGTAAATTAAATTTTTATAAAGGACTTGGTCCAAATCTATTGATAAAACCTTACCTCTCTAACTCAAACTTTGAATTTAGAAAATTAATTACAAAACTTAGAATCAGTGATCATTCATTATTAATTGAAAAAGGAAGGCATTTTAAAATTCCTCACGAAGAAAGACTTTGCAAAAAATGCAAAGTACTAGATGATGAGAAACATTTCTTAATAAATTGTTCTCACAATTCAAATATTAGATTAGCATATTTTAATTGCATTAACATAAAAAATAATTCATTTGCTAATCTCACTGACAATGACAAAGTTATATATATACTTAACCCATCAACACCAACACAAGTGAATAAACTAGGATCCTTTATAAAAAAGTCAATGGAACTGAGGACAGGGGACCCTTTAATATTTACCTGAATTTGTATATATATATTGAGTTACTTAGTTATTGTCTTCATTTGTTTTTGTTGTTGTTATATGTCACAAACTGTAAAGTTTATATGGCAATAAAACTTTGAATTGAAAATTGAATTGATTAATGACGTATTAGTATTTCATGATAAAGTGTTTTTCAGAAGTTCTAAAAAAAAGTAAGAAGAGTCGACATCCTGAAATGTATCGCCTTAACTGATCATGATCATGATCACTAATCCATGAAATGAGGTCAAGGTCAGGCGACTCCTGTCGGACAAACACGTAGACCTTGCAATGATTCTATATACCAAATATAGGTGTCAAATCACTCGTAATAAGACCTTTCTTGGATGCACTACTGGTCTCTTAATCTATGCTGCACTCTAAATACAACATAACGTTTCTGAAATAAATTTCGATTTTGCAATATATTTGACATTCCAAAGTCTTCAAAAATTATCTTTATATAGGATAACCATTTACATCATAACCGTGATATTTGAATGACTCTCCTTCCTTTCTTTATTGTAAACGACACAGACAATAACTTAATTGACGATATCTTGCAGTTGCGTAGATGTTTATAAAGAGAAGGTTTACTTGGAGTTTATATTAAGTATTGTGTGGTTCATTATCTATAAGAACATGTATTTTGAAAAAAATGAAACTAACGCATTGTTACACCAGAAAAAGAAGTTATTTCTAAATTTGGTTAACGGCAGAAGTATATAATGAAAATAAGGACTTAGTACTTGAAAACGAAAGTAACCGGTATCAGTTTTCTCATTGTCTTTCGACTCTTGAAATGTTCATTAAGCTCGAAAAATATTCCTTACTCCTCGAAAATTATCGAAATTCTTATTTACCTGATATTGATGAACAATCCATATTTGTACCTATGTATACAGAAATACATACTAGCGGATAGCATAATGTTTTGTAACCTTACTGTAAGCTTCCAAAAAAGTCATTTTCTCGTCAATTTAAAAGTGTGACAATATTTACACGACGTAAAATTGGATTTTTCTTATATAAATGTGGGCACATAAAAGCGATATCGTAAATTTTGTTTTGCTTTATTTAGTTAAGCAATATAACAGCAACTGTATAATTTTTACTGGAAAAAATTTTAAAGGACAATTATGTGATAAAAATAGGTCACTGCATGTTATTTACCTCTTTATATGTATACTGGTATGAAAATGTTCTTTCGTGTTCTTGTTTTACGCCTGGTACTGTGTATTTCATTGATATGCGTCTGTATCCTGTTATGGAAATTCGTTTGTTTTCTTGTATTATGCCTGGTTTTGTGTATTTTGTTGATACACGTCTGAATCATGCTCTGAAAATTTGTTTATTTTCATGTATTGTGCCTGGTATTTTGTATTCTTGTATTAATGCCTGGCATTGTTTTGTTCATAGATAAACGTCTGTATCCTGTTATACAAATTCGTTTGTTTTCTTGTATTATGCCTGGAATTGTGTATTCTATTGATATACGTCTGTTTCCTGTTCTGGAAATGTGTTTGTTTTCTTGTTTTATACCTGGTATTGTGTATTCCATAGATAAACGTCTGGTTCAAGTTCTGAAATTCGGTTTTTTTTTGTATTATATAGATATAGGAAGATGTGGTGTGAGTGCCAATGAGACAACTCTCCATCCAAATAACAATTTATAAAAGTAAACCATTATAGGTCAATGTACGGCCTTCAACACGGAGCCTTGGCTCACACCGAACAACAAGCTATATAGGGCCCCAAAAGTACTAGTGTAAAACCATTCAAACGGTAAAACCAACGGTCTAGTCTATATAAAAAACGAGAAACGAGAAACACGTATAAATTACATAAACAAACGACAACTACTGTACATCAGATTCCTGACTTAGGACAGGTGCAAACATTTGCAGCGGGATTAAACGTTTTAATGGTACCAAACCTTCTCCCTGGCCTGGTACAATACACAATGTATTCCATTAATAAACGTATGTTTCCTGTTCTGGAAATTCATTTGTCTTCTTGTATTATGCCTGGTACTGTTTATTCCATTGATATACGTTTTTCAATTATTTATTGCTTCGCTTTACGGTGCAAAGCTATTAGTTTCATACGATATTCACGCCATCTTGAAATTATTACGTAACAAACATCGGTTTTCATTGGTTGCTTTATGATGTGGGAAAGATAATATTGGGTAGAATGAGATATAGAATTTGGAACATGTCCCGGACAGGAGAAGATATTAAGTACATGTACAAATCAGTATGGGTATTCAAGATCCGATCCGATAACCGATTGCCGTTACTGGTTTACCTTGCTATATGTCACATCAAATTCATATTGATAAATAAGATAAGGAACAAAGATGAACAAGTTTCTGAGTGGTCATCTTATTATATATGAAAATACACCAACACTTAAAATACATATTACTGCCAATAACCTTCAAGAATTTTGTCGTAATACATGTGATGCATGTTATAAAACCAAATGATATAGAAAAAAACCAGCTCCACCAAGAGCACACGATACCTCCGTGCATTATAATTGTTGTGATAATGATGTGGAATATTTAGGAGGCATCTAATAAGAAGTTAGTAAAATAACTGTGTAGAAAAACATGCATGAGGAACAGTATCTATGTGCAAATAAATATTGCATAAGAAATAACTGTTATAAGTCCAATAACTCTGGCACCACAGGCACTTGTCTCAGAAAAAAATGTCCTATATACCTTAATATAACACAAGGTACTTAACTTGCATTTTAGAAAAATGTCAGGCGGTGATGAAATTCCGTTATATGCCGCTTTCTAGGCTGTCAACCCCACTAAAACTTGTTATATCGTAAATCTAAATTGATTTATCTTTACAATGGTGTATAACACGCCTACATTTGTTGTCGGAATCATCCGTAGCAATCCTACCCAAGTATGTCAATCGTAATAATTTTGCCAACCACTGAAAATTTGAAATAAACGTCTCGCAGTAAATGATTAATTATAAAACTGTTTCAGACAAAAACTGTTATTTTTGTCTGAATAGAACTATCACCCAGTTAGTAAAATTGTATAAGGTACCGTGAAAAAAACCTAACAAGTGTTATTTGTGGTATGTCTAATAAGTTACGAGTTTCCTTTTTTAGATACAAATTTTCCCATGACGTCAATGTCATTCTGACTCTCTCTTGACTTTACGTATTAAAATGAAACAAGATCAGATAACTCCGAGAATCATTTAGACTTTCCCATAAAATTGACCAATCGGAAACCGAGATATATAAGGAGACGTGACGCGTTTATTTCCAATTCATCAGCGGTTGGCAAAATTATTACGATTGACATACTTGGGTAGGATTGCTTCGGATGATTCCGACAACAAATGTAGGCATGTTATACACCATTGTAAAGATAAATCAATTTAGATTTACGATATAACAAGTTTTATTGGGGTTCACAGCCTAGAAAGCGGCATATAACGGAATTTCGTCACCGCCTGACATTTTTCTAAAATGCAAGTTAAGTACCTTGTGTTATATTGAGGTATATAGGAAATTTTTTTCTGAGACAAGTGCCTGTGTCTGGCACGATAAACCATATATTTTCAAAATACAAAGCAAATCAATATTCAAAGCATAGTAGATCTAGTGCATTACATATAGAACAATACCTCTTATTAATCTGATTGTCAAAGTCCGATAACTGTGGAATCTCTTGAATGACGCAACCAAAGAATTTGAAAATCAAAATGAAGCTTTCTTATAATTTTTTATTAGTTGATACTTTGAACTAGCTGTCAGTAACTGCGAGTACTCTCAGATCTGTACTTTGTGTCTCTTTTGTTGTGAGGGATGTATAAATTCCCTGCCACGTCCAGTCTGTGTTTTTGTTAGATGTTTTTCTGCTTTGTATCGATCTGATGAGTTAAGCCCACTTCAACTGATTTTTATAGTGTGTTCTTATGTTTTTATGTGACCACTGTCCCAGGTTAAGGGGAGGGTTGGCGCCTTCAATCATGTTTAATCCCGCCACATTCTCTATGTGCCTGTCCCTAGTCAGGAGCCTGTAGTTGAGTGGTTTTCGTTGGTTTTCGTAAATTGTTTTGTTATAAATTAGGTCGTAAGTTTTTTCAGTTGAATTGTTTCACCTTTTACGTGTCGTGGACTTTCATAGCCGACTATACGGTATGGGTTTTTCTCATTGTTGAAGGCCGTGCGGTTGCACATAATTGCTTACATCCACTTTCATTTGAACATTTGTGGATATTTGTCTCATTAGTAATTACACCTTTTATCCTTATTTTTATATTTTATTAATCCTTAGGCTAATTTTCCGTTTAAGTTCTGTGGGAATTGGTTAATGCAAAAATTTATAGGAAATATTCATGGATGAACTACAGTATACTATAACACATCCCATCTAAGACAGGCTTATAATACCACACTTGTGAGTATATACACAAAGGAGATAACTAACACCTCTCCCATACTTAAACAACCACATTAACCACAACTTACTTAAAAGTATGACACAGCGAAGCGCACCAAAGTTTTTAAGAAAGCCAATACTTGTGTAGTATGTATTGATATATGTATTTAACACGGTAGGTATCGTGTCCGGCTGAGATCGTGGTTTTCTAGTGAATCGGTCCACTTTTTTCGAGTGTAGATCAGGTTATTTCGAGTAATAATACACGCGATCAGAGAGATTTACAGCTATTTCGCGAGTATAATAGTTTTGTTCGTGACTGTTCATCTTATTCTGAATGCTATACATATTTTGAGCACAAACGACGCACAATTTTCTTGTAGTTCACTTACAATTCAGTGTTTTATATTGTCCGTATTTTTTCACAAGCAACATTTAATAACGTTTTTCAACAAATGGTCCGGGTTTTTTGAAAAATATGTGAATAAGAAAGAAGACATGCTTAGGCTTAAAACTGACTTTTTCTAGTTTGTAACTCTTATTTAGCAAAGGACAATAACATATATTCTTAATAAGTCCCAAAAACATATTACTATGTTGATCAAATAACCCTTTTCAATTTATTGATAACTTTCTGTTCTGAAAACATTTTTACAATAAACTTGCAATATTACTAGTCGGAGATATAAGAAATCACTTGGATCCTTTTAAAACGGTCTTTAGAACCGAGTACAGGGACTCATAATCTTTTCAATTTCATTTCATTCTACCTTTGTTTTTACAGACAATAATATTTTATGATTGATATATATTACAGTGATAAAAAACATGGGAGCAAGAAAACTAAGAAAAGCAGTAAAAAATCAGAAAAATTCAATATAAACCAAAAATTCTACTAGAAAAGCCGCCCCAAAAAAAAAAATCAAAAAAATTACAATTACATTTGAATTGAATGGAATATCTAATAAAAAAATGAAAAACAACACTTTATAAATTTCATGCGTTCGAAGCGCTTTTTTTAGTTTTTCCTTCATCCGGAACGCCCAAAGCCGAATATCTGAAAGCCTAGGATGTGAAAGAACCGAAACATTTGAAGAGCTATATGACCAAAAGGACATAAAAATAGCCAAATCCATCTAAAGTCGACTTTGCCTGCTGGAGTTGAGACCTTAATTAATTTATAATTTTTAAATTTATAAACGGACAATTTTTTTAATGCTTGATTGTTGGTTGCTTAACGTTCAGTGGAAAATATTTCATGCATGTTTAGGATGAGAACAAATTTAACAATAAATCCAATAGGGATGAAGGTCGGGAAATTTAGACTGTCACTGAAAATGAGGGTATTTTGGATATGGACAGAAATTTTGCCTTGCAACAGGCCACCTACGGACCCCTTAGCGTGCAGTGAGCGTGACTATCTCTCTACACGCTCCATTCTGACCGGACATGGCTGTTTTCTGGAACATCCCGCACTGCAAAACGGACGCCGCACTTTGGCAATTTTTCAAATCCCAAAGTCCCCCTTGGATGTAAACACTTTTAGAAAGGTTTATTATAAACTATGTCAGTTCCGAAGTACTTATTACTAAGCTGATGGGGGAACTTATCTAATGTATTTGGTAAACAAGGAAATAAATAATCTGTAAGCTTTAATACGATACTTTTGAAATAATAAAAAAAACGAAATGTGTATATAATATGCGTACACCTCACAAATATACATTGTTAATCTTTATTCCTTAAATTTCGGATGGAAATGAAGCTATGATTGCGCTTTATTTCCGTGTGATCAAGCATAGCATACGCTTGATCAGGCCCCTCCTCACAGTAGGAGCATTTGAAAATTGTTCTTGATTTCCATTTCTAGAACGATAAAACATATTACCATCAAGACAAATAGTAAATGACAAATTTAGGATGTATTTTCTGTTAAAATAAACCACACATTTACCCGCTTTACAAACTATGTGGACATACGTCTCAATCCAACATGTCTGAGCTCGCGTAAGGATTGTTTACATCACGAAATATTTACTGTATGAAATCCATTTCGGTACACTAACATGAGAATTTCTGAATACAAATGAATGATGCCTTTCATGAAATGTACGTGTTAATACAGCATTGACAAACTGGTTTAATGCATTGTTTCCAGCTTTGAAAGTACTTTATTTGAACCTTTTTATTGTTTTTTAAACGTAAATGCACTGACATATTACATTTGTAAGCCATAGGAATTTTGCTTTTTTCACTCGATAAAACAAGGATGCACTCGAAAAAACACGGACTGCTATCGAAAAAACACGGACATATAAAAACGATTTTACTCTCATAAATGTCATTTTTAATGCAAAAACAAGAATTTTTGTAAAGTATTTAATTATATATAGATTCCATGTATGCATTTCCGCTGACATTTGCATTGGTATGTGTATGAAAATGGTTTTAATCTAAATTTTGGAATAGAGCATTGTAAGGCTAAATTAAACGTTTTTAAAACAAAATGATATAGGGTTGATAATATCTTTTTATTACAAATACTAATTTACCGTTGATTATCTTGTATATAAGGTTGTAGCATCTTTTTTTTTACGTCTTACCAGAAAGGAAGTCTGTTTGTTTACATTTTTGATAATATTCACTCGAAAAAATGTGGTCACACTCGAAAAAACCCGATCATATCACTCGAAAAAACACGATCCCAGCCGGACACTATACCTACTGTGAAAAAGATAAGTTGTTACAGTACGTTCTTTTTACATGATTTTAACAGTGTATCATAGTCGCAAACAATACGTAGCTTTATAAAATCACCGTTGTCACAATGACATCCTATGATTTCAATCTATACTCATCAATGACATGATTTATTAGTTTAAGGAGTAGAAATTGCATGGCCTAACAAACTATATATTCTCTGCTTAAGTAGTATGGTTTAGTATCGAACTAGTAACGAAGTACACGAAACAAACTTAAGAACATGTATGAGTTCCTTTGATGAAGGAAAAAGTGAAAAGGAAATGTTTATGTAGCGTCTAGTGTAATATCAGTTTTGATTGGATTATGTCATTTATTTAGGTAAAATAAAATTCTGTCGGAACGTCATGCAAAGTAGGCAGACTAATCTCATTTCCCTTTATTTGGAGGTAAATACCCTAACCACACCCCTCTATAGAATATTTGTGGAGAAAAGAAGAAAGCTCGTCGTAATATTATCCGATATTAAATGATCGGAAAATTTGATTGATAAATAATTTAATATTTTACATTTTCTGTATTCAGGTTGAAATTGTTACCGTCTCCCCGGAGACGGTCTTAAGAGTTGAACGATGCACAGTCTGTGGGCTTCTTACTATCTGATTGGAAGATAATTACTGACTCTATAATAGTGAAGTTCGTTGATTGGTTGGGGCAATCATAACCTAATCAATGCCTGTTAATCCCGTAGAGTGTCGGATTTGAACTCTTTATTTTAGCAAATAGATTTTGCCTGGTAACAATTATCTATATGTAGCCGAAACTCGTAAAATTTTGTAAACACACATGTGATTATTTCACATTCAATCCAGTCACACTGCCAAGTTATACGTACAGGTTATACACGAAAACATAGGATAACACCGCGCATGCTTTTTTCTTTGGTTATAAATATTTTTTCTTATTAAGATAATCAAAAGTCAGCAAAAACATCGAAAACGGAGATATTCAAATCATTTACCGGTATTTTCAATTAATATAAGTTTACAATGGAATCTTTAACTCAGGGGGCGGCGGCACTTCGACTTTTTTATGGTAGGGATCATCCCGGATGACTAGCTGAGACATTCAATACCCCACCCTTTTCATATATTTTGATTAACAAAAGAACATACCATAGCTATCATACTTTTTTACAATAATTATATCTGCATATATCTATCATTGTTACGCTTTTCATGGGGAGCTAAATAGAGTTGACAAATGTCTTAAGCATTAACGACAGTAATTTTAATTGCATCTGTAAAAAAATATCGACATCTGATTAGTTTCAGATTCACAATCATCAACCTTCTTATATATTTCACCTAAATTTCTCTACCAGCGGCTCATCTCTTCCACTCAATATAATAAGTGCCCCCTCCACATACCCAAAGATATTTAGGGGATCCGTTGTCTAGCTCTCCCTAGATCTTCCTATCAACATAGCAGACGTTGAAGAACAGAAGACAAAAAAAAATTCCAAAGGGGAATATAAGAAGAATAAAAAAAAAACTACTCTCAGACGAGTAAAGCAATTAAACATGTATGCTAGCATATTTTAAGCAATATTCAATATTTATGCATGATTCAAAAGGAGATTTGAACTATACATAATGTATTTAGAAAGCAACCCAATTAAACAACAACAAAAACAAAAAAAAAAACAAAACAATATACTTCTAAAGTTCAACATATGGTCTTTTACAATGGACATGTCATTACATTATTTTAAGTTTTTTATCCTCCCAAGTCTAACTTTATTATATAGGATAGTTGTGAATACATGTATAAAATATCCTAATGGCAAAAAATTCGTAAGGGGTTACGAGGAAGGGGTCTGTGTCTCGACTGCGATTGCTGCTATCAGTGCAAAAGTGTAATGTTGACTTAAAAAATGAGTCCATTTATCAGTATAAAAAAAAACATTAAAAAAAACCTTTATAAACATACAAATACTATGATCATAATAAAAAAAAAAACATTTATATATTAACATACGCACAGTCTCCAACAAAAGGTTATATAAATCCAGTATGCCAAGCTTTGAAGGACAAGTACGATAAGGGCCTTATTCGTCACCCAACATTAAATGGTAAATTAAAAGTAACACAACAACAAACGATACAGTATCAAACTGCATACTTAATATAATTTTTTGGTAAAATTTGTTGATTCTATTATGTTGATGGCCTCATAGTGAATCTAAAATAGCATTGCAGAACTTATCACCTTCTTAATAGCAAATGACATTATAATAATATGATAATTTGAAAAAGAATGGCGAAACTACTATCTTTTGAATTTCAAGCGCTTACAATAGGTCTTGTATAACACATTACCCTTTTGAGTATTTTTTTTCAAAAGTCCAATAAAACCAAATAATCTCAAAAGAGAAACATTTAATTGTAAGAATACTCATTATTCAAATGTAGAAAAACAGGCGTTGGGCATTCCACATTGCAGTCCAACTACAATGAAAAGACAAGATATTACAAAAAAAAAAAAAAAAAAGAAAGAAAGACCATACATATGTAAAGCTTTACATTTTAAGGATTATTTAAAAAAAAAATGTTAGATACCGTTTGAAATAAATCATTTGTGTTCTTATATGTTTAGATTTTACTACGCCTCATTCCTTGCACTTTCGATGCCTATTATGAATAAAAAACATTCAGGTGGAAGCGGACATACTTTTCTAAGACAAAGAAATAAGCAAACAACCAAAGAAAAGGGAAACGAACAACATATCTGTTTGAAAAATAAAATAATCGATAAAAAGGTACAAACGCAGATGCATAAGACTTTACCCCCTCCGTTTCCTGTGTAAATACATTCCCCCAAAAAAGATATTGGTAAATCTAAAAAATTGTATAAGCCTTTTATAAGTTTTATAATCCACTACAATTTATATACAAGGCTATTCTGAATGAATTAAACTACAAAGCGAAAACATATTCCACTTTCATCAGCTAAAGACGGCTAGCTTTTTAGAAAAGCTATTACTTGTTTTCCTTAATCGGCGAAAGATTTTCCTTTATAGTGCAAACATGTTGCGTTTATTTCTATTTCAAATCAGTTAATTATTAGTTTAACTTTGAAATTTTCGTTAGAGTAAAAGTCTTAATTCAAACTCTTGCATGTTCAACTTTGATATTCAATTTAGATGAATTGTTTATATCATATTGTAGTAAATGTAGTGTAGTGATTGCGTCAACAATAACACACATCATAAAATACCATTTGGATGAATTGTTTATATTATCGGTAATTTGTGCATTTTTCCTTTGATGTGTACTCGCTGATAATGTCAGTATCAGTGGACTGGTCGTGATAAAAAAAATTATTGGGTCAGTTCGCAATTGACATGCGCGAGTGCACCGCGTAGGAATCTACTTTCCCTTTCATTCACAAAATCGCACGTAATATTTTTTCGCAGAAACGCACGAGTTTTTTGGTGAATAAACACTTGTCATTGTTTGAAACTTTCAGTAAAGTTAGTTTAATCTTTTTGAACGATTGTGTGAAAATTTGAACAGAAAATGTACAAAAAACCCGAAAAACTTAAAAAATTTCCGTTATCTGCAGTATTATTGATAGCTTTCCTTACTATTTACAAAGATGTATAACTAACATATCGTCCATGCTATTCCGATCTGAGTTTTTATTCATACATAGTTTAGTGCTGTTCCAAGCTGTCTTCTTTTTCTGTTTCTTGAGAAGTATTTGTTTAACCTGTTCAATCACTATAAAGTGTTACAATTCATATTTAGACGCAACACATAAATAGTGACCAAAAAGGTACCGCTATCGCATGAGAGAAGCTAGAAAAAAAAATAAAATGTACACATTTTAGACATTTTTGTGGGACCATCATATACAATTAAGGAGATGTGGGTTCATTGTCAATATATAGACAGATATTCATAGACCAAACAACAAATCAGCGAACAAATTCATATGCGGATCCAGGATAAATTTTGAAAAAAGGGGTGCCCGGGGGGCCCCAAATTAGACAACGTTTGTTGTGGAACAGGTAAAAAGTCTGCATTAACCATAAATGTAGCCTTAATAAGGGATGCCCCGGGTCGCCTTCCCCTAAATCCGCTGCATAGGGCCTTCAATGTTTCATATTTCTGGTCCGGGTTGAAAAATAAATGACATGACTTTGAAAAAAAAAAGAATTTTAAGCGAAAGTAAATAGACAAATGTTGAGTGACATCTATTAAAATGTTTGAAATAATTATGAAGTCGACAAGAAATGAGCTTGTTCAGATAATTTCAGTCAGCCTACAGACTCGTTGCCTCCTGCCTGTAACAATGTCTGCTTTCCTAAAATGATTTGAAATCAATGTGATCGTTTTCAGGATGAACGCTGAGCGTATAATGACAAGATAAATGTATTGTTTAAGCAAATTCAACTGTAAGTAAAAAGATTTAACTTAAACTTCTAAAACAATGATAAATCTGCTGATTCATACCGTATCATTCTATGATTTGGGTAAAAAAATAAAGAAATTTGACTTACCGGTATGCTACCATTATATTCGGCATTGTTAAAGTCATGTTCAAAGAAGAATTAATGAAACGCATGCAATAATTCATTTTCAATACTTTGTGCAAGGGAACGCCATGTTTACTGCACTGTGACAAAATTTCAAATGACGTAATGCAGCCTGTGACGTCAAGTGTGATTCGCCGTGATTTGACACGATAAAGTAGTTCGTTTGTTATTTTCTGTATTATTGTAGTGATTTTCGTTTTTTCATAATTACCGATAAAAAGAATAAAGGACTTTTTGTTTTTGATACTGACTTTATCATTGTAAAATATCAGGCTCGCCCTTCGGGCTCGACTGATATTTTACCGTGATAAAGTCAGTATCAAAAACAAAAAGTCCTTTATTCTATATTTATATTGTAGTAAATGTAGTTTAGTTATTACGTCAACAGTAACACACATAGTTTAGTTATTACGTCAACAATAACACACATAGTTTAGTTATTACGTCAACAGTAACACACATAGTTTAGTTATTACGACAACAGTAACACACATAGTTTAGTTATTACGACAACAGTAACACACATAGTTTAGTTATAACGTCAACAGTAACACACATAATTAAGTTATTACGTCAACAGTAACACACAAAGTTTAGTTATTACGTCAACAGTAACACACATCATAAAATACCATACCCCACAGTTGTGTTTATTTTTTCATATTGGATGGTGTGGGAGGAGTTTGCAACCGCTTGCTGGTAGGGTCCTGATTAAACGAGGAAAAAACAAACTAAACAAAAACAAACACGGTATTTCATAAAAACAAGAATAAAATAAGGATTTTTATGGGAACATGATTTGATTGTTATTCAGGCATATGTGTTTCCTTAAACATTGCTGTATTCAATTTAGGGGTCATGAATGAACGAATTTGATTGTTTCTGTTTTTGTGTCGTTGTGTTGCTGTCTAATTGAAGTATCGCCGCATCTGATTTTACGGATGAATGGCACTAAAATGATTTTTTTAAAATTTTATTGGTTAGTAAACAAAAGACCAAAAAGCTCACAAATTCAATAAGAGTCAACAACGGGACTTTTATTAGTTTGTTAGCTTTTACTCAGCTGTGCACATTCATAGATTTAAAAAAAATGAACCATTACTAATTTGTCGAGCTGCTGACCAAGTTCAAAAGAAAAATAATAATCATACAATGTATAAAATATTTGTTTTTTTTTTTTGTGTTTGCGTTTTCTAGCACTCTATAATTTTGAAAGATAATTCGACTTCTTAGTCTATCCTGACCTCGAATATTTACCAATTTAATCTCAGACAGTTTAGAGATTTTTGACATTTGTACATGTTAATTGCATGTTGAAAAAGAAAAAAAAAACGTTTTCACTTACAGAAAGGATAAGCAAAAGGAACAATTTTCACTGAATTTATTTCACAATAGTGTCATTTCCTAAAGTCTCAATCTTACTTTAATTCATAGCCATATGTATGTTTTTAAAGTTCCTAACAGTGTTTTGGTTTACTTATAAACAGGTCGTTGAATTAAATTATAAACGCCTTGAGAATGCCAAGAAACATCAATTTTGAAAGGTTTTGGTAAAGTTTTAGTATTTATTCCAAAATGTATTAGAAGGACATCGTTATCCAAAACCATAATTATGTTGGAAGTAAAGCCATGTATATTGTCTTTTGGAAACATATTGATTCATTTGAGTTAGCGATGTCCTTCGATGCAAAATTTGACAAAACTGAACATGTAAAATTTGCAAATTAGTTTAAAAATTCATTCGACGAAAACATTCATTTTTTTATTTTATATATGTATTTGATATAGACTTGATATATCTAATAATCAATTTCCAGTAGGTTTTGGCAAATTTGAGTCTTTACCCTGTGAGTGAAACAAAAAAAAAAGAGCCCTACTCCTCTATACGTTTTTACCAAAATTCTAAATTTCAAAAAGTTCAAATCATTGTAAATTTTTAATGAATTTTAAGGCATAACATTAAGCACTTAAAACTCAAGGACGTTTTAAATATAAAGGTTTTTGGCATCAAAGCTAATTTGATATATCAAAATTTTGAAACTTAAAAAATCAATCAGACATTTGGAATCTTTAATATATTTTATTAACTTCAAGTTTAAAAAAAGGTTAAATTTTGAATCGTTAAACTTCACACGCACCAATGGTGCGTTATCAACTAAACTATTGAACTGAAAAGTATGTAAAGGTTTCCCTTTGTACGTTTTTGTTTATCCAAAGTACTGTTCATTCTTGCGTGATAATGAAATCACCTGTTACAATTTTCTCATTTGGATTGATTTTTATAAATACATGTAAACAAAGTAACAGATGTTGAAGTATATTGAATCCTAACGGATTACGTATACAAAAAAGGTTGACGAGGATGGAAAAGGTAAGTTTTTTTCATTCATAAAAATTATATACCAGTGTATCTATATGATTTCTCTAGTTATATAATAATATGATAACCTATGGCTGATCCAATAGTATGATTATAAATAAACTCATCATAGATACCAGGATTATAATAGAGTATCCATATGGTTGATCTTGTTTGAACCGCTTTTCATTCTTGTTTATTCCTTTCACTATGAGGGTACGCGCGGACCAAAAAGAAGCGTTGATGAATAAATGAGATATCCGTTGAACAATGTAAACATCACAAACTTGAAACTCATCCCATGAATTTGGATCTGTTACATTTTCATATCGTTAGACCTTGGTGTAAATTTAGGTTAAAAGAACACGACTTTTAATTAAAAAAAAAAAATTAGCATATTAAAATGCCTCAGGTGCTTTTCTGCAATATTAAATTTTCTTGCGTCATTATTTTATCTTACTTTGTAATGTCTTCCTCAAATTAAAGTTTCGGCAAAAGATAACAAAAAAAAAAAAAAAAACGAAATAAAGAAAGAAACGTAAGAATACTACGGTGGCAGAATGCGGCCATGAAAGAAAAAAAAAATATGTTGTTCCCTCAAGATACTATGTCGTTCCCTCAAGATGCTATGTCGTTCCCACAAGATAGTTATCTCGTTCCTCAAGATGTCGTTCCTCAAGATACTATGTCGTTCCCACAAGATAGTTATCTCGTTCCCAAGATGAAGATAGTTATCTCGTTCCCGTTCCCTCAAGATACTATGTCGTATCTCGTTCCCTCAAGATACTATGTCGTTCCCACAAGATAGTTATCTCGTTCCCTCAAGATAGTATGTCGTTCCTCAAGATGATATGTCGTTCCCACAAGATGTTATGTTGTTCCCACAAGATAGTTATCTCGTTCCTCAAGATCAATGTACTATGTCGTTCCCTTAAGATATTATGTCGTTCCCTCAAGATATTATGTCGTTCCCATAACATAGCAATAAAATTATATTAATATATTAACTATCTTGTGGGAACGACATAATATCTTGAGGAACGATTTAACTATCTTGAGGAACGACATAGCATCTTGAGGAACAACATAACATCTTGAGGAACGACATATCTTAGGAACAACATAACATCTTGAGGGAACGACATAGTATCTTGAGGGAACGACATAATTTCTTGAGGGAACGACATAGCATCTTGAGGGAACAACATAACATCTTGAGGGAACGACATATCATCTTGAGGGAACGAGATAACTATCTTGTGGGAACGACATAGTATCTTGAGGGAACGACATAGTATCTTGAGGGAACGAGATAATTATCTTGTGGGAACGATATAGTATCTTAAGGGAACGACATAGCATCTTGAGGAACGAGATAACTATCTTGTGGGAACGACATAGCATCTTGAGGGAACGACATAGTATCTTGAGGGAACAACATATTTTTTTTTCTTTCATGGCCGCATTCTGCTACCGTACTACTACCATTTCACAAAGTCGCTTTTCAAAATGTCAATTATTAACAATAACCCAGCTAGAAAGATTCATGTCCTGATTAAATCACCATAGCTGTAGTACGTATGTATGTAAACAATTAATATGACTTTTTTTCACAAGTAAAGGTTACTAGATGTAGAGCTTAATGAAAAATAATTTGTTTTTTTGTCTCGTTGACCACGTATCTTGTTCCACTATTACGGAATGTTAGTTTAGTTTGCTTCAGCACACAACTAAATCGTATACAAATTATCCATCTAAAATAGGTCCTCTTCAATTAACAGAAATACCTCTACATATTTCTTTTGTTGTCTGAGGGAGTATTGCTGCTTCATTTAAGTATATCACATCTCCTTACATTCATATACACATTCACCAACAATAATTATATAGAGAACATAATCGTATAAGCTATAATTTAGATATCAAAGAGAATTTTACAAAATATTACAATAAACAAATAAGTCAACGACTGAAATTACATTTGATGAAATGCTATGATTAAACGATTAAAATGATTATATAATAAAATAAGGAGAAATGGTATGATTGTCAATGAGACAACTATCCAACAGAGTCCAAATGGCGTTGATTTATGCAATTAAAGGTCATCGTACGGCCTTCAACAATGAGTAAAATTCATACCGTATAGTCAGCTCTTAAAGGCATATTATATATGACAAAATGTGAAACAATTCAAACGAAAAAAAAACTGAAGTCCTAATTATGACAAAACAATGAATGAAAACCAGACAGAACAGGTAGGTCTGGAACCAACGACCACCTCTTTATTACAGACTCCGAGAGGTCTGGAACCAACGACAACCTCTTTATTACAGACTCCCGAGAGGTCTGGAATCAACGACAACCTCTTTATTACAGTCTCTGAGAGGTCTGGAATCAACGACAACCTCTTTATTACAGGCTCCGAGAGGTCTGGAATCAACGACAACCTCTTTATTACAGGCTCCGAGAGAGGTGTGGCAGGATTAAACATGTTTGTTAGCGCTCAACCCTTCCCTAACCTGGAACAATGGTGGAACAGCACAACATTAGAACAAACTATAAACATCATTTGGAAAAAACACTTGACTCATCAGATGGACACTAAGCACAAAATTCACAACTAACATAAAATATCGATCTAAAAGTACCCGCAGTTACTGAAAGCTAGTACAAAGACAATAACAAAGTAACACATAAATCTTGTTCTACCAGAGTATGTTCAATTATTGTTAAAATATTTGTTTTTAATGTAAAACATTATATCGTATTGTACAATAAATCAATTGAACATATTTGAATATTAGCGTTTATTTCGTTAAATATAGTATCAGCTCAAAACGTATATACTTTTCATTCTTCTTCTTCTAAGTTTGGAGTTATATTTAATTCTTCGCTTATCAATGTGTATAACAAGTATTAAATAAGATAATGTTTCAAATCTTCAATTAACCAACCATAGATACAACCGGGTTCGTTACATTATTTTTATGGAGTTGATCAGCATTTGATAGGTTGCATGTGCGACGGAGTTCGGAAAGATGAATGGATGGTGTCCAGTTATTTCATGCATATTAATTTCGATAACATGTGAATGCGATTTAACAATGAATCACACTTTATACTAAATTGACATATTTAGTCGGATTCTTACATGGTCAATATAAAACTTGTCAATCTACCAGAAAGCAATCGTCTGACTCCGAGCAGTAAAGTCTTTGCTCTTACTCCTTAATGCTTTTTGCTGAGCGGAAAAACAGAAAATACCAGTTTTAAAATCTTTGTTGGCCCGTTCGGGAATTGAACCCACAACCTCCCGCACTCGATGCAAGCACGCTAATTATAAATAAGGACCATCGAGGTGGTTAGGGTTGTGTTTGAAGAATATTTAATGATCTACAATCCGAATAAATAAATATAAGTTTTTTTTTTCTAATAGAACTAGACCTGTTAGCTTCTTTAAATCAATTAATCTTCGAAATGTTGCGAACAGTATAGTCTAAATGGTATAGAAGGGAAACGGGAGTAAAGCGAACAGTATAGTCTAAATGGTATAGAAGGGAAACAGGAGTAAAGCGAACAGTATAGTCTAAATGTTATAAAAGGGAAACAGGAGTAAAGGCCTATTATTGATTCTCAATAAAAACAAGACATATATACAAGACGAGTACAATACATGTAACTTAACAACACAAAAACGACACAGACAGTCAATCAGAACCTTTACTTTTGATCCAGATAATAAAAGTTGCATAGTCGCTTCAATTGTCACTTCATCGATGCCAGATATCAGTATTTTAGTTACATAGTTTGCATGGTAGACAGCTTTGAAAAATACATTCAAATTTACACGTGGACAAATAAGCCATTGTAAGGGATAATAATATGATATTCAGTGTGTGTGTGTGTGTGGTGGGGGTGGGGCAGATTCAATAAGATCTGTGTTCATGGTAGCTGAGGGAACGACATAGCATCTTGAGGGAACAACATAACATCTTGATGGAACGACATATCATCTTGAGGGAACGAGATAACTATCGACATATCAACTTGAGGAACGACATATATCTTGAGGGAACGACATATCTCTTGAGGAACGAGATAACTATCTTGTGGGAACGATATAGTATCTTAAGGGAACGACATAGCATCTTGAGGAACGAGATAACTATCTTGTGGGAACGACATAGCATCTTGAGGGAACGACATAGTATCTTGAGGAACAACATATTTTTTTTCTTTCATGGCCGCATTCTGCCACCGTACTACTACCATTTCACAAAGTCGCTTTTCAAAATGTCAATTATTAACAATAACCCAGCTAGAAAGATTCATGTCCTGATTAAATCACCATAGCTGTAGTACGTATGTATGTAAACAATTAATATGACTTTTTTTCACAAGTAAAGGTTACTAGATGTAGAGCTTAATGAAAAATAATTTGTTTTTGTCTCGTTGACCACGTATCTTGTTCCACTATTACGGAATGTTAGTTTAGTTTGCTTCAGCACACAACTAAATCGTATACAAATTATCCATCTAAAATAAGTCCTCTTTAATTAACAGAAATACCTCTACATATTTCTTTTGTTGTCTGAGGGAGTATTGCTGCTTCATTTAAGTATATCACATCTCCTTACATTCATATACACATTCACCAACAATAATTATATAGAGAACATAATCGTATAAGCAATAATTTAGATATCAAAGAGAATTTTACAAAATATTACAATAAACAAATAAGTCAACGACTGAAATTACATTTGATGAAATGCTATGATTAAACGATTAAAATGATTATATAATAAAATAAGGAGAAATGGTATGATTGTCAATGAGACAACTATCCAACAGAGTCCAAATGGCGTTGATTTATGCAATTAAAGGTCATCGTACGGCCTTCAACAATGAGTAAAATTCATACCGTATAGTCAGCTCTTAAAGGCATATTATATATGACAAAATGTGAAACAATTCAAACGAAAAAAAAACTGAAGTCCTAATTATGACAAAACAATGAATGAAAACCAGACAGAACAGGTAGGTCTGGAACCAACGACCACCTCTTTATTACAGACTCCGAGAGGTCTGGAACCAACGACAACCTCTTTATTACAGACTCCCGAGAGGTCTGGAATCAACGACAACCTCTTTATTACAGTCTCTGAGAGGTCTGGAATCAACGACAACCTCTTTATTACAGGCTCCGAGAGGTCTGGAATCAACGACAACCTCTTTATTACAGGCTCCGAGAGAGGTGTGGCAGGATTAAACATGTTTGTTAGCGCTCAACCCTTCCCTAACCTGGAACAATGGTGGAACAGCACAACATTAGAACAAACTATAAACATCATTTGGAAAAAAACACTTGACTCATCAGATCGACACTAAGCACAAAAATTCACAACTAACATAAAATATCGATCTAAAAGTACCCGCAGTTACTGAAAGCTAGTACAAAGACAATAACAAAGTAACACATAAATCTTGTTCTACCAGAGTATGTTCAATTATTGTTAAAATATTTGTTTTTTAATGTAAAAACATTATATCGTATTGTACAATAAATCAATTGAACATATTTGAATATTAGCGTTTATTTCGTTAAATATAGTATCAGCTCAAAACGTATATACTTTTCATTCTTCTTCTTCTAAGTTTGGAGTTATATTTAATTCTTCGCTTATCAATGTGTATAACAAGTATTAAATAAGATAATGTTTCAAATCTTCAATTAACCAACCATAGATACAACCGGGTTCGTTACATAATTTTTATGGAGTTGATCAGCATTTGATAGGTTGCATGTGCGACGGAGTTCGGAAAGATGAATGGATGGCGTCCAGTTATTTCATGCATATTAATTTCGATAACATGTGAATGCGATTTAACAATGAATCACACTTTATACTAAATTGACATATTTAGTCGGATTCTTACATGGTCAATATAAAACTTGTCAATCTACCAGAAAGCAATCGTCTGACTCCGAGCAGTAAAGTCTTTGCTCTTACTCCTTAATGCTTTTTGCTGAGCGGAAAAACAGAAAATACCAGTTTTAAAATCTTTGTTGGCCCGTTCGGGAATTGAACCCACAACCTCCCGCACTCGATGCAAGCACGCTAATTATAAATAAGGACCATCGAGGTGGTTAGGGTTGTGTTTGAAGAATATTTAATGATCTACAATCCGAATAAATAAATATAAGTTTTTTGTCTAATAGAACTAGACCTGTTAGCTTCTTTAAATCAATTAATCTTCGAAATGTTGCGAACAGTATAGTCTAAATGGTATAGAAGGAAACGGGAGTAAAGCGAACAGTATAGTCTAAATGGTATAGAAGGAAACAGGAGTAAAGCGAACAGTATAGTCTAAATGTTATAAAAGGAAACAGGAGTAAAGGCCTATTATTGATTCTCAATAAAACAAGACATATATACAAGACGAGTACAATACATGTAACTTAACAACACAAAAACGACACAGACAGTCAATCAGAACCTTTACTTTTGATCCAGATAATAAAAGTTGCATAGTCGCTTCAATTGTCACTTCATCGATGCCAGATATCAGTATTTTAGTTACATAGTTTGCATGGTAGACAGCTTTGAAAAATACATTCAAATTTACACGTGGACAAATAAGCCATTGTAAGGGGATAATAATATGATATTCAGTGTGTGTGTGGTGTGGTGGGGGGTGGGGGCAGATTCAATAAGATCTGTGTTCATGGTAGCTATTAAAACCAATTGTTTTGTATCGTGTATAGCAAATTTTTGTCTTCATTTCCATTTGCCATTGCAATACAATGTCTTTTAAAATCGTGTACAGCAGATTTTGATCTAGTACGGTGACCACAGACATTATTTTCATTAACTATATTTCAGTATTTGAAATTTATACGAAACTTTAACTCTCATATATGTTTGCAATTTCAAAGAAGCAAGGTATTTTATGAATTTCTATCTTCGGATAAAACTGATGATTACGTGTGTATCGGTTCTTAATCAAATGTGGCGAAGCAAGCAGATATATGGCTTTTCCGTTGTATTTTCATATTTGATTTAATCAAACAATTATTAACGTCTGTTGACAAGGGCGATGTATGTCTTTTTAATGTGTATTAATTTTGGCCTCGGATTCTTCATGGCAAATCTGACATGTCATTATTTCAGACATTAGACATCTCACACCAAAATGCTACTTTCTTCATCATATATAACAAGAAAAAAAATATATATCTCGTGCTACTTCTCAATCCTTCATAACATAAAACAAAGAATGAATACATGCATTTCACTTCATAGTGCTGCTTTTAAGTGACATGAAAACAGACAATAGACGGATGCTACTTCTTAATGACATAAAACAGACAATATATGTCTCAAATCAGGACGTTACTTCATTGATGACGTAGAAAATCTATAGACATATATATCACACCAGAGGGCTACTTCCTTCGAGACTTAAAACAGACAAATATATCTCATACCAGGGTGCTACTTCATTCATGACATAACATAGACAAAACATATAATATCATACCGGGATGATACCCTGGAATCTTTCATGACATAAAACAAATAATAGATATCTCATGCCGGAGGAGAGTGTGCTATTTTCTTCACGACAAATAAAATTCCCGAACATAAATTATCTCACGTCATATCAAACAAAATTGAGATGTTTGAAACTAGGGCGCTACTGACATCAATCTCTTTGAAAAATCCAACAGTTGTCTCAAACTAGTGCTATACTCGCTTGAAATGAATTATGAATTATAGTTGTCGCGCTTGTGTGGACCCATATGTATTGCTTCAAATCTAACGATAATTTTTTTGTATAATATGTAGACAACTGTTGTCCACATTTAACTATAATGCTGATATTACAACTTGATATTTAATGTTACAGATAAGTTTATATATGTTGTTGTCTAAAATACCATTGTTCGCCCGACTCTATGTACCACTTTTCCCAGTTCTTGACATGAAAAGTAACTGAAGAGGCAATTTCAGGCATTTACACCACTCAGCAGCTTTGAAATTGCTTCTAGACATTGTTTTCTCTGAAGGCTGATTTTTCCCCAAAAAATACAATCAAATAAAAAGAAACCATTGTTTGGCTATGAAGGAATAACCCCACAAAAGTTAGTTACTTAAAACGTAAACACTTTTATAATTAGGGCGAAATGTATTATATACAGACTTTGAGAACAAATATTGATTAAAAGTTTGATTATTAAATGGAAAATTGATTTTTGATTTAACATATACCAATATTTTGTAGAAACTAAACTTCCATTAAAGAGGAATAACTTTCATTTGACAATTTGGTTGACAAGACGTTGAAGTTAAAGTTGAAGTTAAAAAACGGAGTTTTGCCTAATTACATATCCATTCTTAAATATGTTTAATCCTCTAGAATTCTTGTTGATTAAACAGCAATGTACATTACCGTAATGTAATACTGTTTGCGGTATGAAATTATATCAAACCATGGAAGTAATATTTAAATATTACTTCCATGATCAAACGTAACTTTACAAGACCCCCCACCCCCACACACACAACACTCACAATCTCTAAATTAGGTTTGCAGATATAGTAACTTCCTGCACACTAATTACATTATGCTATTATTTTTTTTCTCCTTCTAGTTTGAAGAAGAAAGCACCCAGTTGTTATCTACAAAAAATAATTGTCTGAAATGGATGTCTTTACTAGCCGGAGGATTCGCTCACGCCATGTTAGCCTCTAATCTAATATTTTATGTTTATATAAATGACATTAAAGAGCGATTTCGTTATGACCAAAAAGAAGGTTAGAACTTAGTTTACGTTCTATTTTGTAGATGAAACAAATATATTTCACGCACATACTTTTTATGCATGTACCTCGATCTATAAAATAAACGAAAAAAATATGTATTATAATATGGACATACTACATGTGCATCCTTTCATATCATTATCTTACATTAACAAGATGAAATCATATACACCTGCACTAAGCATTGCTTGAAGAAATCGGATGAATTATAGGCAACAGTAGTTTACATGTGTTCAAATATCTTAAATCCATATAATTACATTACACGTATGTTTCATTATAATCCGTAATTTTTATTGGCTGGCAACAATCGCGAGGCACTCCAATATCATATTTTATTTTCGTATAAAATACAAAGGCTATGACTGCACGTGGTATCCATGACACTGTTAAAATAATGCATTGAAAAACACAAAGCTTGATATATCTCTTAATTTCATGCTTAAAAACTATGAAAAAGCGTTGATCGTGCGCACATTTTTATTATGAAGCGCTTCCGTGCTTAATACAAAATGTGCTCCGTTCAACGCTTTTACACCCCAATGAAATTATAAAAAGAAGCATTCAATTCTGAATTAAAATATACAAATCAAGATATAACCCCGAGGGAATCTTATGAACTATAAACGGATCGAGACCGGGTTCATCCGCAGTGTATGCGTCTTCTGCTATGTATGCCTCACACGCCATGCGAATTCACACTCAGTCAAAATGTCACAATATGCAGTAATTTTAGAGATCAGAAGACAATTATTCCAAAAAATACACAAATATTGAAAAACAGTGCTTTATTTTTCATCGTTTTATATTTTTATAATTTGAAATACCGAGTCCTTCCTAATGTTTACCATCCATGTTTACTTTAACAAGAGTATAGACATTTTTTAAAAAGATTGTATAAGACATTTGAATAAAAAAGATTGAATTGGGGGATTGGTCAACACAATAAAATTATACTTGGATTCAAATCCTTATTTTTTTCTTATTTTCAGTGGAAGCGTTTGCTTCAATGTTAAATGCTGGAATTGGACTTGGCTTTGTTCCAAATCTTATTGGACAAAAGTTGAAATCAACATGGGTACTAGCCTTTGGCATGGTTTTGAGTACCATCGGTATACTAATGTTATGGAGTTCTACAAAAATGGTATCATTCTATGAAGATAAAAGCTGGTTAATGGCTCTATACTTTCTTATCAGTGGTGAGTAATATGATTGTATTGAATAGCAGATTTCCAAGACGACCATACAAAGTGCGGAACAACAATCTGCATTCTCCCTCGATTCAAGGCCGGTACAACAACAAAAATCTACCACACTTATTCTTTTCTATAGGTATGACAAAGTCATTGTGTGCTAATGTGTGGATTCCAAAACTAATTCAAAACAAATAAAAACAAAATATGTAAGGCTTATACGATGTTATTAAGTACTGATGGTTCTATAAATCAATTATTTGGTTAAGAGTCGGATCGGATACAATGTATCCCTTTTATAGATAAATAAATGTTTGAATTGTGGATTCAAAAATACTTAAATCAGAAAGTGTATTAGATGGAACACACTGGCATAATGTAAAAAGTCTTCTATGAGAATTCCATATATCCAGAGTATCAGGTTTGGAGTATCTATAGTTGCAAGATGCATACACCCTTTTTTCAGATATGTCCGCGTATTGTCAAAGACATACGTTTTTTTATACTTTCGACTGAGCGTGTCTGACGATAACTCTTGTAAACTTTAACAAATACTTTTTGAAATTTTAAGCAAAGATATGCAAGTTTCTATGTAGACTATGGCTACCTTTTCGATTTTTATGAGATTTTTTTCAGAATAGTCTCACCAGAGTAATGAGACTCTTATCCTAAGTAACAGGACAAAATATGCTTTAACGAATCCTCGTAAAAAATATTTACGATGTAAGGTTTAATAAGAACTTGCCCTCAGATTTTTGAAATGATTTTTATATTCAATCGTAGTTGTTTCAGAGTTGTGGGAAACTAAGCAATTTAATATCTCAATCTTGCTTTGAACTTTTCTCATGAAATACTCTGACAATGTTATAACTTATACAAGTAACTGCTCTCCTTTCTTTATACAAATGTATCTATATATCAAACTAGTCTATCTATGTTTTTAAACAAATGCACCAAGTTTCAAGTATATGTGACTTAAAACTACCTTAAAAATTTAACCCGATACCGGACAGACGGACGTACGGCCGGATGTACAGACTGGAAACAGAATACATCGCTCTAAAATCGTAGGCTGGGCATAGCCAGTTAACATATTTTAACCGAACTTCCTAAAATTTATTAATTGACTTTGTAAAACATGACATGAAGAGTTACTTTTGTAGTGTTCTAGTGTCAAAGATTCTTCTTCTGAAAGTCCGCAAAATAATGTCATTTGTTTATACTAATCCAAACAGTAAAATGATTTTTGTTTTCTATTTTTGGTTTCAGGTTTAGGTGGATCTGTTGGATATATAATGGCATTAAGATTCAATGCAGAACATTTTGCAGATGATAAAAGAGGTCGAGTCATAGCTATAATGTTTGTTTTCATAGATTCAGGAATGATCAGTTTTACACTTATTTACTATCACGCTTTTCCGCCAGAAACTCGATTTGAAGGGTTGTTGATAATACTTGTCTCATTTAACGCTGTTGTATATATTTTCTGTATGATATTTTTAAGGCCTCCTTCAACTAACAAACAGTCTGTTGATGAATCTGAACTTCAAATTTCGGGGTTTAAGTACGAAACATTACAAGAAGAACGTCAAATCTTAAAAGAAAAGTCTTTCAGGGATATTCTTGTAACTGTAGATTATCATTTACTGGCTTGGATGTGTTCTTTGACGTTCGCTGTTTCCTTGTTGCTTAGTAACAACATGACAGTGTTGACAAAAGAAGAGGAATTGAGTTCGTTTGATAACGTGACGACGTTGTTATATCCTCCTATTGTAATTATTTCAGCATTATCTTTCAGTGCAGTATCGGATAAAATTAAAAATGTCGTATCGCGAATTACATTCTTAATAATCGGTGGATTATTTCTTGCATTAAGTTCTTTGCTTAATGCATTTTTGTCATCACACAAAGCTATAATTGCAACAGCTTTAGTATTGGCTGCCATTGCAACAGGAATGGTATATACCATAGGACCAACAACTATGAGTGAACAATTCCATATCGACAATTTCATGCGAAATTGGGGAATAGTGATGTTTATGCGGGCGATATTGATAATAATTCTACATGTGATATTTGGGGCTTTTTATGACATAGAAATTCAGGCTACAGATGGGTTGTTTTGTAAAGGTCTACACTGCACACGTAACGGATATATTCTAACATGTGCTGTGTCCTTGATTGCTATTGGACTAGGCATTTGTTTAAACTTTCGTATAAAGAAACGAAGGAGCCAAACATAGGAACATTCTTGAATGGATAAATGAAATAAATTATAAATGATGTTGATGTTGTATTAAAAGTAGGTTTTTTTACTATATTAAAGATTGGTATAAATATGAGAAAGAAGAAAAAAACAAACATGATTATTTTGATTTTTTTCAGATGGTGTAATAAAACAATGATATGATATACGAAAAAAAATTGGTTAAGTAAGACATAAATAATTTAATTAAATAACTATCTTCGAACATTAAGAATTTTTTCAGCAAATTTGGCAGTAAAGCCAATAATCACAGACCCATGAAAATGCATAGACAAGTAAGTACTTGTATATGATTTTCTTTTTCATTTTTTTCACATTGAATTATATATACAGTCTGTTATGTGTATTGTCTATTTCATATTTTTAGATAGTATTATATGAAATAAGAGTTGTCTTTCATTGAACCGGTATACAGAATAATCGATTTTCACCATTTTATATAGTCTTCAATTTTGACACACACACACACACACACCTATACAATAAATTGATATCTAGCGACAACTTTAAAATAAAATTTGTCAATTTGATAGCCAACAGCGGGCTAACAGGGCTTTAAGTAATATAGATACAATGAATAAGCGTTGATTCTTGAAAAAGAAACCATGAGCCCGGAGGGCGAATGGTTTGTTTTTCATGAATCAACGCTTATTCATTGTATCTATTACTTAAACTATTGTGTTAATGTCTTTTCAAAATTAAAGCCTTGTTTTAATTAAAAGGTATTGTAAGTGAGTTTAAATAACCATGTTGTCATGTTCAACGATGCAATAATAAATCTAAGTTCACAACTAATTGGTTAGAAAAATACAAATATAACACAACACGTCTGCCTTTAAAATACCAGATATCTGAATATTATCTGTGTCTACAAAATAAGATATATTCGAACTTATTTCTAATAAAATTGAGAATGGAAATTGGGAATGTGTCAAAGAGACAACAACCTGACCAAAGAGCATATATAAAGTATATATAATAAGTATGTTATCGAAATTTCTAGCAAGAAGCCTTATTCTAGGCACATCACGATTTACTCGCATAGGAATTTTCGAATAAACATTTGTAAAATTATGTAGTAAAACAGATGAAATCATACTATATTTATATAACAAAAATGGACAAATTGAATGTAATCATTTTCGTTTCAAATACGTGAAATAGCCAGTAATAATCCAAAAATAAACGGTAAAACTCGCTATTATTACAAAAGTATCCACAAATCCAAAATAAAAAAAAAAAAAAACAGAAAAAACTAAAGAATAGGGACAACAAAGAGAATACAGGGATTCGAAACTAAACCGACAACTAGACCTTTAACTTGACTCTAACTCATTGATCCTAACCATGCTAACCTCGCGGCTACCAACTTATATTATACGATTGCCTATTATGTACACATAAAGGTACAAGCCCTGTGTGTCCGTTGTACCGATGTATATAATATGTTTCATTTAGATAAATAAAATAGACATTTAAAGTGTAACCCATTGGTAGCCGAGAGGTTTCGTCGATATGTTGATGTCAGTCTCACATAACAGATTTCAAGGACGGGTTCGATTCCCAGTGAAGGCATATCAAAATTACAAAAAAAAATAAAGGTAAGTTTTTAAATTAATTCCATTAGTGAACAGAAATCAGCTAATTAGCCAATTCAAACTTAATGAAATTAGGCGCACAAAGGAAACAATTGAATATAATTCGGTGAATCCATTTCAGCGACAGATTTAGGAAGCGTTGACCCACGGTAAATGAATAGGCTGACGTCACGACAATGGTTTAACTTTAATTAACCATTGTATAGTATGCCATAAATTCAGAACTCAGTTAATACTGTATAATTGTCGGAAGATATATACATAATTTGTATGATCTTTAGTCTGTTTTGTTATAAACCTTTATTACAATAGACAAGTACATTTGAACAACTTGAATACTAATGTCTTATACCATGTTCAGGCAGTCATGGTCATCGTCATTATACATCACCTGCTCTCCATGCTGTCTCTATTAATGACCTGCTGCCATTTATACAAAAGATGTTAGATATTCACCACATTTACACGAAGCTTTATTCATTATCCCTTTCAAAACTTCATTCACTGTACAACTTATGTTTAGATAACACTGTTAGAAACCCCATTCAAACCAATACAAACTTACAGCTTTTATCTCAGATATTGCCAGTCACAGACTTTTCAAACCAGTTCGCATTATAAAAGATGAAAAGGAGAAAACATCCTTTCTAAAACCTTCCTTTGCCAACAATGGTCTCGATGCCATCAACTTGTGCAATATCTTTCATCATAAATCAGTTCACTCGAAAATACCTCCCTATTTTAAAGATCAGTCTGTACCTATTATTTCTTATACCTATACCAAACCAATTGCAACTAAAATTTTCAATTAGAAACACGTGTTGCAGGATCTCAATATTGACGACTTCAAGTTTAAACCTCCTGATTGCAACTTTGCCAGCTCCCCATTCATATATAATCTGACTGGTCACGTTATTACTGGTTGCCTAAACAATCATACTTCTCTGCGAAATGTGTTATCCAAAGGCCCGAAATATCGTGAGCCTTAATCCATCAATTGTAATCAAAACTTTAAAATACTGAAGGATTCGGTCGAGGATTATGCCAGGCAATGGGTTAAACGCAAGAAAAAAGACGTATCTACTCTTTCCGAATGGATTAAGGCTGTAAGTTCTTTGATACAAATCAGAGTTAAAAAAAATGAATGGGTCTTTGAATAACCATGTTACATCAATCATTTTAAAGACCCAAATGTTGCAAAACATCTGTCCTACCTCCATGACAAATATGTTATTGTCCCCGCAGATAAATATCATCGTTTTTGTGTGTAAATCACATTACATAAACTGCTTGATAAATGAATGAGGTTTTGACAATTCACTTGGACACACAACATATACCCCCAGGACAAGGAGGAAATCCTGGAAAATCATAGGTCTGTTCTATGTACCTTTTTTATAAATTTCAACCCCAAGGGTGACTGGGGAATAGAAGTATGGTCACCATTGGTCTTCCTCCGACCGGCAGTAAAACCCTTGCTAAAGTGGGGCGTCCGTTTGGCTGTGCGGGATGTACAAATTTGCAGCCACGTCCGGTCAGAATGAGGACGTTATATCCGATGCCTCGTGTAAAGAGAGTGCCACGCTCTTTGCACGTTAAGAACCCTTGCAACAACTCTTTGAGGGGTCCGCAGGTGACCTGTTGCAAGGCTAAATTTCTGTCCCTATCCAATATACCCTCATTTCTCCGACCTTAATCCCGGAAGTCCCTATTCCAGAACCTACCTATTGTATTTATTGTTAACTTGTTCTCGTCCTGAATATGCATGAAATATTTGCCACTGGACGTTAAGCAACCAACAATCAATCAATCAATTCTAAATTTCAACCATGCAACTGGATCTTTCTTCACTGTATGGGATACCTAACTACATAAGTGGCCTTACAAATAACGTTATATTGTAACGAATTTTAAGTTTCACTGTTCCCTTCTATGTAATCAAGTTTGTACTGTACAGAATTTGTGATATTATGTTTCACAATTTTTCATGTTGATTATATATTGTTCCAAATGTGATTTAAAAATAGCAAATGACGTCATGCTACTTTCGTTTTTGATTATAGAGAATATATTGTTCTGGGTTTAGAATATTTAAATTATTGAGAACAAAAGCTAATATATAGTTAGAATGTGTATTTATCATGGTCTAAAAATGCTTATATTTTATGTAAAGGGGATAACCTGGACAAGTATTTGTTACGTACACAACGTTGATTGACGTTGATCAGCTGTTTTTCTGACAACTGTTGTTATAATCAAATAACCTTATTTAGTTTATAAATACATACGTTTTTGGCATAAAACATGATTACTAAATCATTTTCTAAAACACATGTGATTAACATTGGTTATTAAAGTTAAATTGTTGTATTTATTTAGAAAAACGTCATTCTTACATTGCATTTTAAGGCTTGAGTCGTCGTTTTACTTATATTTTGGAATAATTCTTCCTATTCAATATCTACTGGATGGTTGTAAAAACGATGTTTGAATGAGGCATTTTCATTCTATACAGTGCTCCGTGACAAAGATCTTATAGTTTAATCGTAGCATACAAACCAGTTGTTGGCATGACACGGGTTATGCTCTTCTCATATATTTTATGATGGTATGATACTAAACCCCTAACGGGAGGGATTGTGCCTGATATTCATATGATGAAGACATAATCTTTCAATCAGTTTAATTGAGGTCTGGAGCTGGCATGTCAGTTAACTGCTAGTAGTCTGTTGTTATTTATGTATTATTGTCATTTTGTTTATTTTCTTTTGTTACATCTTCTGACATCGGACTCGGACTTCTCTTTAACTGACTTTTAATGTGCGTATTGTTATGCGTTTACTTTTCTACATTGGCTAGAGGTATAGGGGAGGTTGAGATCTCATAAACATGTTTAACCCCGCCGCATTTTGCGCCTGTCCCAAGTCAGGAGCCTCTGGCCTTGTTAGTCTTGTATTATTTTTACTTTTAGTTTCTTGTGTATAATTTGAGTTTAGTATGACGTCCATTATCACTGAACTAGTATATATATTTGTTTAGGGGCCAGCTTAAGGACGCCTCCGGGTGCGGGAATTTCTCGCTGTATTGAAGACCTATTGGTGACCTTCTGTTGTTGTCTGTTCTGTGGTCGGGTTGTTGTCTCTTTGACACATTCCCCATTTCCATTCTCAATTTTAATATTCATGTTGGCCAAAAGCACAAACGTAACGTCGTTCACCATTGTTTACTTGCCGTAAAGCAGTCTCAATGTCGTTATCAATAATTGTGACGTCATAAGCAAGTGCGTTGCTACTTAGTATAAATAGAGGACACATTATTGTGTTTCTTCAGTCGTGATTTGACTCCCGAGGATACAAATATATAGCAAACAGTACATTCTCGATAAAGGGGCCTCGGTGGCCGAAAGTAGTTATACTGTAATCACTAGCCAAACGCTTAAGTCTCAGACTTTCTTTTGACTAGGATTGTCATTATATCGGTGGTTTCTCCGGGCACTGAATAAAGACGCACGTGGTGCTTTTTAAAACACAAAAAATAAAAATAAATAAATAAATACAAGGTATTATTTATTAGTAGTGACTCAGTCAATATTTTGAAAACAGTCACGAATTATTCTTTCGAAATAAATATAAACAATATTTGTTTAAAGAAATAAGCGACTCAGTAGATTTATAAGTTACATTGAATCCATATTTGTGAGACGCACTTCTCAAGGTCAAAACAATGAGTGTGGAAATGCATTAATGCTATTTCGTAATAAACGATTCAGTCGGGCGACATGCAAACAAAGCCGTATTTTATGATGGTCTCAATAATAAGCATAAACACATCCAGTAGATAAATTAATATCAAATTACATTTATCCGTATTATACTAATATTTTATGAACTGGAATACTTGACCCTACTGTATTATTTGCTTGCTTAAAATTGTTTAAAGTATGGTCTTTTGAATATTTGTTACATAAACTAAATGTTTACTGTTGAAATAAATAGTTTATTTTCATACCGTTTTAAATTTCATTAACACTTTCATACAATTTGAAGGATTTTAGAAATACACCCGGTACCTTGCTTGTGTCAATCGTCAGTCAAAAATAGTTGAGAAACTCACTCCAGCCGTAACGTAGAATGGTGGCCAATGTGGGGACCCTTTAAAAATAAAGAGGGTTCAGAACTTATCTGGAGTGAAATAAAAATAATTAACTGTAGTAGTTAGATATAATCTCAAAGATATGTCTGACGAAAATACGTCTAGACAACCTAGTTTTGTAATGATTTCTGAGATGGGCGAAGAAATGGCTACGACCTCGGGACTTGGCTCACGACTCCCCGCATCTACTCTTGACATAGATAATGATGTAACTAACAAAAGTCTTATAGATCTGACTCCATCAGGAGAGATCAAGATGCGGGTTAAATATACAAGAAATATGTCCACTACCACATTTGCTGACTCTGATAATACTAGTTTAAATGTACATGATTTACGACAGGAACTCATTGAGCATAGGGAAGCAGAACGTAGGATTATGGGATTATTGGGGGGTCATTCTGACGACGGTGGTCGTAAATTTAATAAAAGAATATCCTATGAAGAGGGAGACAGTCTTTTGATTGACAACATACGGGAGTATCTCCGCGATCAAGGTGACCAGTGCTATGGGCCCAGCACTAACTCTTCGTGGAAGGAACCTCCAAACATGCGTGGAGGGGGGTTCGGGACGGTCCGGATGGATCAAAACGGGTGTGTAGGCACCACGACTCCCCAAGAAAGAATGAACACAAATTATAATGTGGGGCAAGGACGAAACAGTATTGAAAACTCCCACTCAATGATGTTTCCTATCCATAATAACCCAAATAGAAATCAAATTTCATTACAGACTAATACCCATATCAAAGATAAGAAGCCCCCAAATTTTGACGTTACAAGTAACTGGCAAGATTTTCTTGTACAGTTTGAAATGGTTGCAGCAGTTAATAAATGGGATGACAATTCAAAGGCATTTGAGCTAGCCACAAGTTTACGTGGTGTTGCACAAGGTGTTGTTACCGAAATTGAACCTTTAAGACGATTTGATTATAATTATCTAGTTTCGTCATTAACATCCCGGTTCGAACCAGTGAACCAAGAGAATATGTACAAAGTTCAAATGAACTCATTCTATAGAAAACAAGACCAAACTTTGCCCGAAATGCCGCAAGAAATAAGGAGAATTACACGTTTGGCTTATCCGACGGTACCTATTGACATAAGAAATCAGCTGGGGAAAGACTGTTTTGTAAGGGCATTAAATGACCCTAAAATTCAACTCTCTATATTCCAAAGAGAACCGAAAACCATTGACGATTGTATACGATTCGGGGTCGAATATGAGTCATTTACTTTGGATCAGAAACGGACCAATAACTCAAAACAAGGGTTACGTAAGATCACAGAGACTGAAGAGTCTGATGATGAGCTAGTAACTCGTCTCTCAAAAATCAGTGATCATATAGGGAGCCTCGCTTTCAATAATAAAAATTCAGACAGAATTATAACTTTCTATTATTGTAATAAGAAAGGGCATATGAAAAGGGATTGTAGGAAACTGGAGTGGGACAAGAAACACAATTGTGTTGTAAAATCAGGGAAAATAGAACGAAACGCTATTTTTCAAAGTACAATAAGTACTCAAGGAACTCAAACAGATAAGCATGTTAGTTTCATGCCTTCGGGAAACCTATAAATGCTGGAGATGAGGATCGGTCACCAGCAACAGATTTTAATGACTCAAGGTCCATATATTTTACTAAGACAAATAAATCAGAAAGTTTATTTCTTAAATGTCTCATCTATGAAATTAATATAAATTGTTTAGTTGACACAGGTGCATATACAATATATGTACATTGTCGGAAAATATAAAATTTATTTGTATGAGCTTTAGAAACAGGACGAAAAGCGAGGCTTGCTGAGCTTTTCTCCTGTTTCGCAGCAGTACAAATAAATTTTATATTTTCCGACAATGTACATATATTGTTTTATCCTGAAATTTACTCCAAACACTTGAGGCTTTAGTTGTTAAAATCTAAATCATGGTCTCTAACTTTTCAAAGAAATCGACAAAGTGTAAACGCGGACCGCGAAGAAGGCCCCAAAATGAACTGGTACGTAAAAGAAATATCCACATTACTGCTTGCTCAACATGGAAGTGGGTAACAGAAGACTTTATTTGTACAAGTACAAATAAAGCAAAACTTTATTTGTGTACCTGTTATTTGTACAATACAAGGCTGATTGCAGGATAAAACTATATGCATTTTGCATCCTAGAATATATGAGATACTGCCAGTTGATTTAAAACCTGAAATAAAGAAACATAAGACTAAACTATGTTTACCTGATGGGGGTTTCATTGATACTTTGGGTTATGTTTGGAAAATTCAAAGTAACACATAAATTCATTATAGCTAATATTGATGTTCCAGCCGTAATTGGGTACGACTTTTTGCACAAATATGAGTGCATTCTTGAGTTAGGAAAAGGTGTCCTTACTCTAGGTCAAAATAGAATACAATTTACTAAATAGAGTCAGATCGACTCTGTATTCCAGATTTTAATAGCTGAAAAATTAATTATTCCACCGAATACTGAAATTATCACTTCGGGTGTGATAAAAGGAGACGCCAGTAGCATAATGAATGCTATGACAGAATCATTGCCCTCAAAACATACTAATAATATATTAATTGCAAAAGCAGTGGTAGATCCAAGTTGCGGACAAATACCCGTAAGAATGGCGAACATTACCGAATTTGAGCAAACAATTCAACCCGACACACATGTTGCTATATGTGAGGCAGTTGAGGTCAATATTGACTCTAATGAGACTAATATAGATAAATTGAGTAAAGTTAATTCTGTCGAAGAAGAAACTTCCAGTCATTTAAGAGACTTAAAAATGAGAAGTAGTGAACTATTGAATGAGGATCAAATAAAACTTTTGAACGATCTTTTAATAAAGTATGATCAAACATTTTCCAAAAATAAAAGCGATCTTGGGAGAGCAAGTGCTATAAAGCATGCAATTAGCACAGGAAACGCCAAACCAATAAAACAGGCACCCCGTCGTTTACCCCTGTCCAAAAGAGATGAAGTAAATGACGAAATACAAAG
The DNA here is from genome assembly GCA_017311375.1 of Mytilus coruscus. Classification (NCBI taxonomy): domain Eukaryota; kingdom Metazoa; phylum Mollusca; class Bivalvia; order Mytilida; family Mytilidae; genus Mytilus; species Mytilus coruscus. The sequence continues at coordinate 26,750,329 of CM029596.1, forward strand.
ACTTCTTGATTGTGGAGTCATTGAACCTTCTAAAAGTCCTTGGCCATCATGTATTGTGCCAGTTACAAAGAAGAGTGACGGCAGTACGAGAATATGCATTGATTTTCGTCCTTTAAATAACATAACAGTGCATGACTCATATCCTTTAATTCGCATCGATGATGCATTAGATGCTGTAAGAGGTTGCAAATGGCTGAGCGTCATGGACCTCTCTAGTGGTTATTGGCAAGTAGAAATGGACGAAAAAGATAAGGAAAAAACGGCTTTTACAAGTACAAAAGGGTTATTCCATTTCAATGTAATGCCTAAGGGCTTATGTAATGGTGTTGCTACTTTTCAGCGACTCATGGAATATACTTTGGCAGGACTTAATTGGCAAACCTGTTTAATATACATTGATGATATCATCGTATTTTCAGATTCTTTTGAATCACATTTGACTAGACTCGGTATTTCAGCTCAAGGCCTAAAGGTTGCCCCTAAGAAATGTTTATTTTTTCAAAATAAAGTTTCCTTTCTTGGACACATTGTCTCAAAGGAAGGAATTGCAGCTGATCCGGGAAAAATTGAAAGTGTTAAAATGTGGTCTATACCCAAGACAATAACAGATGTCAGGAGCTTTCTGGGCACCTGTTCTTTTTACCGTAAATTTATTCAAAATTTTGCTAATATAGCTCGACCTTTACACAAACTTACTGAGAAAAATTGTTCATTTGAATGGACTGTTGAATGCAACATAGCTTTTCAGAAACTGAAAGATGTTCTTGTATCATCCCCAATATTAGGTTATCCAGATATGTCAAAAACCATTATTTTGGACACAGATGCCAGTGGTTTTGGCATAGGGGCAGTGTTATCCCAAATTCATGATGGTAAAGAGATGGTAGTTGCTTATTTCAGCAAATCACTAAGCCAAGCTCAACGGCAATATTGTGTCACTAGGAGAGAGCTTTTTGCTATCATTTTAAGCGTATAGCATTTCCATCATTATCTGTATGGGACAAAATTTTTAGTACGTACAGATCATGGTGCTCTTACCTGGCTACTTAGGTTTAAAAATCCTGAAGGTCAAATGGCCAGATGGCTTGAGGTATTAACCACCTACCAATTTAAAGTACAACATCGCCCAGCTAAACAGCATGGCAATGCAGATGGCTTGTCACGTCGTCCATGTGTGGACTGTAATTATTGTACAAAACAAGATCAAAACGAATCTGAGCTCTCTCAAGTTAAGTCTCATGAATCTTACAGGAGAACCAAGAACGTTTTGAGTCCGGAAGATTTGTCAAATGAAGACAATGTCACAAATACTTGGTTTAAACATAAAACAGATAAGGAAATATCTGATTCTCAAAAGCAAGACTCAATTATCTCTCAGTTTTACAAAATGAAAGAAAATTTCAAAGAGAAACCAAGTTGGCCTGAAATTGCTGTTCAAAATATTCAGCTTAAAAAATATTGGTCTCAGTGGGATCGAGTCATAATGAAAAATGACATGTTATATAGAAAGTGGATTCATTCCACTACTGAAGAAACTATTTTACAATTGATAGCTCCCAATGAATTAAAACAAGAAATTCTTGAAATGTTACATGATGACGTACAGAGTGGTCACCTTGGGATAAGTAAAAGTACAGCAAGGGTTCAAAATAGATTTTATTGGTTGGGTTATAAGCAGGATATTATCAAACACTTGCAAAATTGTCATGTTTGTAATTCACGCAAACAGTCCCCTACAAGGTCTAGGAGTAGAATGAAGCGATACAATGTCGGTATCCCATTGGAAAGAGTTGCCATGGATTTGGTTAGCCCTTTTCCACTCTCTTATAGGGGCAACAAATATGCTTTATTCTAGAGTTTGTCTCTAGTGCTGTGTGGAGGCAGTAGAACGTTTCCCCGTGCTTGAGGTGTATGCTCTTATAATATTTACAGTTATGGTGTGCTTGTTCGAGTGAGAATTTCTCATATTAATACACCGTCAAAATTTCATGTTTGGTTAAATTTCTTCAAAATACTGGTCTGGTCATCTGTTTTGTATATTGCCCTTTCATACTATTTTAAACTGCTAGGTTTTCTTACATATATTTCGATGTGCCCTGTGCTGTCTATCATTTGTTGTTTAGTTTACATGTATTGTCTATCATTTGTTGTTTCGAAATTATTGGTCTTTGTTGGGCAATGTATGACAAATATATGTTCAAAAACCTCGCCCGTAATTATAAATTATGTAATTCATTGACCGCTCCCGACATGTGTAACTTCAAGGCATATTTTAGCGGCGATCGATGTCTTTCAAAATTACTTTATTTTTATCAATAGTACCGCTTAAGTCGACGTTAGCCGTCTTGACCTTGTTGTAGGGTATGAATGATTTGTTCATTGTTGAAGACCCTACATCAACTGTCAAGATGAAGAACAGGAATAAAAGCCCTGTTCATTAATAATTTTCTATGTTTTCTATGTATTGTGTTTGATTTTGTCCCATGTACATTTACTCCATATCCTTTCATTTTCTATTTAGTGGTCTCAGACTATTTCACTAAATGGGCTGAGGGGTACCGGTTGCCTGACATGGAAGCTCATACCATAGCTGACAGTTTTATTAAAAATTTTATCTGTAGGTTTGGTATTCCACGCCAAATACATACAGATCAAGGGGGGCAATTTGAATCAAAGCTTTTTAAGGAGTTATGCGAAAAACTACGCATCCATAAAACAAGGACGACTGCTTTTCGTCCACAGAGTGACGGACTAGTAGAACGTTTAAATCGTTCTATAGAAGACATAATCAGTAAATATGTCTGTAAAATTCAGAGATACTGGGACGAACAGCTGCCCTGGGCCTTAATGGCATATCGTTCATCGGAACATGAAACCACCAAATTATCCCCATGTATGCTCATGCTGGGTCGTGAAATCGAGCTCCCAATAGATTTAATTTATGGACCCCATCCACAAAGGGATGAATTTCCCACTGAAACTGAAGCAGCAAATTCTTATGTTCATAACCTGGAAACACTTATGTGGAAAATACAACAAAAAGCTCGTAAAAATATTATATCCGCTAGTGAGAAGCAAAAACGTCAATATGACATTAAAGCAAATCAAAATGCCTATAAATTAGGCAACTCTGTTTGGCTTAACTTATTAGCAAGAGTCAAACACATAACCCCAAAGCTACAAAGACATTGGGACGGTCCTTATATAATAACTGAAGTTATATCTGATGTTATTTAAAGGATTCAAAAGAATCCTAATTCAAAATTTCAGGTCGTTCACCATGATCGATTAAAGCCTTTTTATGGAAAAGTAGACGACTTGTTCAAAATACCAGAAACTAAGTCCCACTGATTCCTTATATTGGAAACCTCTCTGGTCTTATCTGAAAAATGATAAAACAAAAATGTGATAATTTTTATACTGATAATAATAAAACAAATATACTAATATATATATATATATATATACCTTGTTCACACAATTATTGTGAACTTGTTGAAAGAGAATAAAATAATAGCTACAAGCAAGCAAATCGGAACTCTGGGATCCTCTGGTCATGGTATTTCAATTGTTTTGTATAAACAGGACATATATCTTTTAAATAAGATACTTATTATACATGTTATAATTGCAGATGAATTATCAATGTTTCAAATGTGGTGCAGAGTATCGGAATCACCAAACTTTAATGAGGCACGTGAGAAATCACCATCCCAAAACTGTGCTTAAATGTAACCGATGCCCCCATGTCCTGTCTGCCTCACTGAGGTACAGGATGCATAGACATCAGACAGCTGTGCATGGTTTAAAAAAGATGGATATAACAGAGGTGACCATACCAACTCTAATGGGTAGCCAGAGAGCACCAGTTGAAAATAAACAGCAAACAGACCTTGTGTCTGAGACATTTCAAAAACCAGTAGAGAGTCAAACTGAGCCACCAAAGGAAATGTCACCAGTAAGGTCGCCCATACAAATAACTCTTGGATTTGATAGTCATCCGTCTGTTACCCCCGTTAAGAAAGACCTGATTGAACTGTTTGGAAGTCCTAAAAAACTGCTATCACCATTACCGCCCACTCCTAAAAAAAGAAAGCTTAACATAAGCACAGAGAAGAAGGATAGTAGTCATCTTACGTTGCCTGATAAGAAGGCTGCTGAGGAGGGCAAGAAGTGGCAACGTTTTCTTGCTCCTCCCAGCCTCTTTAGTAAGGACAAGGTGGCCAAAACCATAAGAAGTGTAAGAAAAGAGGCTATTAGTAGTCCAACGTATGTTGGTTCCGTATTACCATTTGGATACGGGTGTGTCAAGAAGCAAGAGAAGGTTGTCTTTCCTGACGGGACGCAGTACTCCCTGACTGTTTCCTGGGTAGCCGACCCAACACTGTCGATGCTACAGGAAGCAGGAGTGCAGACGTCGACAGAAAAGGTAGAAGTAAGCGACAAGGAGGTGAATACCCCTCCATTCTACAATGCCTGGTCCATTGGTGAAAAGTGTGTAGACACGTCAGATCTATTCTTATTGCAGTCTCCTACTAAAGAAGATACTAAACCAAATATTTGTATTCCTGAAGAAACAATCATAGATTTGACAATGTCAGATGAGGAAGATTCCGGGTCAGATACGTCCTCCGAAACAGATACAGCAGCCGAGTCAGATGAATCCCATGTAGAAACCGTTTAGGGTAGTGATAGAATGTGAAGACTCAGACATTTGAATTTTAAATTGTTAATTATATATGTTGTATATCAGGGTATAAAATTGTGTGCATGTGTGTATGGTAAGAGTGTGAGTTCTGTGAAAGTGAATTGGAAGTACTATGAGGTTTAGAGTCTGTTCGGGACGAACAGATTTTTCAAAGAGGGGGGCAGTGTAACGAATTTTAAGTTTCACTGTTCCCTTCTATGTAATCAAGTTTGTACTGTACAGAATTTGTGATATCATGTTTCAATTTTTCATGTTGATTATATATTGTTCCAAATGTGATTTAAAAATAGCAAATGACGTCATGCTACTTTCGTTTTTGATTATAGAGAATATATTGTTCTGGTTTTAGAATATTTAAATTATTGAGATCAAAAGCTAAAATATAGTTAGAATGTGCATTTATCATGGTCTAAACATGCTTATATTTTATGTAAAGGGGATTACCTGGACAAGTATTTGTTACGTACACAACGTTGATTGACGTTGATCAGCTGTTTTTCTGACAACTGTTCTTAAAGTCAAATAACCTTATTTGGTTTATAAATACATACGTTTTTGGCATAAAACATGATTACTAAATCATTTTCTAAAACACATGTGATTAACATTGGTTATTAAAGTTAAATTGTTGTATTTATTTAGAAAAACGTCATTCTTACATTGCATTTTAAGGCTTGAGTCGTCGTTTTACTTATATTTTGGAATAATTCTTCCTATTCAATATCTACTGGATGGTTGTAAAAACGATGTTTGAATGAGGCATTTTCATTCTATACATTGCTCCGAGACAAAGATCTTATAGTTTAATCGTAGCATACAATATTCATGTTGGCCAAAAGCACAAACGTAACGTCGTTCACCATTGTTTACTTGCCGTAAAGCAGTCTCAATGTCGTTAGCAATAATTGTGACGTCATAAGCAGGTGCGTTGCTACTTAGTATAAATAGAGGACACATTATTGTGTTTCTTCAGTCGTGATTTGACTACCGAGGTACACAGTACACTCGATACAAATATATAGCAAACGCTTAAGTCTCAGACTTTCTTTCATTCATTATATACTGAATAAAGACACACGCTTTTTCAAGGTATTATTTATTAGTAGTGACTCAGTCAATATTTTGAAAAAAGTCACGAATTATTCTTTCGAAATAAATATAAACAATATTTGTTTACAGAAATAAGCGACTCAGTAGATTTATAAGTTACATTAAATCCATATTAGTGAGACGCACTTCTCAAGGTCAAAACAATGAGTGTGGAAATGCATTAATGCTATTTCGTAATAAACGATTCAGTCGGGCGACATGCAAACAAAGCCGTATTTTATGATGGTCTCAATAATGAGCATAAACACATCCAGTAGATAAATTAATATCAAATTACATTTATCCGTATTATACTAATAATTTATGAACTGGAATACTTGACCCTACTGTATTATTTGCTTGCTTAAAATTGTTTAAAGTATTGTCTTTTGAATATTTGTTACATAAACTAAATGTTTACTGTTGAAATAAATAGTTTATTTTCATACCGTTTTAAATTTCATTAACACTTTCATACAATTTGAAGGATTTAAGAAATACACCTGGTACCTTGCTTGTGTCAATCGTCAGTCAAAAATAGTTGAGAAACTCACTCCAGCCGTAACGTAGAAAAAGTTACAATATTGCTGGGTCTTCAAAGTGATCCACGAAACCTCTTTCTAAATTATTAACATCAATTTTATCAGCAATCAAACCGGGCTTCAAAATTATTGTGAAACTATTCATGTGACGTGAATCAAATGGGGATACTAAAAGTTCTAAAGATCTTTTAGAGTACATACAATCTAAGACTCTTTCATCTTGCAACAGTAATAAAACATTTGACTTTTGTGCACTTAGCACAAGTATTCCCATTCCAAACTAAAAGACAAATTGAAAGAGTTGATCTTGCTTTGTTTCATAAAAAAGAATGACCAACGTAGATACAAGCAACTTTTCTTATAAGGGATAAATCGAACTTTGTAACAAATCACTCGGATTTAAACAAAAAAATTCTCTGAAACTGACATTATCAAGATGCTTGGTTTTTTGATCGACAACATATTTGTTACATTTGGAGGACATGTTTTTCAACAAACAATCTGCATTCCCATGGGAACCAACTGTGCTCCTCTTCTTGCCGACTTGCTCCTTTATTCATATGAGGCTGACTTCATACAAGAACTTCTTAGGAAGAAAGAAAATAGATAATGTTCTCTCACTAAATAATTCAAAATTTGGTGATTATGTTGAACACATCTATCCCATCGAACTTGAGATAAAGGATGCAATAGATACAGTTAAGTCTGCCTCATATCTTGACTTACATCTAGAAATTGACAATAAAGGTCGGATCGAAACAAAACTTTACGTCAAAGGAGATAATTTCAGCTTCCCAATTGTGAACCTTCCATTTCAATGTAGCAACATTCCAGCAGCGTCTGCATACGGAGTATATATCTCCCAGTTGATACGATATTCCAGGACTTATGCTTCCTATCATAGTTTCCTTGATAGAGGGTTGCTGTTCACAAGGAAGCTAATTAACCAAGAGTTCCAAATGGTTAGGTTGAAGCCATCCCATCGTAAATTTTACGGACGCATTCACGAGTTGGTTGACCGTTATGGAATATCTGTTTCACAGATGACGACGGACATGTTCCAATTGTTGTAACTACGATCCTGTCCCCTTTTCCCCGAATGTGACCTACCGAATTAGATTTATCACCAGGTTTGTACTTACATGAGAAACACGACGGGTGCCATATGTGGATCAGGATCTGCTTACTCTTCCGGAGCACAGGAGATCACCTCAAGTTTTAAGTGGGATTCGTGTTGCTCAGTCTTTAGTTTTCTAAGTTGAGTTTTGTGTACTGTTGTTTGTCTGTTGGTCTTTTTTATAAGCCATGGCGTTGTCAGTTTATTTTCGACTTATGAGTTTGAATGTCCCTTTGGTATATTTCGCCTATCTTTCACATTATGGAATCTGCACCGGTCGAACCCGGGATAGTTAACCTGAATTAATTACACCTGTGTACACTGGTTAAAGATTAACCCACTTTTGTATTTTCCCTCTCAACAAAAATAGACACATATGTGTCAAATTGTATCTTGCATCTGTCTACTGGAGTTGTTTACATTCTTTGCATCATAGTTGTAGTATTTCAAAGACTGAAATCCTTTCGCGAACTCCTTAGTTGTTTCAGCATCATCCACCTTCCTTTTCATGTTTGCAAATAAATAGATATTTCTAATGGAGGAGTAAAGCTCATCCTGTATCTTGCTATCTTCTAATATATAGATAGCTAGATTCCTGTCTTCTCTGCGTTCATGTAAGACTGCATGTTTTGGCGTATAACTGATTCTCGTATTTCGCCCACCATCTGGAATCTGTATTTTCGACTAACGTAAGCAAACGTCATGTGTCACCATAGCAAAAAATCACATTAACTTCAATTTACATTCACAAACCCGGGTCCCCCCACATTAACTCTATCTACTTGTAAAACAAGAGGTAATATTAATCCAGATTCGCCCCGAGTTTTGACGTTCACACTACCTAAATTCAACCCGGTTTAACTAATTTGGGTCGAACCTGGATTAAAACGGCAGAGTATAAACGGGGTATTGGTGAGCATTTTTCCTTACAATTCTGAAGTGACACACGCACACTCATATATAAATTTTACTTTATATAAATTTAATATATAACTTAAGGGCAATAGTTTCCAAAATTGATTTCCTTTTATGATTACACCTCCCCGGCCAAAAAAAAAAAAAAAAAAAAAAAAAAACAAATATAATCAAACAGGTTTATCATTAACGGATCAATTGGCATACGTCTATCCTGAAGTCCTCCATTATGCTTCAGCCATTGTTCAATACTAATCCAATTCAACAAAGGGAAATAACCTAAAGTCATTTTGTAATGCAAATCCTGTACATGGTTAACAAAAAAGATGACCTGGTGTCATTGTTTTCGGTACTTATAGGCTAAGAGGGTTTACGTGTTTAGCACTATTTCACAAGGGGGACCTTGTTTGGTTTTTGTGTTTATACAGGTTTCATATTATGGATTATTTTATACCAATTTCAGAATAGTTTTTTTCAATTTTTTTCAACCCCGAATCAAAAAGGATATGTCATGTTATGCTCATATTCCTGATTCTAGGGTTGCAGATATCATAATCATCATTGTTATGAAACAGTTCATGCCTACTATGGCTTACGATTTCTTGAATATCCAGCAGTTTTAAAAAAAGAAAGTAAATTTGTGATGCGCATAAACTCTGTATGACGTCTATGACATAGAATTTTTTGATGATAATGACATGAAGTTGATTCTTTCGATACGTATTGAGAAAGTGCCTTTTAAGATATAATAACCTTAGACATCCGTAATGGCATGACGGTTGAAGTCCCGGGGTTTTGGTACGTCTGGCTTCTAGGTACTTGATGAATTGGTTAAATCAAATATTTCAAACGAATGGTTTGAACATAATTATGTATGTTAGTTAGACGATTAACTTTTCTCATGAACTGACGATATCATATTTGTATTCATTTATCATACATATCTAGTTATTGCTTTTGTAAACTTAATACTATCATACATTTAATTAAATATTTGGCAGAGAAGCCCTGTTTACGTTTTGAAAAAGGAATTATATATGTATCTTTATACGTGCAGAGATAGCATTATTGAATTCAAATTTTGCCTTTGGAACTCGATGAACCATAAACATATACAACAAAATATTGTGACAGTTAGAAAAGGATTCTTCTAACAATGTATCATGATACTATAGAATTATTCTCACAATGTATCATGATACCATTAGACCCACATGATACTTCACACAATATAGCATTTTACCATTAAACGTAGACGATTCTTCACACAATGAAGCATGTTACCATTAGACCTAAAGGATTCTTCACACAATGTAGCATGTAACCATTTGACCTACAGGATTCTTCACACAGTGTAGCATGTATCCATTAGACCTACAGGATTCTTCACACATATGTGTCAAATAACCATTAGACCTAGAGGAGTCTTCACAAAATAAAGCATGTTACCATTAGATCTAGAGGATTCTTCACACAATGTAGCATGTAACCATTTGACCTAGAGGATTCTTCACACAGTGTAGCATGTATTCATTAGACCTAGAGGATTCTTCACACAATGTAGCATGTTACCAATAAACCTAGAGGATTCTTCACACATATGTGTCAGATAACCATTAGACCTAGAGGATTCTTCACACAATGTAGCATGTAACCGTTTGACCTAGAGGATTCTTCACACAGTGTAGCATGTATCCATTTGACCTAGAGGATTCTTCAAACAGTGTAGCATGTATCCATTAGACCTAGAGGATTCTTCACACATATGTGTCAAATAACCATTAGACCTAGAGGATTCTTCACACAATGAAGCATGTTACCATTAGACCTAGAGGATTCTTCACACAATGTAGCATGGTACCTTTAGACCACAGGATTCTTCTAACAATGTATCATGTAACCATTAGACTCTGATGATTCTTTTAAAAATGTATCATGATACCATTAGACCAACATGATTCTTCTAACAATGTTTCATGTTACCATTAGACCACAGGATTATTCTCACAATGTATCACGCTACCATTAGACACACATGATTCTTCAAACAATGTATCATGTTACCATTAGACCACAGGATTCTTCACACAATATATCATGATACCATTAGACCGACAGGATTCTTCTAAAAATCTACAATGATATCATTAGACCCATAGGATTCTTCACAAAATGTTTCATGATACCATTAGACCCACACGATGATTCTCACAATGTATCATGATACCATTAGACCACATGATTGTTCTAACAATGTATCATGTTACCATTATACCACAGAATTTACTTAACAATGTGTCATGATGTTACCATTAGACTACATATTTGTTCTATCAATGAATCATGTTACAATTATACCACAGGATTTTTATAACAATGTATCATGATATCATTAGAGCATATGATTGTTCTAACAATGTATCATGTTATCATTATACCACAGAATTCTTTAAACAATGTATCATGTTACCATTAAACCCATAGGATTATTCTCATAATGTATCATGATGCCATTAGACCCACATGATTCTTCTAACAATATACCATGTTACCATTAGACCCATAGGACTATTCTCACAATGTATCATGAAATCATTGGACCCACATAATCCTTCTCACAATGTATCATGTTACCATTAGACCCAAAGGATTCGTCTTATAATGTATCATATTAGCATAAGACCCATAGGATTCTTCTCACAATGTACCATGAAACCATTAGACCCACATGATTTTTTAACGATGTGTCATGATACAATTAGACCCATATGATTCTTTTATCAATGTTTTATGATACCATTAGACAACATGATTCTCCTCACAATGTATCATGGTACCATTAGACCACATGATTCTTCTCACAATGTATCACATTAACATTAGACCCACAGGATTCTTCTAACAATGTATCATGATAACGTTAGACCCTCATGATTATTCTCGCAATGTATCATGATACAATTAGACCCACATGATTCTTCATAGAATGTTACATGTTACCATTAGACCCACATGATTCTTCTTACAATGTATCATGATACCATTAGACCCACAGGATTCTTCTAATATTTTATCCTGTTATCTCAAGCCAGCATGATTCTTCTAACAATGTGTCATGAAACCATTAGACCCAAATGATACTTCTATCGATGAATCATGGTACCATTAGACACTCAGAATTTTTCTCGAAATGTATCATGATACCATTAGACCCACATGATTCTTCTCACAATGTATCATGTTACCATTAGACCACATGATTGTTCTAACAATGTATCATGTTACCATTATACCACAGAATTCTTTTAACAATGTATCATGTTACCATTAGACCTATATGATTATTCTCACAATGTATCATGAAACCATTAGACCGAGAGGATTCTTCTCACAATGTATCATGTAACCATAAGACCTAGAAGATTTTTCTCACAATGTATCATTCTACCATTAGACATTAAGAATTTTTCTTGCAATGCATCATGACTCAATTTGATCCACAAGATTCTTCTAACAATGTATCATGATAGCATAGACCCACATGATAATTCACACAATGTATCATTTTACAATTAGACCTAGAGGATTCTTCACACAATGTAACAAAAGATCTAGAGGATTCGTCACACAATGTAGCATGATACCATTAGACCAACATTATTCTTCTAACAATGTTCCATGATATCGTTAGACCAACAGTTTTCTACACAAAATGTAGCAAAGGATTACCATCACATCGTACACCCGACCCTAAACATTTTGGTTGAAACCGGACTGAATCTTTCCATGCACCGCCGTTGGAAGTTTATTTTGTATGATTCATTTTATGTATGCATTTCCTGAATGAAATTGATATAAAAATAAGGAGATGTAGTATAATTGCTAATGAGACAGCTATCCAGCTATTTTCTAATGAAGTGAATGTAAGCAATTATAGGCAACCGTACGGTGTTCAACAATGAGAAAAACCCCTATCGCTTAATCGGCTATAAAAGGCCCCGACATGAATAATATGAATTAATTCAATAGAGAAAACTAACGGCGTAATCTATAAGACATCATTTAAAAAAAACAAATATGACAGGCTTGAACCAACGACAACCGCTGAACTACAGGCTCCTGACTTGGGACAGGCACATAAAGAATATAGCGGGATTAAACATGTTTGAAGGCGCCAACCCTCATCTTACTTGGGACACTGGTGTAACAGTACAACATAAGAACAAACTATAAAAATCAGTTGAAAAGGGCTTTAATAATCAGATCGATACAAAGTAGAAAAACATCTAACGAAAACACAGACAGGGCGTGGCAGGATTTTGTTTGATGATTTATGTCCTTAGGGATTATTGTATGTATGGCTTGGTTGATGGTTTACGTCCTTTGGGATTATTGTATGTATGGCTTGCTTGATGGTTTACGTCCTTTGGGATAATTGTATGTAGGGCTTGCTTGATGGTTTACGTCATATGGGGTTATTGTATATAGTGCTTGTTTCATGGTTTTCGTCCTATGGTGTTATTGTATGTAGGGCTTGCATGCTGGTTTACGTCCTTTGGGGTTATTGTATGTAGGGCTTGCTTGATGGTTTACGTCCTTTGGGGTTATTTTATGTAGCGCTTGCTTGATGGTTTACGTCATATGGGGTTATTGTATGTAGTGCTTGTTTCATGGTTTTCGTCCTATGGTGTTATTGTATGTAGGGCTTGCATGATGGTTTTCGTCCTGTAGTGTTATTGTATGTATTGCTTGCTTGATGGTTTACGTCCTTTGGGGTTATTGTATGTATGGCTTGCTTGATGGTTTACGTCCTTTCAGGGTAGTGTATGTAGGGCTTGCTTTTTGGTTTACGTCCTATGGAATTATTGTATGTAGGGCTTGCTTGATGGTTTACGTCCTATGGGGTTATTGTATGTATGGCTTGTTTGATGATTTAAGTCCTATGGGATTATTGTATGTATGGCTTGTTTGATGGTTTACGCCCTTTGGCTTTATTGTATGTATGGCTTGCTTGATGGTTTACGTCCTATGGGGTTATTGTATGTAGTGATTGCTTGATGGTTTACGTCCTATGGGATTATTGTATGTTTGGCTTGTTTGATGGTTTACGTACTTTGGGCTTATTGTATGTATGGCTTGCTTGATGGTTTACGTCCTATGGTGTTATTGTATGTATTGCTTGTATGATGGTTTACGTCCTTTGGGGTAATTGTATGTATGGCTTGCTTGATGGTTTACGTCCTTTGGGTTTATTGTATGTATGGCTTGTTTGATGGTTTACGTCCTTTGGGTTTATTGTATGTAGTCTTTGCTTGATGGTTTACGTCCTATGAGGTTATTGTATGTAGTGCTTGCTTGATCGTTTACGTCCTATGGGGTTATTGTATGTATTGCTTGTATGATGGTTTACGTCCTTTGGGGTTATTGTATGTAGTCTTTGCTTGATGGTTTACGTCCTATGAGGTTATTGTATGTATGGCTTGTTTGATGGTTTACGTCCTTTGGGGTTATTGTATGTATGGCTTGCTTGATGGATTACGTCCTTTGGGGCTTGTTTGATGGTTTACGTCCTTTGGGGTTATTGTATGTAGGGCTTTTCTTGATGGTTTACGTCATATGGGGTTATTGTATGTATGGCTTGTACGTACTATCACTACTTTTTAATTTTATAATAAGTAATTTAAATGGTTTTAACATATGTATTTTAGCATGATGATTAACTTCTCGGTTGATATATGATGAACTGACGATATGTCTATTTTTTATGAACTTATACATATCTAACTATTGCTTTTATGAACGTAATACCTTCATACATTCAAAACATATTCTTCAAAGAAACCCTATTTACGTAGAAAAAAAAAAAAAAAAACTATAAAAGTTTCTGTTTATGCTGGCAGATTGTGTTATTGTATAATAATTATGATATACATCAAAATATTTTGGAAGTATCTTGTGTCAACAATGAGATTATTAACTAATGATACCACTAGGCCAACGGGAATCTTCTCACAATGTATCATGGTACCACGAAACCCTCTGAATTCTTCACCCAATGTAGCATATGACAGGCTTGAACCAACGACAACCGCTGAACTACAGGCTCCTGACTTGGGACAGGCACATAAAGAATATAGCGGGGTTAAACATGTTTGAAGGCGCCAACCCTCATCTTACTTGGGACAGTGGTGTAACAGTACAACATAAGAACAAACTATAAAAATCAGTTGAAAAGGGCTTTAATAATCAGATCGATACAAAGTAGAAAAACATCTAACGAAAACACAGACAGGGCGTGGCAGGATTTTGTTTGATGATTTATGTCCTTAGGGATTATTGTATGTATGGCTTGGTTGATGGTTTACGTCCTTTGGGATTATTGTATGTATGGCTTGCTTGATGGTTTGCGTCCTTTGGGATAATTGTATGTAGGGCTTGCTTGATGGTTTACGTCATATGGGGTTATGGTATATAGTGCTTGTTTCATGGTTTTCGTCCTATGGTGTTATTGTATGTAGGGCTTGCATGCTGGTTTACGTCCTTTGGGGTTATTGTATGTAGGGCTTGCTTGATGGTTTACGTCCTTTGGGGTTATTTTATGTAGCGCTTGCTTGATGGTTTACGTCATATGGGGTTATTGTATGTAGTGCTTGTTTCATGGTTTTCGTCCTATGGTGTTATTGTATGTAGGGCTTGCATGATGGTTTTCGTCCTGTAGTGTTATTGTATGCATTGCTTGCTTGATGGTTTACGTCCTTGGGGTTATTGTATGTATGGTTTGCTTGATGGTTTACGTCCTTTCAGGGTAGTGTATGTAGGGCTTGCTTTTTGGTTTACGTCCTATGGAATTATTGTATGTAGGGCTTGCCTGATGGTTTAAGTCCTATGGGGTTATTGTATGTATGGCTTGTTTGATGATTTAAGTCCTATGGGATTATTGTATGTATGGCTTGTTTGATGGTTTACGTCCTTTGGCTTTATTGTATGTATGGCTTGCTTGATGGTTTACGTGCTATGGGGTTATTGTATGTAGTGATTGCTTGATGGTTTACGTCCTATGGGATTATTGTATGTTTGGCTTGTTTGATGGTTTACGTACTTTGGGCTTATTGTATGTATGGCTTGCTTGATGGTTTACGTCCTTTGGGATAATTGTATGTAGGGCTTGCTTGATGGTTTACGTCATATGGGGTTATTGTATGTAGTGCTTGTTTCATGGTTTTCGTCCTATGGTGTTATTGTATGTAGGGCTTGCATGATGGTTTACGTCCTGTAGTGTTATTGAATGTATTGCTTGCTTGATGGTTTACGTCCTATGGGATTATTGTATGTTTGGCTTGTTTGATGGTTTACGTACTTTGGGCTTATTGTATGTATGGCTTGCTTGATGGTTTACGTCCTTTGGGATAATTGTATGTAGGGCTTGCTTGATGGTTTACGTCATATGGGGTTATTGTATGTAGTGCTTGTTTCATGGTTTTCGTCCTATGGTGTTATTGTATGTAGGGCTTGCATGATGGTTTACGTCCTGTAGTGTTATTGAATGTATTGCTTGCTTGATGGTTTACGTCCTATGGGATTATTGTATGTAGTGCTTGCTTGATGGTTATTGTTCTTTGGGGTTATTGTATGTAGTGCATGCTTGGTGGTTTACGTCCTTTTGGGTTATTGTATATAGGGCTTGCTTGATGGGTTACGTTTTTTTGGGTTATTGTATGTATGGCTTGCTTGATGGTTTACGTCCTTTGGGTTTATTGTATGTAGTCTTTGCTTGATGGTTTACGTCCTATTGGGTTATTGTATGTAGGGCTTGCTTGTTGGTTTACGTCCTATGAGGTTATTGTATGTATGGCTTGCTTGATGGTTTACGTCCTATGGTGTTATTGTATGTATTGCTTGTATGATGGTTTACGTCCTTTGGGGTTATTGTATGTATGGCTTGCTTGATGGTTTACGTCCTTTGGGTTTATTGTATGTAGTCTTTGCTTGATGGTTTACGTCCTATGAGGTTATTGTATGTAGTGCTTGCTTGATCGTTTACGTCCTATGGGGTTATTGTATGTATTGCTTGTATGATGGTTTACGTCCTTTGGGGTTATTGTATGTAGTCTTTGCTTGATGGTTTACGTCCTAAGAGGTTATTGTATGTATGGCTTGTTTGATGGTTTACGTCCTTTGGGGTTATTGTATGTATGGCTTGCTTGATGGATTACGTCCTTTGGGGCTTGTTTGATGGTTTACGTCCTTTGGGGTTATTGTATGTAGGGTTTTCTCGATGATTTACATCATATGGGGTTATTATATGTATGGCTTGTACGTACTAGACGAATGTGTTAATTAAACAATTTTAATGAAGAAGAGAATGAATAGTAATATTCACTACTTTTTAATTTTATAATCAGTAATTTAAATGGTTTTAACATATGTATTTTAGTATGATGATTAACTTCTCGGTTGATATATGATGAACTGACGATATGTCTATTTTTTTATGAACTTATACATATCTAACTATTGCTTTTATGAACGTAATACCTTCATACATTCAAAACATATTCTTCAAAGAAACCCTATTTACGTAGAAAAAAAAATAAAAAAAACTATAAAAGTTTCTGTTTATGCTGGCAGATTGTGTTATTGTATAATAATTATGATATACATCAAAATATTTTGGAAGTATCTTGTGTCAACAATGAGATTATTAACTAATGATACCACTAGGCCAACGGGAATCTTCTCACAATGTATCATGGTACCACGAAACCCTCTGAATTCTTCACCCAATGTAGCATATATTATACCATCACACCATGCAACCGTCCCCTTAACATTTCGTTTGAAACCCGACAATAACAATCATGTACTACTGTTTTCATTTAGCACCAGAACTTTTATTTTTGCATTATTCCTTTAATTCTTCATTTTGTGAATGAAATTGCCTGTTAATTGTTCAGTTTATTAAATAGTATCAACATGAAATTCACAAGATTCAGATAATAATAAAAAAAAAAAAAAACAGCATGTTTCCTCTTGTTTTATTCTTTTTATTTCGGAATGTAATTGAAAGTCCATATAATCCTCTTTGCTATCCTCAATGACGTTTTAATATTACAATACAATTGATAATGCTAAAACAAATAACTCGATCGTATATGACCGTATATGCAATATCATAAAAGACTAAAATTGAATCAGATATATTTTGGATTTTTGTCTCTCAATAATCCACATCTCATAAATCCCAGGATATCGCCGAAAGTAGTAGGTCTGCTTCATATCTTGATCTTTTACTAGATATTGATACTTATTGACGATTACAAAGTGATATGTCTAATTCGGTAGGTCATAACATAAGAACAAACTTTAAAAATCAGTAGAAAAGGGCTTTACTTATCAGTTCGATAAAAAGCACTTACAAAACACAAAAGACACAAAGTACAGATCATAGAGTACTCGCAGTTACTGAAAGCTAGATCTAAGGCAATAACAACTATTAATAAAATCATATATCTAAGACTAAAATATCAATCACTACACATCTGTTAAGTACACATTTTTTAAGTCACATTACAATACACGTTTATTGATCCTTTCGCCCTGATATAGTATTAATATCGTGCTAACCGCAATATTACTCTGGTGCAATACAACCGTTGGCCTTTATTTTTAGATAGCATATATGTTCTATTCATTGAAAATTGTCATTTCTGTACCACAAAAATCTAAGTAAGAGATTAATACAGGACAGAGTTTCATCATTTAGAAGGAAAAAAGCTGCAATTAAGAGGCAATATTAGTCTTTATGGCCAATGGCTGTCAAATTCAAACTTTCCCCAAAATTTTATCACAGTATAAGAAATATGATCCAGGGACAGATTCACATGAATCCTGGGATGAATCAATTAAAATCATTTACAATATTGGGAGCCTGTATTTCAGTAGTTCTTGATGGTCGCTGTCTGTTATAGTTTTTTTTTATTGTTTTATCATAAATCTGGCCAGTGGTATTTTGTTTAAATTGTTTCACATATTGTCATGTCGGGCCTTTTATAGCTGACAAATATGGTATGGGTTATGTTCATTGTTAAAGGCCGTAATGTAACCTATAATCGCTTACATCCACGTCGTTTGGACACTGTTGGATAGTTGTCTGATTGGCAATCATACAAGTTTATATACAAAAAATGTGTTACTAGGAGCCAATCCCGTCTCTTCATTCATAGTCGGTATCGAAAAGTTGGTGAAACTTATTGTAATTGGAACATCAGAGAACTCAAATGAAATGTTTCGAACTATTTTTTACTCTTTTCCAAATATCCCTGAAATTGGAGGCATTACGTATACGTCATTTTTCTATTGTTGAAGATGTTCTTTCGTCTTCTTGTCGTTTTATTGTCGTATAACGGTTGTCAGAATTTGGAATATTGATTACAGGTCATTGCATCTCTTCAAAATATTAGAAGAAAGTACATCATTAAAATTGATTAATTTTCCTTTAGAGAATATGTTTTTAATGGACTTCTTGAATAAACATTTTTGAGAAAAAAATGTTAAGCGGTTTGGTAGCTCTTGAAATTCAAAACATAGTACTTTTGGTTTCAATATAGTAAAAGTTCCATTGGTTATAAAAAGATGAAAGAAAAAGTAAATAAATGACAATAAATAAATGGCAAATATTGACCGATAAAAAACACGTATACTTTTTAGTATCAGCATTTTATCAACACTAAAAGGGCAGAGTATAAACACATGTGATTAAGAAATAACGAGATTACCCTTCTTGTAAGTATCATAATTGGCAAATCTAAAAGAAATTTAAAAATTGTAACATCATTACAACAGATATATAAAGCTATTCTGAATTATATAAAAAACATAATCCAATTCCATCAGAAAAGCACTTCGAAAGTACGAAATTTACACAGCGTTTATTTCATTTACTTATTTGTACTTAAGGTAGATAGGGTGTCTTCCTCCATCTTGGATTTTGAAAAAGCAGATAACAATCGGTCTAGATCTTTAATGAAATGTGCAAATTTCGAGAGTAGTATGTAATTCATGTGTAAGACTTTTCATTTTGATACAGAAAACTATGTGTTTTATCATATTTACGGCTGTATTTCACAAAAATCAGATTATTTTTGTTTTATTCATTTTTAAAAAATTTTGTCATATAAGGGTAGATAACTCAGATACAAGGGGAGATAACTCGATAAAAAAACTTTTGTAATAGAATGTGTTGTGAATTTACCTATTTTAGTATGTAGCAAGAAAACGAGTCCCGTGACCCCATTATTTCTTTTTCTTATCTTAAAGCATATTATTAGAGCTATATTCTCATATTTTATCTTAAAATTCTATGGTGTAGTTTTCTTCTTATCACACAAATTTGGGTTTTCCATGCATAATCTATACAAAATCTAACAATTTAGCTCAACCGTAGCGTGAAAAAAGCACGGTGACCATGCATACTTTTTATTATATTTTTGAAAATAGCATAAAATTAACTTCATTTTGACAAATTATCAAAAAATTCTATGGATTTAAATTAAGACCCCCATCTACCTTAATAGGATCTGATACAACTGAACGACTTTATATTTAAATTCAAAAGAATTTAAACATAAACATCTGTAAGAACGCTATTTCAGGACGGATTTAGAGAAGGAGTTACTGAAAGTAGGAGTTTCACGTGTGGAATGAGTTTCTGTTCTCAAAAGGATAAAATATGAATTGAAAAGTTTTATTTATAAAATATAAGTAGTCCTGATTTTTTCACAAAATTTTACCAATAGAAATAGAAATGGTTTTACATATATATACAAGTGATATGATTGACGTTTTGGTTGATTAATTATGAACTAACGATATTTTCATATTTAAATGCACTAATCATACATGTCTATTTTTCTCTTTCAAATCTACTTATCTATTTAAAATTCTTTTAAACGAATTGGCAGGGCAATCTTATTTACGCATACAAAATGTGTAAATTGAAAATGATCACTTTGACTTTCGTAATCACTAAGCAAAAGAAATATACATGAAAATATTAACAAAGTGCTGTGTGATGGTTAGAAAAGATCATACGATTTATACCTTAGCAAACCATACAATGAGATTCAAAAGAATACAGATTTGTTTACCCTAGGTGTCATATATCGATGACCTAAAATGTTTCCCCGTAAATATCTTAAATAATTGACCAATCTTTCGCAAAGTGTAAGGGACGATCATTTTTTTTTATTTTTCTGGGAAAGGGGAGGGGGGTTAAGATGAATAGCCTGGTCTGGAAGGAGTCGAAAGTAGATAAGCATGCGTATCAACAGATAAAAATGAATATTCAATTTCGATATTAAATGATTGTCCTTAACCGTTTGTTGCTTTCGCTTTCTGTTTTAATGATATTACTTCAAATTCTCTAAATTTCAAAAAATAAAACTGAGTATTCACATAATCGGAATAGATTTCCATTGTATTTAAGAAGAAATATTGACATTTAGCCTCCTTTGTATGTTGCTATCAAGTTGACAGGTATAATAATAGTTTATATTTATGTATATGATACACTTCTGTTAGGTACTAAATTTCTGAAAGATGACGTTCAACCATTCTATGTTTTGTCAGTCCCCCACACCATTATATACCAGGATATCAAAAAGGAATTTTCTTTTTTTGGGAGGGATAAAGATGTCAAATACATATTTAGAAGTGACAGAAAAACACTGACAATAATGTACATGACTTATTGTAGTATATGAAGGAGCTTCATTCAACTTATAGTAATCGTTATTTAGGTGTTGTTTAGGCAGTGAACACATTGTATATAAAAACTCATCAAAGATACTAGGCATATTAGTTGGAACGTCAGACGCGCTTTTATATAAGTTTCTATTAAAATTCCCTTTTTTGTCATGTTCCATTTTACGTGCAACTTGATATAACGTCACAATCGCATAATAGTAAGCATATCAGTAGCGCAAAAAATATTAAGACACCGGATCTAACTCTGTATAGTTCTTTGGATTCCCCTCGTTTCCACGATATAAAAATCTCGAACTGTATACATGATTATAATCACTTAAATGTCAAATCGACGAAAATAAATTCATTCATTAATGATCCTCCTTCGTGTGTTTTTGTGAATAGACGGTACCCAATAATACCCAATCGTATGAAATTCAATTACGAGGACCAATTGAAAAACGTTTCATGTTGTGCGTAACATGTATCGAGTCTCGGGTATTTAAAGCGTTTAAATCCATCAAAAAGTTATAGCAAGTTTGTTTTTGTCGAAGACACAACCAGATTGACTGATAATGTACATCAGTCGCGCTATTTTGCTGGTTCATTTTGCAGTTTTGACAGGATCAATTCATATAAAGAAAGGTAAGACATCAAACGTATATGTGCATTAGATATACATAACAGTTGCAATTACATTTTCTTACCTACTACAAAACATTCTCGTGAGAACACCTATTTTTCCACTAGGCTTTATTAAAAAACATAGCTTTCGTTAGTCGAGTGATGCCTTTCCTCGTCGGTTTTATCTGGGTTTTGTAACACACTGCATGATGTGTGGTTATATGTAGATAGAATACTTTGCAGATCATGTTATTTTTGTTGTAAAGGATTATAATTACTTACCATACAGTCACATCAATATGATTTTTGTTTCTTCTACATATATGTGATAAATCTAAGACTAAGGCTCACACCAAAAATAATGTATACTATGCTTCAAATGTCGCCACAAAGACAAATGCTTACCAATAATCGATGCATCCGCTCTGATACCTTTCAAAGTTCGTGTGATATTTCCAGATTTTGTTTTTTTTCTGTTTTTGTATCTTCTCGATGGATTAATGAGATTTTAATATTGGGTAAACTATTGTTGCCTCCAATAAGATCTGCAAATTAAAATGACTGGGTTCAAATTCAGCTTAGGAAAGGAGGGAGGTGGGGGCAAAAAATTCCCGCAATATAGCAGATCTTACATTGTTGGGCTGGCTCAACTGGAGATCAATTTTACTGAATTTGCTGAAAATGTATTAAAATGAACGTTCGATTAATACGTTGTTTTTGATATATTGGGTTGCTATTTCACCGGGGTCTACAAACATCACCTTTATTTATATAAAAAATATTGCTTGAAAATTATATATACATATATATCTGAGCAAATTACACCATATATCAAATTGGTTTATAATTTTAAAATCTTGTGGACTTAAAAAGTTCATTATCGTGATTCCAAATGATGTGCCGGTTTTTTTTTCCTTGTTGGAATTAGTGACCATTTTGGTGGTAGCTGCACTATGTGGGTATGTATTGTGTGATTAAGTTTTACATGTACGACCAATGGTCTTGATAGACAAATGTATTCTTATTGTTTTTCTAACCTTTCAGCTTTCACATCAAAATTTTATATTTTTGAATTTACACAAACCCTTTATCTTTGGATTATTCAATTTCCTATGACAAATTACAGCCAATCTGTCTTATTTTCAACAGCACACATCTTGTTAAAAAGCATAATTTCAGTCTATAAATTTTATGCTTACTGTATTGCTTTTTTATTTGATATATCACTGTCTGGGATTATTTGGGAGAGCTAAAAAAAATGTGTTGACCCTGTTCAATCTCAAGCCAGAATCCTTTTAGTAGTACTACGGTTGTCTTTATCGTTTTAATTTATGTTTATAATATCGACTTCAGTAATTCAGTGGTTGTCGTTTTATGATATCGGCCTGCATTTTAAAAGTAAAATAACAAAACTACCGAACTTCAAGGAAAATTCAAATCGAAAATTCCCTTATCAAACGGCAAATTCAATAGCTCAAACACATCAAACGAATAGACAACAACTGTCATATTCCGGACTTGGAACAGGCATTTTCTTATGTAGAAAATGGTGGATTAAACCTGGTTTTATAGCTAGCTAAACCTCTCACGTGTATCACAGTCGCATAAAATTCCATTATATTGACAACAATGTGTGAACAAAACATACAGACACAATAGGTAAAATGTCAACAACAAAAAAAAAAAAAAACAAAATGGCATCTAGACAAAGCACATAAGCAAAATGAAAGACATTTCCTTTAGAGAATATGTTTTAGTGGACTTCTTGAATAAACATTTTGAGAAAAAATGTTAAGCGGTTTGGTAGCTCTTGAAATTCAAAACATAGTACTTTTGGTTTCAATATAGTAAAAGTTCCATTGGTTATAAAAAAGATGAAAGAAAAAGTAAATAAATGACAATAAATAAATGGCAAATATTGACCGATAAAAAACACGTATACTTTTTAGTATCAGCATTTTTATCAACACTAAAAAGGGCAGAGTATAAACACATGTGATTAAGAAATAACGAGATTACCCCTTCTTGTAAGTATCATAATTGGCAAATCTAAAAGAAATTTAAAAAATTGTAACATCATTACAACAGATATATAAAGCTTTTCTGAATTATATAAAAAAAAAACATAATCCAATTCCATCAGAAAAGCACTTCGAAAGTACGAAATTTACACAGCGTTTATTTCATTTACTTATTTGTACTTAAGGTAGATAGGTGTCTTCCTCCATCTTGGATTTTGAAAAAGCAGATAACAATCGGTCTAGATCTTAAATGAAATGTGCAAATTTTGAGAGTAGTATGTAATTCATGTGTAAGACTTTTCATTTTGATACAGAAAACTATGTGTTTTATCATATTTACGGCTGTATTTCACAAAATCAGATCATTTTTGTTTTATTCATTTTAAAAAATTTTGTCATATAAGGGTAGATAACTCAGATACAAGGAGATAACTCTGATAAAAACTTTTGTAATAGAATGTGTTGTGAATTTACCTATTTTAGTATGTAGCAAGAAAACGAGTCCCGTGACCCCATTATTTCTTTTTCTTATCTTAAAGCATATTATTAGAGCTATATTCTCATATTTTATCTTAAAATTCTATGGTGTAGTTTTCTTCTTATCACACAAATTTGGGTTTTCCATGCATAATCTATACAAAATCTAACAATTTAGCTCAACCCGTAGCGTGAAAAAAAGCACGGTGACCATGCATACTTTTTATTATATTTTTGAAAAAAGCATAAAATTAACTTCATTTTGACAAATTATCAAAAAATTCTATGGATTTAAATTAAGACCCCCCATCTACCTTAATAGGATCTGATACAACTGAACGACTTTATATTTAAATTCAAAATAATTTAAACATAAACATCTGTAAGAACGTTATTTCAGGACGGATTTAGAGAAGGGGTTACTGAAAGTAGGAGTTTCACGTGTGGAATGAGTTTCTGTTCTCAAAAGGATAAAATATGAATTGAAAAGTTTTATTTATAAAATATAAGTAGTCCCGATTTTTTTCACAAAATTTTACCAATAGAAATAGAAATGGTTTTTACATATATATACAAGTGATATGATTGACGTTTTGGTTGATTAATTATGAACTAACGATATTTTCATATTTAAATGCACTAATCATACATGTCTATTTTTTTCTCTTTCAAATCTACTTATCTATTTAAAAATTCTTTTAAACGAAATTGGCAGGGCAATCTTATTTACGCATACAAAATGAGTAAATTGAAAATGATCACTTTGACTTTCGTAATCACTAAGCAAAAGAAATATAAATGAAAATATTAACGAACTGCTGTGTGATGGTTAGAAAAGATCCTACGATTTATACCTTAGCAAACCATACAATGAGATTCAAAAGAATACAGATTTGTTTACCCTAGGTGTCATATATCGATGACCTAAAATGTTTCCCCGTAAATATCTTAAATAATTGACCAATCTTTCGCAAAGTGTAAGGGACGATAATTTTTTTTTTTTTTTTTCTGGGAAAGGGGAGGGGGGTTAAGATGAATAGCCTGGTCTGGAAGGAGTCGAAAGTAGATAAGCATGCGTATCAACAGATAAAAATGAATATTCAATTTCGATATTAAATGATTGTCCTTAACCGTTTGTTGCTTTCGCTTTCTGTTTTAATGATATTACTTCAAATTCTCTAAATTTCAAAAAATAAAACTGAGTATTCACATAATCGGAATAGATTTCCATTGTATTTAAGATGAAATATTGACATTTAGCCTCCTTTGTATGTTGCTATCAAGTTGACAGGTATAATAATAGTTTATATTTATGTATATGATACACTTCTGTTAGGTACTAAATTTCTGAAAGATGACGTTCAACCATTCTATGTTTTTGTCAGTTCCATACCCCCGTCCCCCACCAGGATATCAAAAAGGAATTTTCTTTTTTGGGGAGGGTTAAAGATGTCAAATACATATTTAGGAGTGACAGAAAAACACTGACAATAATGTACATGTAGTATATGAAGGAGCTTCATTCAACTTATAGTAATCGTTATTTAGGTGTTGTTTAGGCAGTCAACACATTGTATATAAAAACTCATCAAAGATACTAGGCATATTAGTTGGAACGTCAGACGCGCGTTTATAAAAGTTTCTATTAAAATTCCCTTTTTGCCATGTTCCATTTTACGTGCAACTTGATATAACGTCACAATCGCATAATAGTAAGCATATCAGTAGCGCAAAAAATATTAAGACACCGGATCTAACTCTGTATAGTTCTTTGATTCCCTCGTTTCCACGATATAAAAATCTCGAACTGTATACATGATTATAATCACTTAAATGTCAAATCGACGAAAATAAATTCATTCATTAATGATCCTCCTTCGTGTGTTTTTGTGAATAGACGGTACCCAATAATACCCAATCGTATGAAATTCAATTACGAGGACCAATTGAAAAACGTTTCATGTTGTGCGTAACATGTATTGAGTCTCGGGTATTTAAAGCGTTTAAATCCATCAAAAAGTTATAGCAAGTTTGTTTTTGTCGAAGACACAACCAGATTGACTGATAATGTACATCAGTCGCGCTATTTTGCTGGTTCATTTTGCAGTTTTGACAGGATCAGTTCATATAAAGAAAGGTAAGACATCAAACGTATATGTGCATTAGATATACATAACAGTTGCAATTACATTTTCTTACCTACTACAAAACATTCTCGTGAGAACACCTATTTTCCACTAGGCTTTATTAAAAACATAGCTTTCGTTAGTCGAGTGATGCCTTTCCTCGTCGGTTTTATCTGGGTTTTGTAACACACTGCATGATGTGTGTTATATGTAGATAGAATACTTTGCAGATCATGTTATTTTTGTTGTAAAGGATTATAATTACTTACCATACAGTCACATCAATATGATTTTGTTTCTTCTACATATGTGATAAATCTAAGACTAAGGCTCACACCAAAAATAATGTATACTATGCTTCAAATGTCGCCACAAAGACAAATGCTTACCAATAATCGATGCATCCGCTCTGATACCTTTCAAAGTTCGTGTGATATTTTCAGATTTTGTTTTTTTTTCTGTTTTTGTATCTTCTCGATGGATTAATGAGATTTTAATATTGGGTAAACTATTGTTGCCTCCAATAAGATCTGCAAATTAAAATGACTGGGTTCAAATTCAGCTTAGGAAAAGGAGGGAGGTGGGGCAAAAATTCCCGCAATATAGCAGATCTTACATTGTTGGGCTGGCTCAACTGGAGATCAATTTTACTGAATTTGCTGAAAATGTATTAAAATGAATGTTCGATTAATACGTTTTTTTTTGATATATTGGGTTGCTATTTCACCGGGGTATACAAACATCACCTTTATTTATATAAAAAATATTGCTTGAAAATTATATATACATATATATCTGAGCAAATTACACCATATATCAAATTGGTTTATAATTTTAAAATCTTGTGGACTTAAAAAGTTCATTATCGTAATTCCAAATGATGTGCCGGTTTTTTTTTCCTTGTTGGAATTAGTGACCATTTTGGTGGTAGCTGCACTATGTGGGTATGTATTGTGTGATTAAGTTTTACATGTACGACCAATGGTCTTGATAGACAAATGTATTCTTATTGTTTTCTAACCTTTCAGCTTTCACATCAAAATTTTATATTTTTGAATTTACACAAACCCTTTATCTTTGGATTATTCAATTTCCTATGACAAATTACAGCCAATCTGTCTTATTTTCAACAGCACACATCTTGTTAAAAGCATAATTTCAGTCTATAAATTTTATGCTTACTGTATTGCTTTTATTTGATATATCACTGTCTGGGATTATTTGGGAGAGCTAAAAAAATGTGTTGACCCTGTTCAATCTCAAGCCAGAATCCATTTAGTAGTACTACGGTTGTCTTTATCGTTTTAATTTATGTTTATAATATCGACTTCAGTAATTCAGTGGTTGTCGTTTTATGATATCGGCCTGCATTTTAAAAGTAAAATAACAAAAATACCGAACTTCAAGGAAAATTCAAATCGAAAATTCCCTTATCAAACGGCAAATTCAATAGCTCAAACACATCAAACGAATAGACAACAACTGTCATATTCCGGACTTGGAACAGGCATTTTCTTATGTAGAAAATGGTGGATTAAACCTGGTTTTATAGCTAGCTAAACCTCTCACGTGTATCACAGTCGCATAAAATTCCATTATATTGACAACAATGTGTGAACAAAACATACAGACACAATAGGTAAAAATGTCAACAAAAAAAAAAAAAAAAAACAAAATGGCATCTAGACAAAGCACATAAGCAAAAATGAAAGACAAGAATACACAAAATGACTACAGCACAACAACACAATGGCGGGATGCATAAGTACTGAGCCACGCCAAAAGGATATTACCAAAAATGGACTAAACAGTAAAGGTTAATAATTTACAAAGACAAATAAAAGAACACTATAACACGTAATAAAGATGATAAACAACTTCAGAACCTAGAATCTATACTTCAAGACCATCATGTATTATTTGTGAAGTTGATACGGAATAATTTTGTGCTGCTCACAAGGAAGCTATTAAACCAAGAGTTCCAAATGGTGAAGTTGAAGTCATCCCTTCGTAAATTTTACGGACGCCATCACGAGTTGGTCTACCGTTATGGAATAACCGTTTCACAGATGATATCGGATATGTTCCTTATGTCGTAACTACAATACCCTTCCCTTTTCACGAATGTGACCTACCGAATTAGACTATTTACCGGATTTGTAATATCGTAAGCAACACGACGGGTGCCACATGTGGAGCAGGATCTGCTTACCCTTCCGGAGCACCTGAAATCACCCCTAGTTTTTGGTGGGGTTCGTGTTGCTTAGTCTTTAGTTTTCTATGTTGTGTCTTCTGTACTATTATTTGTCTGTTTGTCTTTTTATTTTTAGCCATGGCGTTGTCAGTTTATTATCAATCTTTGAGTTTGACTGTCCCTCTGGTATCTTTCGTCACTCTTTTATCAACAAGGTCTTGGTATCTTCCGATGGACTTTTTTTAGAAAAGGACGAGACGTTCTTTGACATAACCCTGGTTCATCAATCTTCTGCTCAGACACTAGTGACGTTTTATAAAGTCTGAGTAGCAGCTGCAAACTCTTGAATACCGAATGAGTTGGGAAACGTATATCCCATACGCAGGTGAAGTCGGTATATTGCTACTATAAGGTGGGGAAATTTATAATTTCAAAATTAAAATCGTCTCGTTTGTCACAGATTCTGGTACTCAGATGACCACTTATATCAAATTCGAGATGCAAGTCTAAAAGTGAAGCGTAGGAAGCCGTGTCTGTTGTTTCTTTAATTTCTAGTTATGGAGAATATATTAATGGAACCCAATCAGAAAAGTTTGAATTGTTAATGGAAAGAACATCATCAATATATCTGAATGTGAAATTAAATGATCTGACTTCTTTGATCTTCTTGTTTTTGACAAGTGTCTGAAGGAACTCCGACTCATATGAAAATAAGAAGAGGTCGGCAAGGAGAGGAGCACAGTTCGTTCCGATAGGAATGCCGACAATTTGTTGAAAAAGTCTACCTCCAAATTCAACAAATATGTTGTCAATAAGGAACTCCAGCATACTGATCACTTGTTCCTCTGTGTAGCATGTTTTACCTTTTTCGTTTATTGTTTTATACAACTGGTTTACATTGGATAGATATGTTGCATGCAGTCATATTACAACCATTTTTAACATCTAGGTCTTCATGTACAAACTTTGTTGTTTTTTATTGAATATATGAACGTGTATATACGTGTATTTTGTTAAAAATCAATCGACAACTGTTATAGTCAACGCTTTGAGAGACTTGTTTTATTAAGAAAGAAAGATACCATTACCAATGGTTGTATTTCTTACTGACTTGAATCATTTACCCTTTAAAAAGTAAAATCACAAAAATACTGAACTCCGAGGAAAATTCAAAACCGAAAGTCCCTAATCAAATGGTAAAATCAAAAGCTCAAACACATCAAACGAATGGACAACAACTGTCATATTCCTGACTAGGTACAGGCATTATCTTATGTAGAAAATGGTGGATTGAACCTGATTTTATAGCGCTAAACCTCTCATATGTACGACAGTCGCATCAAATTCCATTATATAAACAACGATGCGTGAACAAAACAAACAGACATAATGGGTTAAAAAGTCAAAATTAGGGGTACAGCAGTCAACATTGTGTTATAATCTAAATCAAAATAAAAACAAACAAACATTTAACAAAGAAGCACAAAAAGGCACATATCAAATTCAACAACCTCATTCATTGCTTTCTTATTTTTGTATTTTATTTATGTATGTCAAATCCACCCATAAAGGATTGAAACATTTTAAGTACTGGGACCGAATGGTTAGAATCGCGCGTTTGACGTCAGAATGTAAACGTCACACATGTAGGGATATAAAATAATTTTGTCGTTCAAAGTATGAAAAGAATATAGTCTATAGTTCTTTTAGGTACAATGTATATCCTCTGCAGAATGTAAATTAAAAGTTTACTTTGTCCTTCTTGCCTCTTGTCCATATGCTTATTGTGTATTTCTTCTAAAAAAGAGCCACGTCATTATGTATCAAAGAAACACAAAAGTGCATATAGACAAAGCATACAACTAGCAAATATGAGAGACAAGAATACAAAAATTATAATAGAACAATAACACAATGGCGGGATGTTATAAGAACAGAGCCACGTCATATGTATCAATGAAACACAAAAAGTCACACGGGCAAAGCACATACGCAAATATGAAAGATAATACAAACAACACAATGACGGGATGCATAAATACAGAGCCACGTCAAATGGATATCACCAAAAACAGACTAAACATGTAAAGGCATGTCAAAGTTCATGGTAGTTAACTGTTATACCCACTTCAGGCATTTATAGCCATTCCCTGAGCGCTACACTATTCTGCTTAGATCCCCATACAGTGTTACGGATTTGACTATGACTTTAGCAAGCCTTCTTCCGTTTAGGTTCTAAAATAGAGAAAAACCTATTATAAAACAACAAAATACAATAAAATGTTTTCCTTATATAAATAATTGCTAAATATGAACTTGTTGACAAAATATTAATTTTGTTGTTGTCGCACTCTGTTGCATTAAAAATGATATTAAGATACATCTTAACAGCCGGACAACAAATGCCTGGTTTGTTCGTTAAAACCCCGGATTTAATATCCGAGGATCAAGTAGAGATATTTCTGAGAAAACCGTCAACAGATGTCGCTGCGCAAAAACAAATTTCCCGCAGGAGACGATACGGTAGGGAATCGTGAATTTGTGAAATTTCATGAAACCAAACGTATCATGAGCGGTATACATGAAATCATAAGTTTTAAAATTATTTGAAAAACATAAGGAGTCAAAGTAATGTATCGTTAAAAAAGAAATTTAATTAATTTTCAGTCTTCGGAACCGCTATTTTTCAACTTCGACTGTCATTGACAAATTTTCTGCTCGGAAGGAATTGACACAGGCTTGCTTTACCTAGGAAAAATAAATGTGACTTGTTTATTTTGATCAACTGGAACCTGGAGAACAGAACTGGGATGGTCACATGACGTTACTATTCGTTGTATACACACAAGGATAAGTTCAATACACATCACAGTTTGGTATGGCCGCCCAGTTACTCCCCATTATTTTTTCTTAAAACTTCTATGCTCCTGACCAAAACAGCTCAGAAACATGGCAAACTTGTCACAAATGGACAGACAGTCAAATCGTCATTGGAATAAATAAAATCCGTTATTTTTTTGTGATTATTTTTTCCTTTTCATGCCTCAATGTTGTTTTTCAGTACACAAAATTACAAAATGTGAACATTAGTTAGTCAACTTTCTTAAAAATCACACAGATATTCTGATTGCAGCACATTATCCATATAAGAATATGTATATAACGCTCCCAATCATATCCTTAAATAAGTGCATTCTTTTTGGGAAGTCCAGTTGTAAATTATTGTGATTTGTAAGCATGTCAGGACTCTCCTGGATGACATGACTGCAGTGTAAACATCCTAAGATCTGTGATATATCATAAATAAAAGACCGAGGAAAACAATTTGAACAGAGTCAGATCTTTATTTTGTAGCTTACAGATGTAATTGCAAAAGAATGAAGATGATATCACATCATAATATAATAGTTTATGGTCATTCCCTATTCCCTATTCAACTTCTCCAAGCAATTCTTTATAAGTTGTTCAATCTACATCCAGTTAAACCCTGATTATGATGATCTAGTCCTTTCTATGAATTATATACATCAGATGGACAACAACTGTCATATTCCTGACTAGGTACAGGCATTATCTTATGTAGAAAATAGTGGATTGAACCTGATTTTATAGCGCTAAACCTCTCATATATACGACAGTCGCATCAAATTCCATTATATAAACAACGATGCGTGAACAAAACAAACAGACATAATGGGTTAAAAAGTCAAAATTAGGGGTACAGCAGTCAACATTGTGTTATAATCTAAATCAAAATAAAAACAAACAAACATTTAACAAAGAAGCACAAAAAGGCACATATCAAATTCAACAACCTCATTCATTGCTTTCTAATTTTTGTATTTTATTTATGTATGTCAAATCCACCCATAAAGGATTGAAACATTTTAAGTACTGGGACCGAATGGTTAGAATCGCGCGTTTGACGTCAGAATGTAAACGTCACACAGGTAGGGATATAAAATAATTTTGTCGTTCAAAGTATGAAAAGAATATAGTCTATAGTTCTTTTAGGTACAATGTATATCCTCTGCAGAATGTAAATTAGAAGTTTACTTTGTCCTTCTTGCCTCTTGTCCATATGCTTATTGTGTATTTCTTCTAAAAAAGAGCCACGTCATTATGTATCAAAGAAACACAAAAGTGCATATAGACAAAGCATACAACTAGCAAATATGAGAGACAAGAATACAAAAATTATAATAGAACAATAACACAATGGCGGGATGTTATAAGAACAGAGCCACGTCATATGTATCAATGAAACACAAAAAGTCACACGGGCAAAGCACATAAGCAAATATGAAAGATAATACAAACAACACAATGACGGGATGCATAAGTACAGAGCCACGTCAAATGGATATCACCAAAAACAGACTAAACATGTAAAGGCATGTCAAAGTTCATGGTAGTTAACTGTTATACCCACTTCAGGCATTTATAGCCATTCCCTGAGCGCTACACTATTCTGCTTAGATCCCCATGCAGTGTTACGGATTTGACTATGACTTTAGCAAGCCTTCTTCCGTTTATGTTCTAAAATAGAGAAAAAAGTATTATAAAACAACAAAATACAATAAAATGTTTTCCTTATATAAATAATTGCTAAATATGAGCTTGTTGACAAAATATTAATTTTGTTGTTGTCGCACTCTGTTGCATTAAAAATGATATTAAGATACATCTTAACAGCCGGACAACAAATGCCTGGTTTGTTCGTGAAAACCCCGGATTTAATATCCGAGGATCAAGTAGAGATATTTCTGAGAAAACCGTCAACAGATGTCGCTGCGCAAAAACAAATTTCCCGCAGGAGACGATACAGTAGGGAATCGTGAATTTGTGAAATTTCATGAAACCAAACGTATCATGAGCGGTATACATGAAATCATAAGTTTTAAAATTATTTGAAAAACATAAGGAGTCAAAGTAATGTATCGTTAAAAAAGAAATTTCTTCGGAACCGCCATTTTTCAACTTCTACTGTCATTGACAAATTTTCTGCTCGGAAGGAATTGACACAGGCTTGCTTTACCTAGGAAAAATAAATGTGACTTGTTTATTTTGATCAGCTGGAACCTGGAGAACAGAACTGGGATGGTCACATGACGTTACTATTCGTTGTATACACACAAGGATAAGTTCAATACACATCACAGTTTGGTATGGCCGCCCAGTTACTCCCCATTATTTTTTCTTAAAACTTCTATGCTCCTGACCAAAACAGCTCAGAAACATGGCAAACTTGTCACAAATGGACAGACAGTCAAATTGTCATTGGAATAAATAAAATCCGTTATTTTTTGTGATTATTTTTCCTTATCATGCCTCAATGTTGTTTTCAGTACACAAAATTACAAAATGTGAACATTAGTTAGTCAACTTTCTTAAAATCACACAGATATTCTGATTGCAGCACATTATCCATATAAGAATATGTATATAAAGCTCCCAATCATATCCTTAAATAAGTGCATTCTTTTTGGGAAGTCCAGTTGTAAATTATTGTGATTTGTAAGCATGTCAGGACTCTCCTGGATGACATGACTGCAGTGTAAACATCCTAAGATCTGTGATATATCATAAATAAAAGACCGAGGAAAACAATTTGAACAGAGTCAGATCTTTATTTTGTAGCTTACAGATGTAATTGCAAAAGAATGAAGATGATATCACATCATAATATAATAGTTTATGGTCATTCCTATTCCCTATTCAACTTCTCCAAGCAATTCTTCATAAGTTGTTCAATCTACATCCAGTTAAACCCTGATTATGATGATCTAGTCCTTTCTATGAATTATATACATCAGGTCAACATTTTTTTATACTTCATTATTCCACATATTTATTTATGCTACCAGAGATAGTTGTATATGTCTCTGATGGTACAATTTAGACTTAAAAAAGCTTTTCATACCCATTTATATAATTAATTTTCACACTCCATGGCCTTGTTTTATGTTGTGAATTTTGTTTAATTTAATTACATTTTATTCCACTGAAAGATACAAAATTACATATTACTAGTGCAAAGCAATTTTCAGGTTATTAACAGTATATTGGCATTTTACTTTAGCATGTTTGTTGCATGTTTTGCAATATTTGGTTATTTGATATACATGATTGGGGATTGGGTTTTAAGTTGACAAATACTTAGTAGCTGTCACACCCAGAATACATCCTGATACTCTTGGAATTGACAATAACTGTTATTGCATATATATGTACACATGTTCTATAAAGTAATTTGACCTTTTTGTTGGAGCCTGAAAGTGCATTTTTTATCATATTATTAAGCTTTCAACAATTGAGGGACTGGTGTTTTCATTTAATAATAAGAGTTGAAGATTTTATTTTCTGTTGAAACATTGAAAACTTAATATATCTTGTTAAATACAGGCATGACAATTCAAGGGGGCTGTAAATGGTGGATAGGTATGTCATAATTAAGTCAAGCTCTATTTCTCCCAAGTCCTGACAATTTCTGAATGATTTAAAACAGAAACAAAGTTCTACATTAATAAATGTTTTTTTTTTTTTATAATGATTATAATTCTGAAATGAGACAACTCACACAAAACAAATAACAGGTTTGCATCCACTGTCAGGTCAAAGGTCAAAATAGAATGAAAAACCTCTGCAAAGAAAAAAAATCTTCAAAAAAAAATTCTGACATTAATTTGTCCAACCTAGCACAATCAAGCTTCCTTTTAAAGTCATATGACAGGAAAGAAAATAAGGAAAAGATTTTAACATTTCACTCATTCTCTAAATAAAGCCCTGATTATATTTTTGATTTATTATTTATTAATTTTTCTCAATTTTTATTACCTTGTTATATTGCTGCCTACATACTCATAGAAATCCCATGTTTGATGAATGGAAAGTCTTTTTATAGAGTACCTTGATATTTCCATTTGTAATAAACATTGTCCTGAGCATCATATGCCAGTGGCCAAGAGTTGTTATATTTCAGTGTTTAGTTTAAACATATTTTATTTGCAAAATATCAACAAAATGGATGAGACACAAGAACATAATACTTAAGTCTTCTCCATATTACAATATAAGTATATATACAATAACATTATGAGCATGCATGTAAAGCGAACTAATTCATTAGATATTATACGAACTATAAATAAAAAGAAGCAAACCATATTTTTCTGTGATGATGACTAATAGTACTGCAACTGACCTCGAAAAAGACGCTTAGTTAACGAGTTTAATGGTCCGGAATAACACACGGCTGGAAATTGTTTTAAATGATAGAAAAATATCTATATTTTAATTTTCGTCTGGTCGTAAAAAGTTTCTATGGTCACATTTTTTTATTTTAGCCCGTTTATGGGGTACCCCTCAATTAACGGTTTTGGGTAGTTGACTTAAGATTGAAATAAAAAAAGTTTGGTTCAATTTCAGACTCTGTTCGTAATTATTTTCGATACACATAATACCAAGGATCATCGGAATCATGAAGACGTAAATATAATATTGACCCCAAATAAAAATTTCAAACTTAAAGTTGACAGTTTTTTAGGTGGAAATTTAAGGCATTTTTCTTTAAAACCAGAAAACATACTGTTCAAAGGCAGTATTTGTCATTTGATAGGGAAGAATATATTATTGTGATACTGCATGCAAATTTATATAGGCAAATTCCAAACAGTTTTGGCAAAAACTCAAAAACAAAAACATCATTTGTATCATGTTTTTATTACGGAAATTTCATATCCGTCAATCAGCTCCATCACTTATAGTTACCATCTATCAAGTTCGTCACAAGGTCGTTTTGCTCCACAATTAATTTAATAGTTTCGATACGATTTTGTACAATTTCCTTGATTAGTTGATTATTTTTGAGATTTTTGAAGTGTAATTTGATTTTATATAGTAGTGTTTTTGTGTATATTGTGTAAATAAGTTATATTTTGTTGATTGAATATTGGCTTTTTTATAAAAGTTTACCCGAATCCTTTGGATACGATTTTTTTCGGATAATGGCTAGTTATGGTAGTCCAGTAAAGTTTACTCCTACTAGTCCCAAAAGGAGAAAGAATGATATTGTGTGGGAAAAATGCATTGTGTGTCAATGTTCAACATCGGAGCAATTAATAAGTATGCGAGCGGTCGGGAAAAAGTTTTATTGAAGCTATGGATATACGCAGAGATTTGGTGTGCGACAGGGTGATACAACAACTAACTTCTCTAAATAATCTACTTTCCTTAGATGAAAGAGTTGTGTATCATGTTTCAGGACATACACCAGCAGACAAAATTGTAGCGTGTTTAAATTAGAAACAGAAAGCCAAATATGTGATCAATCTGATCCACAAGTATCCCCACAACCTGATACTTTTATACAAACTCGTGCTCAATTTCCTCCTTGTAGTTTGGATATAAAAACATGTTTTTTGTGTAAAAAAAAACCTTTAAAAAAGACAGAAAACTACAAAAGATCGAGTCGCGTGAACGTGTTGATAGTCTTTTGAAGTGCGCTAATGTGAGTAATGATTTATCCATGGCAAAGCTAATTTCTAGTAAAAATTTTTTCAAATGCAGTCTACCATTCAGCATGCATTGCGAAGTATTTATTAAAGTCAACTCCTGTGAAATCAGACAATACAGTATATGAAGAATCAGAACATGAACTTGCTTTCAAGTCATTAATAACAATTGTTAATGATGATCTGTTCCTCCACAAAAAGGCCTTTCTAATGTCGCACATCCTTGATATATACCAGTCACTTTTACCCCAAAATGTCTGCGATAAATACCAATCTTACAAACTTCAGAACAAATTAATAAGTTATTATGGCAGCTCAATTACAATTCAGACACAGCGGGGACAAGGGATGTCAAATATAGTGTTTAGCGCTGACCTTACTATAGGGGATGCCATTTCGGCAGCAGGAAAATTAAAGTCCATGTTAACACTTTCAGAATTACAGCAAGGTTTTTCTGCAGATATTAAGGATACATTAAATGAAGACCAATTACTTCACTCTGCAGCTAACGCTCTTAGGCGTGATATCAAAAACCTTGCTATTTCCTCTGATGACTACCCTAGTGCCAATGAAGCCTCGCTTGGTGCTTCTATGGAAAATATGCCAGCATCTCTTCTTAAGTTCATTTGTTGGTTGATTGATGAAAAATCCCAAAAAGTCGCTTCTGAACCTTATGTTGTCCCTTCGTAAATCTATGGCTATTACAGAATGTATCGTTTCAGTAGCTAAATCAGCATTTACCCCCATTCCATTTGGGCCTAGCCGTTCAGTTACATCATGAATATGGGTCACGAACATTAATAGAAACTTTGTATTCGCATGGCTTTTGTGCTTCCTATGCAGAGGTCAGACGATATCTAACAAGCATTGCCATGCACGATATTGACCGTATTCAAGACGGTATTTATGTTCAGGACGGCATTGTTTCAAATCATCAAGGGGAGAGAGGGGGGGGGGGGGTTGATACAAGAAGGTGCCGACAATATAGACCTCAACACTGAGACAATTGATGGTAAGGACACGTTTCATTCAATGGCACGAGCAGTCTTTCAGATTTGTCCGTCCACATTGTTTCTAATTTGCGTCAGATTAAGGTAAAGAGAGGTCAAGATAAAACGTTTCCGTTGACTGACAGTGCATCTTCTTTGACTGCTGTTCTACCTTTCATTAAACCAAAGGTAAGAGAATAATTCAGTCGTTATATTCCACTGCTTCGATGGCTGTTCGTCGTCAAAAATCATTCGAATTAGCTTTCATCTCGATAACACCATTTTGAAATCAAAATCCTGGATTCGCGCGTTTTATCGTATAAAATTCAGGATTGGGAGAGTCGATCACAGGGACTCGGAGATAAGAGGAGTTCCTGTTCGTGTTCCGAATGCTTTCAACACCATTTTGAAATGTGCTGAAAAAATGGAAAATACATCGGAGATTCTTTGGGTAATTTTGCGCTCCATGTCAAAAGATATTGATAACTTTCCTGTTCAGTTAGACAAGTTTGACCATCAAACCATTCCATTTTGGACCGGATATAACAGCACTCTTTCTGAATTCAGACATGAATTTGCTGTGGTGTCGTACGCTCCAATAGTAGACGCAAAGCCAAGTGATATGTCAACAGTTTATACGACTATGAAACGATGTTCAGATATGACAAAGTCAATGGGTCAGAGCTATTCAATTCAAACATTCGACCAACAGCTCTATGCAATTGCGAAACAGGTGGAATGGGCAATGCCAGAAACATTTAAAACGCACATTATTCGTTTAGGTGGCTTTCATACTCTGTCATGTTTTATTGCGTCGATTGGGAAACTTTGGGGTGATGGTGGTCTGAAGGATTTATTAATTGACTCATCTGTTTATGCAGCAGGGACCGTTGATCAGATGATGTTTGGGAAACAGTTTAACCGTGCTGTAAGAGCACTAACCGTTGTATATGAGGCGTTGGTTGCTTTGTGGTTATCCGCTTTCTTTTAATGGTGCAGAGACAATGATTTGATGGCTTCATTTCCTGATAGATTTTGGTCATTAATGTCTGAGGTAGTCTCTAATTTCAAAAGTGACAAGGACAATAATAAATCTGTAAACGAAGCTCTGATTGTCTTGAGAACTATTCTGATGCCACGTCTTGAAGAATTCAGACAGTGGGGTTGTCAGTTGTCACCAGTATTCAAGTAATGGGATATGTTTTTACGCGCTGTAGAAATCATGATTCACAATGTTAGGGCGGAACGAGAAGGTTCGTGGGATATGCATTTGACCTCCATTTCCTCAATGTTACCATACATGTTTATTGCAAACAGAGTAAATTATTCGAGATGGTTACCTGTATATATTTTAGATATGCTCAATTTAACATCTGATATACAACCAGCATTTTCATCAGGACAGTTTGCCATTCGCCAGCCAGGTAAATTTAACGGGATATGGAGCGTCATGGCGACAGAAAAGACAGTAATTAAAGATTCAAAAGGCCGGGGTGGCATAGTTGGCATTACAAGACAAAAGTCTGCACTAATTCGCTGGTCCCTTACCCGTCACGTGCTCGCAGAGTTTAGTGCAGAAATGAGAACCAGATCTGGATTTTCTGCTCAAGAAGAACCCTCTCATGAGGAAATTCGACCAACAGCATTACGCCGAGACGAAGAGCATGTCAAACTTGTTATAGAACATGTTCAACAGCGAATGACAAATCCTTTTGATATTACATCTCATCCTAAAGCACTCATTAACATCTCAACCGGCATGCATGCGCCTAAGGAAATTGAATCATCACTGACAAAAGCATTTGATGATGGTATAAAAATGGTCAAATCGTTTGTCAATGGTGCGTTGGCAGAAGGTATTGTGAACTTTCCATTTCTATGTAGCAACATTCCAGCAGCGCCTGCATACGGAGTATATATCTCCCAATTGATACGATATTCCCGGGCTTGTGTTTCGTATCATGATTTCCTTGATAGAGGATTGCTGCTCACAAGGAAGCTATTAAACCAAGAGTTCCAAATGGTGAAGTTTTACGGACGCCATCACGAGTTGGTTGACCGTTATGGAATAACCGTTTCACAGATGATATGGGATATGTTCCTTATGTCGTAACTACAATACCCTTCCCTTTTCACGAATGTGACTTACCGAATTAGACTATTTACCGGATTTGTAATAACATAAGCAACACGACGGGTGCCACATGTGGAGCAGGATCTGCTTACCCTTCCGGAGCACCTGAGATCACCCCCAGTTTTTGGTGGGGTTCGTGTTGCTTAGTCTTTAGTTTTCTATGTTGTGTCATCTGTACTATTATTTGTCTGTTTGTCTTTTTATTTTTGGCCATGGCGTTGTCAGTTTGTTTTCGATCTATGAGTTTGACTGTCCCTCTGGTATCTTTCGTCCCTCTTTTAGCAACAGTGACTTCTATGGCCCAATATCGAGATCGAAAATCAAAACCTTCGAAGACTTAACAAAAAAGTCTAAAATTAAGTGTAGGTCAGGAGAAGTTCTAAGTGTACATATAAGTCCAGAATTAGTATTCCGTCGGGCTCTAGTTCTTGCGGGGTGTCGTGAAGATATTACAATAGAGAAGGTTCTATCCCTCCCAATCGGACCTGTTCCTACCTCTCTTTTTCACGAAGACGGCACTATGCGAAAAACATGCAAGGCCGATCTTTGCCATCAAATAGAAGCAGAAGCTGCAACTAAGCACCAGTTGGCACCATACGATCGTTCTGCATCCGTACTTATCAGGGATGGAATGGCCTTAGTCCAGTCGTTGCATGTTAAGATATTTAGCACTTTCGGTGACTTGGCTCTTCATTTAATTCAAAGTCAGAAATCATGCCTTACCAATGCTGCTACAGTTGTTGATGTCTTTGATAGATACGATATCAAACCTTCAATTAAATCTTCCGAAAGAGACCGACGAACTGGAGTAAATTCGAGCCAAAAGGTATTTCAGGTAATAGATGGTCGATCCATACCAGACTGGAAAAAATTCTTGGCCGTCAACGCAAATAAACAAGCTCTTCTTAAGTTCCTGGGTGATTTTACTCTTCGTCATCATGCTCAGTACCCGGTGCTGACTTCGCCAGAGGATAAACTTTATCTAGCGGGTATTTTTGTTGACCCAATTGTCGTGAAGATGTTATCTTCCACAGGGGTATCTGACTGCCATGATTTATTCAGCACACACCAATAGGCAGACACAAGAATGATCCTACATGCTATGTTTGCTGATGAAGAGTTTGGGAGGGAAAATAAGAAGGGTCGAATTATAATTAAGTCTCCAGATACAGATGTTCTAATTCTTTGTGTGCATTTCTTTCCGTCAATGAAAAACACTCAAGAACTGTGGTTTCAAACAGGAACAATAAAGATGGTCGTAGGTACCTTCCTGTACATGAATTATGCAGTGTTTTAAACCCTGTCATGTGTAAAGTTTTACCTGCTGTTCATGCTTTAAGGGCATACGATACAGTTTTGATCCCGTATTTACATTTTGATAAAAATTTCAATATAGACTATTTTTACCTGATTAAATCAAATATGTAATAAAAATATACCTTCATGTGCTACTTTTGAGTAAAATGAGGTCGAAATTTGGTATATTTGCTCAAAATTCGGATTTGTGGCCGTATTTTCCTTTCGAAAGAAAGACATAACTTTTTGTTTTAAAAGATAAACACAAATTGTTTTTGTTAAATAATTGGTAATTTCTGTATTTTATAAGTATCCTAAAATTTATACATTTTTATGCAGAAATAACTCATATTTATCAAATGTTCATGAATGTAGAAAAAACATCACTTTTGCTGTATATTTATCAAATTTAAAAATTGCACTATTTACGTTTTCATGAAAATTGGCGCACATAATCTTCTCGCGTAATCAAACCAAATGGCATTTTAAAAAGAGGGTCCATGAACTCGTTTTCAAGTTAAATAAGTTTGAATGATAAAATCAGTCGAAAATGAATCTTTTCCCGATAAGTCATAGTTTGACGTCGCGAAAATAACAATTTACGTTAGCAACGTCATTACCTCACCTGTAACTGTATCGTATGCCCTTAACAGGTTGTGATACCACTTCATCATTGTTTGGAATCGGGAAAAAAACAGTTTACAAAGTTTTAAAGGACAATCTTGGAGACTTTGTTGATTTAGACCTTCTTTCCAGCGGTGACATTGATAAATCTGTTGATGTCAGTCGGACATTTGTTGCAAGGCTCTATGACCAAAAACGGAAAGCTAAATTTGACCACAGTGATTTGAATAAACTCCGTGTAAAGAAAGCTAAATAAAAAGATGCTAGCTTAGCCAAACTTCCCCCATGCGATTCAACCTTCCTGCAACATGTTCTGAGAGCTTCACTTCAGACCATTATTTGGACTTCTTCAAATATTGCACAGCCACCACAGCAGTCTCCTTTAGACTTCAGATGGGAAGACAAAAATGGATTAACCCCAACACTTTTTAAGGAACAAATGTCATCTGATTATCTGCAAGACTTAATTTGTACCTGCAAGGGTAAATCTGTTTGTTCAAAAAGCTGTGTTTGCTTTGAACAAAATCTGTCATGCACCGAACTTTGTCCGTGTCAAGGAAGTGAAGCGTGTTGTAATGCCAATACGCGTACTGAATCCGCAAAC
Organism: Mytilus coruscus; assembly: GCA_017311375.1. Taxonomy (NCBI): domain Eukaryota; kingdom Metazoa; phylum Mollusca; class Bivalvia; order Mytilida; family Mytilidae; genus Mytilus; species Mytilus coruscus. Next base: position 26,793,046 of record CM029596.1, read on the forward strand.
GACGACGAAGAGATTGACCCATAGCTACGATTCTTATAAACACTTTCCCACTGTAACGCTTTGATTTTTTTACAGGCAGTTTATTCTTATTTATCAAAGACAGGGTTTTTATAATGTAGCTTTTCAGAGACAAGTTATATATGTTCAAACTAGCATTATTATCTATCATTATCCTTAACAATTGACGGGTCTACGCATAAAAGGATAATCCCAATAAGACAATGTTCATGCATTTACAAACGGATTCTGTTTTACACTAAACCAACCGCTTAATCAATGCAAGTCACACTTTTGATTTTTCTTAAACCTCGCATTCGCCTCGGCTGACTATGATATTTTTTATGTTATAAATAATCTTTCCGACTCTGTAAATACAAAATATTAATTTACCTATAGCCAGATACTTATTTTCCAAAAATACAAAACCTTTTGGAAGCAAAATTTAAAACACTGTTTATCGCTTGATTTTTTTTTTTTTTAAAGGAAGAAAAACTGTTAACATAATTTGATAAACTGGTGTTTTTCGGTTTATAAAATAATTCTATTATATGCTTTAGTAGAAAATAAAAAGCAATCTGAAAATTAATTGATGTGAAAAGGTTAAGGCCACTTCTACATTTGCTATGTCAAAAATAAGGAAAATTCAGATGGTTCAAGATTAGCGCCATTTTGTAATGGCAGCCCTTGATATAAGTAGTCAAATTTGTCGTTTTGGCATCCTTTGAAGCATATGCTGATGATTTTATCGTTTTTGTAGCATTCAAATGAATATTTATTAGAAAATTTCTCGTTTTTTACCTCATGGTTGAATTTATAATATTTTCAGGTTTGATCTTTGACCCCAATTTCAAAAAAATGTGACCACTCACGACCAAACTTTTCTTATTGTACACATTTTCCTCTTTCCATCGATATATAATTTAGGTGTGTGTTCTTCCGGACCATTAAAGTTTAAAAAAATGAACTCTGGTTGCAGTACTATAAGGTTTTGATGACAATGATCGTCCGTGCCAGTAGCAATAACACTGTAACACTTTCAGTGTTCAATATAAAACCTCAGATACATAATCTTTACTTAACTATTACATATATATAAATATAGATATATATAACATCCAGTTGTAATAAAAAAAACTTTAGCTCACAGACATTACTACATGCTTCTTTTTTATTTCGTTTGAAGCTAATTGTGTGTAGTATTATGATTTTAAAAACAATGTATTTTGTTTAAAAAAAAATGAAAAAAATCTAAATGTGATAATTGGCAATTTTCCTAGCAATATCCATGATTTCTAGATGATTATAAGGGGGGAAATTGGGAATATTTCGATAAAATAGTGATCTACCAAAACAGACATACATTCTGTAGTACTTTCTCCCATTTGTTTCTCCTTACCCAGCCACTGTTTAAATCCTTGCACTCGACAGGTGCTTTCATGCCAATGATTAATTATAATTTCCAAGAACTTTTTCATATTTACACATTTTACTACCGCATACAGATAAATTATTGGACATTATGCCTCAGAAACACTTTCCTCTATTTAAATTGAGAGAAATACTTATTTTCACTCTTTTCTGATCAGTCGTCCCATTGTGGAGTTATCGTTCGAGTTATCTCCCTTTGGTCGGTCGCCAATTTGTGACCTGTTGAATTGACAAATGGCCGGTTTACCTGGCGAGTTTTGTTAACAATAGGCATTTAATGTTCATAAAATCAGAAGGTATCTTCCTTTTAAGGAAAACACGTTACCATTCCGTGTGTTATTTCAATTTGCATTTATTTACTGACAAGTGTCACTACCGCGGCACGTTTTTCAACTTGCCAATCAAATTATCAAGGAAATTCTAAATTTTCATTCTTAAAAGAATAACGTAGTGAAATTTTGAAACCTTCCGTATTAAATGATATATTTGGTTAATATTGGTAGAAACTTAAAATGTATCTACGCTGACGTTTTCCTGGCGTCATTGCAGTTGCAAAAAATTGTCATTTTTTGAATCGAAAATCACGTGACCATAATTATATAATCGACGCCATTATGAGATTTGCTGGCCGGCTGTTAAATATCCCAAAATCCACGTCATTTGGACTCTGCTGGTATATCCTTCCATTTTTTATAATATGTTTTTTTTAACATGTTTAAGTTTGTATCTAAAATAAATAATGTTTTCGTAATATTTAATATTTCCAAACAATAATACAATCAGGAGCCAATAGTTGACCCTATTAAACTGGTTTGCAATACGCAACTAGTAACATTAAGCTGTACCAATGTTATCATCAGGTGTGCATTTCGATTATGGATTTCTATTAACATGATTAAGTGATGCCTGAGGTCAAATTATACATTAGGAGATACTTTCCTTAATTTTAACGATTTCCTAGGTTTTATCATTGAACATTTTATAAAATCAATATCCGTATTTGCATGTCAGTACTGAAGTACTGGGTTGCATGCACATTTCGATGATATTGTCTCTGAAATGATACTCGAGGTCAAAATATATATAATTATCCGAAAACTAATACAAAAGTTGAAAGGCTGCTTTAAATCGAAAACGACCAAAAACAGAAAACACTTACAAGCAATAAGACCTATGCTTGTGGGAGCTACGTTTTCGCTCTCTCCGTCGATACTATGTTAGTATTTAACAGATTATTTTGTAAAGATTAGCTTATTAAATAGCAAATGTTTATACGAGTTCCATTCCATTTTTCATATTTCAAACTTAATTAAGACTCCTGTAGTAAGGTAACTACTTAACAACAATATTTTTTCGTCAGTCATTACAGTGACATGCACAAGGCTTATTTCTGTCTGACAAATTACAATTTCAAGAACATCGTCTGTTTTAGTTTATTAAATATTTCTTATTGAAAAGACAATTTTTACTTCTCCTTGATGCATTAGTTGTTCAGCATCTTAATGATTATTGAAAGTTTTAACTACTTTTGTTTATTTGGATTTCTTTTGTTTTATATTTTTCCTTTCTTTTGTGTTGTTGTTTGTTTGGTTTTATTTCTTTCTATTTATCTAGTAATTTTTGGAGGAGGGGAATTTGTTTTGGTTTTCCGTTTGTTTGTTATTTTTTCTACAAAAAGACCTAAAGAAACTATTAATTTTCTCGCTGCGTTGAAGACCCATTGGTGGCCTTGGGCTGTTTTCTGCTCTTAGGTCGGGGGTTTATTCTGGCTATTCCTACATTCTGAATTTTATAGGTAAAATATTTAGAAATTCATGTAGGAGTTCCCAGAATTATTTTGTAAACAAAGAGATTAAGTAGGATTATGTTGGATGATATTGTAACAACACTTTACTAATTAATCAAGGTAAATACAGGTAAAAATTGTTGAAAAGAGAAGAGAATGAAAACTTTTTTTTCTATATTACAATATTTTATTTAAATAAAATGCTCCGCAGGGCACAGCTTGATACGACCGCAGAGGTCGAACCCTGAATAGTTGGGGCAAGTATGGACACAACATTCAAGCTTGATACAGCTCTGAATTTGGATTGTGATTAAATATTTGACACAGCATAGGTTTCTGACACAGAATGAATGTGGTCTAAGAACTTAAAAACTTTAAATTGGACATTCACCTATTATGGTCCAATATCCAAAATCTAAATACATGGTTAGATTCAGCATATCAAAGAACCCCAAGAGTTCAATTTTTGATGAAATCAAACAAAGTTTAATTTTGGACCCTTTTGACCTCAATGTGGACAAAGTTGATAACGGGGCCCAAAAATCAAAAATCTAAATACATGGTTAGATTCAGCATATCAAAGAACCCCATATATTCAATTTTTGTTGAAATCAAACAAAGTTTAATTTTGGACCCTGATTTGGACCAACTTGAAAACTGGGCCCATAATAAAAATCTAAATACATGCTTAGATTCAGCATATCAAAGAACCCTATGAATTCAATTTTGTTAAAATCAAACTAAGTTTAATTTTGGACCCTTTGGACCTTAATGTAGACCAATTTGAAAATGGGACCAAAATTAAGAATCTAAATACACGGTTAGATTCGGCATATCAAAGAACCCCAATAATTCAATTTTGATGAAATCAAACAAAGTTTAATTTTGGACCCTTTTGACCTAAATGTGGAAAAATTGATAACGGGGTCCAAAATCAAAAATCTAAATACATGGTTAGATTCAGCATATCAAAGAACCCCATATATTCAATTTTTGTTGAAATCAAACAAAGTTTAATTTTGGACCCCGATTTGGACCAACTTGAAAACTGGGCCCATAATCAAAATCTAAATACATGTTTAGATTCAGCATATCAAAGAACCCTAAGAATTCAATTTTGTTAAAATCAAACTAAGTTTAATTTTGGACCCTTTGGACCTTAATGTAGACCAATTTGAAAACAGGACCAAAAATTAAGAATCTGAATACACGGTTAGATTCGGCATATCAAAGAACCCCAATAATTCAATTTTGATGAAATCAAACAAAGTTTAATTTTGGACCTTTTGGACCTCAATGTGGACCAATTTAAAACAGGGCCCAAAATCCAAAAACTTAATACACGATTAGATTCAGCATATTAAAGAACCCCAAGAGTTCAAGAATAAAACCCCAATGAAATTGGTCAAGAAATAAGCAATTTATACAAAGTATCTTCTTTTGCACAATACTGTGCAATTGAATATTTCTTGCAATTGCGCAATACTGTGCAATTGAATATTTCTTGCAATTGCGCAATACTGTGCAATTGAATATTTCTTGCTATTGCACAATACTGTACAATTGACAATTTCTTGCTATTGCGCAATATTGTGCTATTGGATATTTCTTGCTATTGCGCAATACTGTGCAATTGAAGATTTCTTGCTATTGCGCAATACTGTGCAATTGAAGATTTCTTGCTATTGCGCAATACTGTGCAATTGAAAATTTCTTGCTATTGCACAATACTTATTATATAATAATTTACACATCCTGTTAGTTGTGTATCTCCTGCCATATCAATATTATTTGCTTTTAAATATAAATCAGAAATAACCAACTTAAAATGAAAATTTTAAAGAAAAAAAAGGAAAAAAAAAAACCCCCTCCCTCAAATTTTTGAACCCCTTATGATTCATCACCCCAAACTCAATCCCAGCCTTCCTTTGAGGTATGGTACCTTGCAGTACAATTTCAGAGAGATCCATACACTTGAACACAAGTTATTGTCTGGAAACTAGAAAATGCTTATTTTTGACCCTTTTGGCCCCTAATTCCTAAACGGTTCAGGCAATTACCCCAAACTCAATTCCAGCTTTCCTTTGTGATATGGAACCTTGTAGTACAATTTCAGAAAGATCCATACACTTACACACAAGTTATTGTCATGAAACTAGAAAATGCTTGTTTTTGCCCTTTTTGGCCCCTAATTCCTAAACGTTTCAGGCAATTACCCCAAACTCAATTCCAGCTTTCCCTTTGTGATATGGAACCTTGTAGTACAATTTCAGAAAGATCCATACACTTACACACAAGTTATTGTCATGAAACTAGAAAAATGCTTGTTTTTGCCCTTTTTGGCCCCTAATTCCTAAAATTTGGAGGCAATTACCCCAAAATCAATCCCAGCATTCCTGTGTGATATGGAACCTTGTGGTACAATGTCAGAGAGATCCATACACTAACACACAAGTTATGTCTGGAAGTTACAAAATGCTTATTTTGGCCCTTTTGGCCCCTAATTCCTTAACTGTTGGAACCATAACCCCAAAATCAATCCCAACCTTCCTTTTGTGATATTGAACCTTATGGTAAAATTTCATAGAGATCCATTCACTTAAACTAAAGTTAGAGTGCGAAAACCAATGCGTCTTCGGACGACGACGACGACGCCGGACGACGACGACGACGATGACGACGACGCCAACGTCATACCAATATACGACCACAAAAATTTTTTTGCGGTCGTATAAAAAAACCAGTATAATTCATCATGATTTTTATATAAATTATTATTTTTCCTTTACTTTCATGCCATGGCTAAAAATAGAACATAGGGTAAAATGCAGTTTTTGGCTTATATCTCAAAAAATTAAAGCATTTAGAGCAAATCTGACCGGGTAAAATGTTCATTAGGTCAAGTTCTATCAGCCCTGAAATTTTAAGATGAATCTAACAACCCATTGTTATGTTGCTGCCACTAAATTAGTAATTTTAAAGAAATTTTTCAATATTTGGTTATTTTCTTGAATATTATTATAGATAAAGATAAACTGTTAACAGCAAAAATGTTCAGCAAATTAAGATCTACAAATAAGTTTATGACCAAAATTGTCAATTGATCCCTTAAGGAGTTATTGCCCTTTAAAGACAATTTTACACAATTTGTTTATCATAGATATAAGAAGATGTGGTATGAGTGCCAATGTACAACTCTCCATCCAAGTTTTCTAACTTTAAAAGATCTTCTCCTCTGAAACAACTGAACCAAATTAAACCAAATTTAAGCTGAATGATACTTAGGTTATCTAGAATAAAGTTTGTGTTTTATTTTCTGTTTCCTCAGAAAACATGGCCGCCATGGTTTAAAATAGAACATAGGGTAAAATGCAGTTTTTGACTTATATCTCAAAAACTGCAAATCAGACAAGAAGTTAAAGTATTCATTATGTCAAGGTCTACCTGCCCTGACATTATCAGCCAAATCAGGTATCTGATTTTTAGGTTGTTGCCCCTGAATTGATTATTTTAAGGAAATTTTGCAGTTTTCGGTTATTATCTTGAATATTATTATAGATAAAGATAAACTGTAAACAGCAAAAATGTTCAGCAAAATAAGAACTTCAAATAAGTTTGTATATGACCAAAATTGTCAATTGACCCCTTAAGGAGTTATTGCCCTTTAAAGACAATTTTACACAATTTGTTTATCTTAGATATAAGAAGATGTGGTATGAGTGCCAATGTACAACTCTCCATCCAAGTTTTCTAACTTTAAAAATCTTCTCCTCTGAAACAACTGAACCAAATTAAACCAAATTTAAGCTGAATGATACTTAGGTTATCTAGAATAAAGTTTGTGTTTTATTTTCTGTTTCCTCAGAAAACATGGCCGCCATGGTTTAAAATAGAACATAGGGTAAAATGCAGTTTTTGACTTATATCTCAAAAACTGCAAATCAGACAAGAAGTTAAAGTATTCATTATGTCAAGGTCTACCTGCCCTGACATTATCAGCCAAATCAGGTATCTGATTTTTAGGTTATTGCCCCTGAATTGATTATTTTAAGGATATTTTGCAGTTTTCGGTTATTATCTTGAATATTATTATAAATAAAGATAAACTGTAAACAGCAAAAATGTTCAGCAAAATAAGAACTTCAAATACGTTTTTATATGACCAAAATTGTCAATTGACCCCTTAAGGAGTTATTGCCTTTTAGAGATAATTTTTCACAATTTGTTCATCTAGTTTGCTTATTTTAAAAAAATCTTCTCCTTTGAAACTGCTGAAACAATTGCAGCCAAACTTGGGCTGAATGAGTTTCGGAGTATCTAGTACAAATTTTATATTTTCTTTTCTTGTACGTCAAGAAACATAGCCACTATGGCTAAAATGGAACATAAGGATAAAATGCATTTGTTTTGCTTTTGAAGAAAATATGACAGATACAAAGAATATTTAAATGACATTTTTAAGCCACTCATTAATATATATTGAAAAGCAAAAAAAAAAAAAATCATTGAAGAAAGATTTAAGCAAAAAATTAAAGGTGAGCAATTCAGGCTCTTGAGAGCCTCTTGTTTTAGTTTGAAATAATTGTATTTAACTAAAATTTCTTTAATATTTCTAATATGTCTTATGTTAATAAACATTTCCATTCCCAAAATATCTTTTTTTTTAATAAAAATGATAAAATGTTTTAATTTTTTTATTTCTTTAAAATTCATAATAATTTTACCCTCAAAATCTACTAGTTACAAAATTCACAAAAATGATAAAATGTTGCAATTTTATCAAGTTTACTAATTATTTTAACAGTTAAATACTTATAAAACACCTATTGTTATTATATAAACATCTATTGAAATATTTTTGTTGGCGTTCAAGGAATAGGTAACATATAAAATGTTGGCATTCGAGGAAGACACCAGACAGAATATGAAAATTCAAAATGTAGGAATAGCCAGAAGACACCTTGGTCGGGTTGTTGTCTCTTTGATACATGCCCCATTTCCATTTTCAATTCTATTAATGAATAGAGTAACCTTTATTTAGGAAATACATTTCATTTTTTATTTTTTTTTTATAGAAAAAGAAGTAGAAGAAACCCTTAATGAATTGGATAACCTTTATTTAAGGCAATTACATGAGGTAAGTTTGTAAAGTTTCTTAAACTAGATATATATATATATATATATATAACATAGGGTCTAAAAATAGCAACAATCTGAATAAAATCTATCTTGGCGTGGATCAGTTTGAAAATAAACTAATGCAGTTACTAAATTGAATTATATAAATGCTTAAGAGTGTAACTTTAACATGCTAATGTGTATTATAAAATTGTTATATTCTGTAGATTCATGCAATATTTCCCTAGACAAACTAGCTCAGTGGCGGATTAAAAAAGGGGGGAGTGTTTAGAAGGCGTACATCCCAAATTTGATTGGAAAATGTATCATTATTTAGCTTAATATCTTCCAAAAATTTTGTTACGTTCGGCGGTAATTCTTCACTTTTATGGAATTACGCCCCTTTAAAAATCCTGGATTCCGTTCCTTAACTAGCTTCATCAGGCGCGTGAAGCCACCAAGGTAAAATCGGCGGCTTATACGAACATTTTGCAGCTTATTGTATAGTTCGTTCAATTTTTCACAGATCACGCGCCTGATGAAGCTAGTTTGTCTTGTGAAATACTGCGTGAATCTATAAATTTTAAATATAACAACCATTTTAATAACACATTAGCGTGTTAAAGTTTCATTTTTAGAGATTTATTCATATACATATATGTAGGAGATGATGCTTTCTGGTATCGATTTATCCCATTTTCGTTATCTCTTTAATTTGAATGACGTATTGTTTTAAAACTATTGTACTACTAAAAGGCTATAGTGAGAGTAACGTTAAACTATGTTATAGGTCTTTCATGGGTCGTTGTCTTGGTGGCAATCATACGAAATCTCCTTAACTTTGTATTACGAAAAAGACGTTTAGATTAGGATAGGATGGTTCCAGCATCAATATCCTTGAAATCCTGTTATACATGTACGTCAATTAAGTGTATGTTTTTGATTCGTAAAATATGATTGTCCACATATTTTCCATATATTTAGAACATAAAGTTTTGCGGATGTTTAGAAATCCGTAAAACGTATAGTACTTTGCTAGTTTTTTTCTGTGTATAACGATTTTATGTTTTTTTCCGTTTTTACCGACATTTTGATATGTGTGACCTGAAGGGCATCCGATCCAGTTTCACGTTATATTGTCATTTTTATAATTTTGAAATATGTTGTAACCCTGGACGAGTTGTAAAAAAAATCACCAAATAAAACATAGGTCACCGTGCTTGTTTTCGAGAAAATTGAGGCTAAAATTGGGGATTTTTGCAATTTAGTAAAAAAGTTGAGCAAAGGGATAAAATTTTAGAATAGATATTCTTCTTCATAAATTGATAAGATTGGATTCAATCTAAAGCTGTGATTAGTGAAAATAAGGGAAAAATAAATCCCGTCAAGAAAGACTTGTTAATTATTCGAGCCATGTATAGAATTACGGATAAGATGCTCAAAGTCGGATATATTTGTACATTAAAATGTGAACATCGAGAGGTTCTTATAATGTCCTTTTTCTACAATAACTGTCTTTTGTCATGCTTTCTCCAAATAGAAAATATATGTCACTGTGCTGGTTTCGAAAATAAATCACGATTTATTATGAATATTGCTTCCCCCTTGGTAGCCTCAACGTTACCGCGAAAATGCACGACGTCGCTGGCTTACAATTTCGACTTCTCCCGCCAATTATTCCTGCAAGGTTATCGACGACACTTTCCAAGTGTTTATATATTGCTTACAAAGAGCTACCTTAAAATAATGATATTGTTTTGGAAATAAAAATTATAGATATGTGTAACATAAATACCTCTCTCTTTTATTCTGGTTGTGTACCAAGTAAGAAATGTATTAGATATTAGTTATTGCAGACTGTTTTTTTACGGCTTAGTTTAAAGACTCGCAGCAATTTGGAGCTAGACATGTCGGAACTGTACACACTCGTGTGTTTTAAAAGACAATATGTTGACCTCTAGATTTTGTTTTGTTTTGGTTGGTGGGCCACTGTGTCATTGACATACACCCAAAACATCCTTTTATTCACATTTTAATCGCTTTTAATAATTCCACATTTATTCATAAAATCAAACTTTTATTCGGGTGAATGATAATCTTTACAATAATGTTGAAGTATTTCACAATATTTGATCAGGTAAAATGAAAAAAAACGGGACATGTTACCTATACATGCATACAACATAACTTTGGTTTTGGTTTTTGTGTCCTATTAATTCACCTCCCAAATATCCAACATATACTGCCTGAAATTACAATTTTAAAGCAAGTCAATTAAAGCATTAATAGTCTGGTTAATAAATGTTTAGAAATACCATATAATGTTTTCGAAACCTCAAGGTATAGCTACGATAATTTTTACAGATTTAACGACCTTTAAGAAAGACTATAATTGTGTAATAAATTTATGGAAAACTGGCCCTACCTCTTTGGTTTGTACTATAAATTGGCATACATTCTCCTCGTAATAACCAGTATTTCATGGTTGTTTTTTTTTGTGAAAGTGTCGATTAAAATCGGAATATTTTCATTATAGAGTAATTTTGTTAATAAATGATATATATTATTTCCAAAGTTGTATCATCGCTACAGCATACCATTATTATTACGTCCTCTCATTTTTAACATAGATAAATGGAATAAATTGTTACGTCAAGAAATTTACTTCTTTTGTTTTTTTGTGGAATTACAATGATTTAAACTGGATTTTTGCGTTATCTGAACTTTTCAAAAGAAATTTGACGCAAATTGATATTGACTTTGCTTGTCACTAAAATGCGCCGTAAAACTATTTTTTATGTTCGGTCAGAAAATTGGATCCAAATTAAAATTTGATCAGGAATGAATGATTATAAAAATTATAATTGGCATGCATTATGTTAACACCAAAAGAGTCAGTCGTCTTGAGATTTCATTTTATACGATATTTTGTTGACTTCATTGTTCAAGACCTCAGGACAGACGCTTCAAGACGAGGAACAACAAAAACAGAAATAAGCGTTTAATTTCTTATGATTTTATACATCAAAGTGTTAGACACAAAAGCGTTAATCTTTAAGGTATAGACGTTGACGTGTGTAAGAAACATAAGTTGAAGCATCGTTCATACTAAATACCGTTCAAGCGTTTCCTTTCTATTACGGAAAATTACACGCAAGACGCCCCACCGAAAGTGACGTTTTGCGGGAATTCGAACGCCTAAACGTCGAGCCAGTAGTTAGCTCCCTTGAAACGGTATCGGATGCCATTAAAACATATATGCCGTTGCATTGTAAAATTCGACTGTTTCAGATAAGTGAACACAGGCAATTGCAGGATAGAAACGAAGGCGATATCAGCGACGATAATGTCTTTCAAGGGTACAGACAAATCACGGGAAACAAGTACAGTGCTCATAATAAGCTGCAACGGCAAGGAAAAAGAGACGATAACCAGCAACTACAGATAAATGAAGAGACGAAAGAAAATCCGTTGTCCAAAGTTGTAGGCTCAGGCAAGAATCGTAGGAAGACACTTAACCAGAAATCAAACATGGAGAAAAGAAAGAAATATGGAAAGCCAAAAGGAAAAAAAGGTCTTGAAGAGGGGTATAAATTTGATAAACCATCGGTATGTTTTTTTATTTGTTATTCTGAGAAACAAAACAATTGGTTTTTTAATTATCTTACAAAACATTCAATCTAAAGGAGGAGGTTGGATATGATCTATATATATATATACAAAAAGGAGGAGGTTGGAGATGATCTATATATATACAGAATTCTATCAAAGGTTTTAAAATTGAAAGGTTATCAGTTGTACAAACATTCGTTCACTTTCAATATATGTTACAAAGGAAGAGGTGTCTTGTTTTCAGTAAATTTAAAAGATTTAAGCGTCTGTTTAGTGGTCTGAATTCAAATATATTTTTTACATCTTTGAAAAGAAAGTTCCTCATTCAATAGGAGCTAATATAACAAAACGGTCTTTTATTCTATCAAATGATGTTGGGATATTACGTGTCCATGTATATTCTTATGGTATTAACCTGTTTCGTTTTAAGCCTTGACGAAACGAAAAGGAATAATCCTTATATGGATTGTTAAATATAAAAGTAAAATAAATTAACCTGTCAATATGATTTAATAAAAATGTCAATCCTAATAATCGCATGAAAGAGCGATTTTTGTTACCTAACAAAAACGAACGCTTATATTAAGCATATACATTCGATGTTAAATCATTACTTTCAAACCACTACATAGTGCATCTTATAATTTATGAAGGATTTTAGCACGAGTAACATTATGGGCGTCACAAGTGCGTAGAAACTGCATACTCTTTTATTGTACTAGAGGGCTTGTTGCTCAATGTTCATTTTTCTGTGTAATGATTGTAGACTGCAGTTTTTCTTTTTCAAAGTTTAACAAGCGTCTTTGGACTGGTGATATTAAGTTCTTGTTGCTGAACATTGAGCAACTCAAACAAATTAATATAGATGCATTTTTATAAAAAAAAAGAACATTTACGAAATAATTTTCTGATACAGCAATCTCATAACATTGAATAATCTTAGTATCAGAAATCTCACAACACTTAATAATCTAAACACACGATGCATTTAGAGGTGTAGAGTTGTCATATATATAACGCATGATACAATCATTTGAATATTGGCCGAAACTCAAAGTTTTAAGCCATAATCGTCTAAAATTACCAAAACATTCAGGGCGTCAATAAAGAAAGACCTAAAAAAAAGCAAAGAAAAAAAAAAAAAAACAATCAAAATGGGGCTGTCGTCTGATGAGGATCTATTATCATTTCGAGATAGAAACTTGCCGGCATATTAAGTCTGGGTCGACAATTTTCATGTTTTATATAGAATGTGACGCCCATGACCCAACCAGTCCCAAAACAGGCTCTCGGACGTTAGAGCAAGTCGGAATATATATATATAATTGTGACAGTAAACCAATAATAGACGATCTAAGGATTAGGCCCGGTAAGACCCCTGTTAGGCCCCAAAATATAGCATTTTTATAGATTTGTAAAAATGTAACTTTTTAGCTATTTATTGGAAGGAAGATACTTTTGTTACATAAATATGGGCTGTTTTTGACAATACAACGCACATGCACCAGGTACTAGCATCATCAATTCAAGCAAAATTACTGAAATCTTCACAATTTTAGCATTTGTGCTAAAATTTAGACGGTTTGTGTCTAAAATGGAAGTGGCCGCACTTGTGTTCAGTCTTAATATTTAAGTATATGTTGTATTTGATGATAATACATAACATATATAAAGTTGACACTGAACACGAATGCGGCCACTTTCATTTTAGACAAAAACCATCTGAAAAGTGACGTTTTAATTTATGGAATATTTGATAGATTTTCATATTTTAGCTTGAATAGCGTCTTTAATGAACAAATCAGTTCAAATTTTTTATATTAGCTAATTGAATCGACTGAAGTAGACACTTAAGTGAGTAGTATGAAAAGGCCGATTCTGCCGCACATGCAGAAATCCTGCCTAAAACCCCTACCCCGACGGCCAGATGCAAACGGACGGCACTCCTATTGAGCATAGGGTAAATACAAGAATATGACTTTCGTACACAATGGATTCGTCGACATTCCCAAAGATGGAGATGACGACTTCATCGGCGAAGATGCCTTCCAGGAAAAGGTGCAGGACCAGAATCAGGAAGCCATCAAATGGAAGGATTTACCTATTGGGATGATCTATAAGATCTTGGAGGTGATTGAAGTGGAAGGTAAGTATGGCAAAAGCAGGATTCTCACTCTGAAAGACAGACAAGGAGAAACCGCCAGAGTATGGGCTTGCCCACGCTTAACAAAGAGAAGGGTCCTTTGCAAGGAGCTTTCGTTCGGAGCACCGGATTCAAGCTGAGCAAGAAATCTAATCAGCAGTACCTCTCATACGATCTGGTGAGAAAGTGAAAAAAAAAAAAATCTTGGGGGCGTAAAATTTCTCAATCCAAAGAGGATTGGGAAATTTTTTTAGTCACTTAACACTTCGATCTAGAGGGTTCGGGAATGAGCGGGGAGCGAGGCGTAGCCGAGCGATGCGCGATTGGAAGAATCCTCCTACGGCGCATGCGCATTCAGTTCTTCACTAAATGGGGTAGAAGGCCGGCGTAGATGATCCTTCTCGTCGTAGTAGTTCTTCAGGCAGATCGCAGGAGCACCGTCTTCACCCGCCAGCAGGATTTGTAGGTTTTGGCTAATCGCACAGTATCTCGATGCTTCTTTTCTTCTTGACGACTCGGCGCGAGATCAAGGACAGGACTAAGGTACCTGTGGTACAGAGGCAGGCTAGGGATCCGATGGGGATGGATGCCACAGCACCCACACCAGTCAGGGCAGACCCTATGGTGCCACTAGTCAGCAGGAGACTGCCGACGGAGCACCCACCCAGGGCAATGGAGATGACCTTATCAACACGGTTGTAGATCTTCAAGGTATGCTCATATTTCAGGATTTCTGCTGTGAGCTCTTCTTCCAAGGATTCCACACAACTAGCATCCACTTGATCGGTCATTTATTTATAGGAGCATACCTAGGAGAGGGATATTCTTGAATGGACTGTTGGCTCCCAAGATCAGACCGGATCCATCGTAAAATTTCTGACCGCTCTTCAAGTAGAGCCCATCGCCCTGGACAATGCGGGCGGTGGAAGGTTTGAGGGAGAGACCGCTTCCGCTAGGTTTCACGGAGCAGACGCACCCACCACGCTTCAAGTATAACCCAGAGCCGATGGCTTTGGAAATGGCAGTGCTACCCAGACCACTCAAAGCACCCACTCCCAGGGCCGGCAGAACGGTCTTTGCCAACATGGGAAGAGCTCTCATAGCCAGCCCGGCCAGCATGGGTAAGAAGCCTCCCACCTTCTGCATATTCTCCTTCAATTGGGCACTGCTCATCTCCAGATTCATACCACCGGTGCCTTGCTGCAGGAGCTTGGTGATCTTTTGAACCTGTCGGGAGGTGAGCAGCATCTTATGATCGCCTCTCAAATTCGCGTGGGACAAGCGGATGGTGACTGGGCAGCCTTTCTTTGCCGCCCGCTGGAGCTTATCGGCTTGACCTTTCGTTAAGTTCAAACCATATTCTTGATACGTCATTTATTTATACTTCGCGAAGATGAAAGCGGATGGTGAGATGCTCGCCTCTGAGATCGATGGGCGTACCGTTCTGATCGGTGAGATACGTTTCCATGCGATTGATGGTTCGCAAGGTCACGGGCAAATATACTAAATTTTTGGGGGTTTGAAGGATCTTCTCGCCTGGGGCCACGCCGGGGAAGAAGCTATAGATGGTGGACTGCTGGGTTCCGTCCACATAGCTTCCGCTGATGATATCACTATTCACCAAGATGCTATTGATGCTGATGATATTGACGATATGCTCCCCTTCTGAGTAGCCATTCGTGGCTCGGTCGAACGTATAGATCTGCCGCTCGAAGCCCAGCACGCTGCTGATGCTATTTGGGACGTCGAAGTCCACCTGATAGTGGTGGGCGAGGGTCAGCGTCGCTCTCAGGGTCGCACGGTTGGCGTCGAGGATGATCTTGGTTTTATGCTTATTGAGCCTCAGCTGCCGCTGAATCTCATCGCTGATATCTTCGATGCCGTAAGAGCCGGTGCTCAGCGCGATGGGAAACCAGTTGGCGCCATCGTCGGGAGAGTAGCGGAAGGAATTATTGCCTGCATGGATATTGGGGATCGAGTAGTAAGTCTCCAGATTCACCAATGCCATCTCATAGCTCCTTCCCTCCTTCAGATGCAGAGGTGGGTTGAAGCGGGTGAGGATTCGGCTTTGGTTACCGGACACTATAAAGGAAAATCCCTGCTTGGGGTCGGAATTATCGGCGATCCGTTGAAGCAGAGCTTGGTCCATTTATTTATAGGGCCGGCGGTATCGACAGATTTTGGGTGCCCGAAGGCACTGAAAACCTACCAATGGTGGCGGTCGCCTCTAGAAGACGACGTTCATCTTCTGGCCGTCGGACTCGAAGCGGAGGATCCGGTCGGAGATCACGAGGGCAAAGGCTTCGGTATTGGCGGGCACATTGCGATCGAAATCGGCCCGGATCTGGATATCCACGGTCGACTCCTTCAATCGCTCGGACTGGTGACTCACATCGATGACGAAGAGTGGGTAGAGATCGATGAAGTCGGAGGGATTGATATTGCAGTTGCTGATGAGGCGGTCCATGCTGAAATATTTTTTCCGGAAATCAGCAGCACTCTTATAGACTCTGGCGATCTTATTTTGGGTGAAGCCGGCATTGAAGTCTACGGCAGGGTAGCGGTCTGCATTGAGGGTGACGTAGATATTTCGCAATCGACAGTGATCGAATACGGCCGCATTTTGGGTCTGGTCATGGCTCTTGCCGGTCTGGAAGGTCACGATGATATATCTGGGCTTTTCCCGACCGCTCTTGGCTGCCAGCCGCCAGTTAAATTGGGAGGTTTGAGGACGGCTATGGAGTCGCACTGTCGCATCCGGAAGCCGCAGTCGATCTTACCCTTGCTCTGGATGGTCTTATAAAGCCGCATTTTCTCCTGGTCGGATGGATTGACGTGGGGGACGAACCAGGAGATCTTACTCAGGATGATTTCCGCCACGTCGTTGACGGCGGCGGCCCTCAGCACGGCATTGGCATCCGAATCGCGCACGAGGGAAAGCTCGTGCTTGAAGCCGTAGACGATCTTGCCATAGTCGTCCGCAAAGCCGAAGATATGCTTCAAGGGAATGGCGAAGGAAAATGACCCCTTATTGGCGGGCTTGGTGATGATATAGCCGTGGCGAGCTGAGAAGCCGGTATTATCTGCATGGGCAGCGGCGGAGGAATCCTTATACCATAGCTGGTTGAGACCTTGGGATTTGGAGAAATCGTCGGGTAGGTCAGCATTCCCAGCATGGTGGTGGCGATCCCGGATCGTTGATGTGCTCGATCTGCTGGCCGGAGAGTCGGTAGCTGATCGTCCGAAAAGATACATGATACCGTTATGGACGAGCGAGACCAGATCTCCATCGTCATAGGCGGTACCATCATTCTTCTGGAGCCGTCCTTCGACCAAGAGATAGCTCTCGGCGGGGTGGAGGAAGAGATCCTGGGTTTCGATATTGATACGTATTTCCGCACCGGCATTATTCAGTTGGGCCCCAGCTTGAGGCTCGTATTCGTGAACCTCATATTCCTGAAGACTTTCATCGAAGGTCAATCCTTCGGTGATGGTGAGAATTTCTGACATCATATATTTATTTATAGCGCCGGACGAAGTCGTGGATGGTGGCGATGCCGCCGCCCGAGATGAGGTTATTCAGTCTGGCTTGCTGCTGGGAGGTCTTCGCAGGAATGCTGGGATTGCTAGGTTGATTGGGCTTGTGGGGCTTCCGGACCTTGCGGGTCACCTTATCCACGACGTGGTCCACGGCTTTGAGGCCCCTTTCGACCCCTTTCAGGGCTGCATTGGTAGCGGCGCTCATGGCCTTGCTGCCCAGCGTCTTCGCGGTAGAGGAGGTGAATATGCGCCCGGCTAAATTGGCGACCGCATCGAATAGTCCCCGCCCGCCGACCGCATATTTGCGGCGATAACCACGTTTCATCACTAATGGCATCGTATTTTATTTATAGGAGACTACGATGCAGCTGCCTATATTTCTGGTCGTCGATATGACCAAATTTCCTCAAGGCATCGAGGATGGCCACGATCTCGTTGTGCACCCCATTATTTCCAGCCCTATAGGCGGCAGCGCAAAGCTCAGACGATCCATCAGCGAATCGAAGTCTTTCGGCAGGAATACCGTCTGCAGCCCAGAACCATACTTATCTTGCTGGTAGATGCCTGAGACGATCTCTTTCCATTTATAGCTTCGGCTGGATTTTGGGGTCCGCGAGAGGACGGAATTTCCTGATACATGGCTCCTGAGGCTCGTAGGATATCGCCGTAGGTCATCAGGTCTTCGGGATCGAAAGATTCGGGGCGCTTCTTAACCATGAGCTCCCAAAGGCCGGGGGTACCCTTATGGCGCACGCCATCGACGAAGATATCATCCCCATCGAAGGAGACGGGCGAATTTCCGATCATGAAGACGTCGTCCTCCACCCTCAATCCAAAGGTATGGTCGGCGTGAGGAGTCATGCTGAGCTTAAGATACTGAGTCGCCCGCGGGCCGAGGTGGGTGCCATGGGGTGGTTCGATGGGTAGTGGATCGGCAAATTCGGCAGGAGGGGGAAGGGCTGGCACTGGAGTGGGCAGCGCAATCGGGATATCTTCGATCGTTTTGGTGATCTTCGAGGCGGCCTCCTTTTGGGCTTCCACCACGGGCTTGAATATCTTGGAGAGGTTTCGGTCGAGCCCCATCTTCTCGAGGCGATGCTGCATATTGCTAGCCTGAATGCTACGCTTGGTTTCCTGGAATTCCCTAGCGAGCGCCTCACGCTGCTTGGGGTCGGTGATTTTGATGAAGGTCATTTATTTATAGCATCGGACGCTTTCGAACGCCCTAAGCGTTGGAAAGCGTTTGAGCGAACGCCTTAAGCGTTTGAGAGATCGCCTCAAAGCGTTTGGGCGATTGCCTCGAAGCGTTTTAGTGGACTCGGATCTTAAATCCTGACCAAAGCGTGACGAATTTTGGCGGCTCGTAGGTAGGGCATCGCACGACCTCGACGGTTGCGCACCGATCGGGAGGATCTCTGGGTTTTGGCAAGTGCCTTTTGCATTTATCTCGACCTGGCTGGCATGGGTGCGTGCACTGGTGGCCTCGGACCGTCTTGACCGAGCATTGCGGCTGGGTGGATTTGGCGTAAGATTTCAACCTGGTATAGCGACCGGAATTCAAAGCGTCGAAATCTCCTTCGCCTCTATGGATGGGGCGAATGAGCTGGAGTCCGCACTTATTGCAGAAGCCATCCTCAAGAATATGGTGGCAGGGCACTTGCACTCTCGAATTCCCCAGACGCTGGCGGATGCAGGGTGGCAAATGTTGCCGAGAAGCTTACACTGCACTCCTCCCCGTACCGGCCAAAATAGTGATCCGCAGAGCACCCTCGCACCTATCAAGCCATCGGGGAGGTTTGAAGAGCATATCTATGAGGTATCCTTTTACCTCGGCGATGGATGGAGATCGACCTATCTCTAGCTCGATCTGATTCAAGAATGCGTATTCTTCATTCATCATTTTATCTTAGACTCGATAGAAATCTTCTAATTTGCATGTCATAAGATATTCTAGTATCTTATAACAGGTCTTAAGATAGCTTCATGAAACCGTCCCAAGTTTTATTTGACAAAGTCTTATCTCACAATGTTTTAAATTTTAAACTTTTTCACACAAGCTAATTTAAATATTAAAATTTTAGATTCACAACAAGAGCATTAAATGAATGATTATGTATTTTAAGTAACCATGGCGATAATAATCATTAATTTCATTTATTTTAAAATGTCCAAACTATAACTTCCAGCAAATTGTATCTTCAAAGGCATTTTATACAAATGCATCTGTTTTAAATTTGTTCAGTAATTGTCAACAAAGAATGTGAAGAAATTGTCTAATGTGAAAATATTTAAAATACGTCACAGATATGAAATTTATATGACAATCATTTGAATGACTTATACTTTGTAGTCTTGTCTCCAATTATATTTAAAATGTTATGTTATAATAACATGTATATCGTAAAAACGCGAAAAGGCGAAAAGGCGAAATCGCGAAAACGCGAAAACGCGAAATCGCGAAAACGCGAAATCGCGAAAACGCGAAAACGCGAAAACGCGAAAACGCGAAAAGGCGAAATCGCGAAATCGCGAAGTCGAAAACGCGAAAACGCGAAAAGGCGAAGTCGAAAACGCGAAAACGCGAAGTCGAAAACGCGAAATCGATTTCGCGTTTTCGACTTCGCGATTCGCGTTTTCGCGTTTTCGACTTCGCGTTTTCGCGTTTTCGACTTCGCCTTTCGCGTTTTCGCGTTTTCGACTTCGCGTTTTCGCGTTTCGACTTCGCGATTCGCGTTTTCGCGTTTTCGACCTATAGAATATGAAAGGCGAAAACGCGAAAACGCGAAAACGCGAAATGGCCTAACCGGCCACCATACAAAACGGTCTTTTATTCTATCAAATGATGTTGGGATATTACGTGTCCATGTATATTCTTATGGTATTAACCTGTTTCGTTTTAAGCCTTGACGAAACGAAAAGGAATAATCCTTATATGGATCGTTAAATATAAAAGTAAAATAAATTAACCTGTCAATATGATTTAATAAAAATGTCAATCCTAATAATCGCATGAAAGAGCGATTTTTGTTACCTAACAAAAACGAACGCTTATATTAAGCATATACATTCGATGTTAAGTCATTACTTTCAAACCACTACATAGTGCATCTTATAATTTATCAAGGATTTTAGCACGAGTAACATTATGGGCGTCACAAGTGCGCAGAAACTGCATACTCTATTAACATACTAGAGGGCTTGTTGCTCAATGTTCAGTTTTCTGTGTAATGATTGTAGACTGCAGTTTTTCTTTTTGAAAGTTTAACAAGCGTCTTTGGACTGGTGATATTAAGTTCTTGTTGCTCAACATTGAGCAACTCAAACAAATTAATATAGATGCATTTATATATAAAAAAAAAAAGAACATTTACGAAATAATTTTCTGATACAGCAATCTCATAACATTGAATAATCTAAGTATCAGAAATCTCACAACACTGAATAATCTAAATACACGATGCATTTAGAGGTGTAGAGTTGTCATATTTATAACGCATGATACAATCATTTGAATATTGGCCGACACTCAAAGTTTTAAGCCATAATCGTCTAGAATTACCAAAACATTCAGGGCGTCAATAAAGAAAGACCTCACAAAAAAGCAAAGAAAAAAAAAAACAATCAAAATGGGGCTGTAGTCTGATGAGGATCTATTATCATTTCGAGATAGAAACTTGCCGGCATATTAAGTCTGGATCGACAATTTTCATGTTTTATATAGAATGTGACGCCCATGACCCAACCAGTCCCAAAACAGGCTCTCGGACGTTAGAGCAAGTCGGAATATATATATATAATTGTGACAGTAAAACAATAATAGACGATCTAAGGAGTAGGCCCGGTAAGACCCCTGTTAGGCCCCAAAATATAGGATTTTTATAAATTTGCAAAAATGTAACTTTTTAGCTATTTATTGGAAGGAAGATACTTTTGTTACATAAATATGGGCTGTTTTTGACAATACAATGCACATGCATCAGGTACTAGCATCATCAATTCAATGCAAAATTACTGAAATCTTCACAATTTTAGCATTTGTGTTAAAATTTAGACGGTTTGTGCCTAAAATGGAAGCGGCCGCACTTGTGTTCAGTCTTAATATTTAAGTATATGTTGTATTTGATGATAATACATAACATATATAAAGGTTGACACTGAACACGAATGCGGCCACTTTCATTTTAGACAAAAACCATCTGAAAAGTGAAGTTTTAATTTATGGAATATTTGATAGAGTTTCATATTTTAGCTTGAATAGCGTCTTTAATGAACAAATCAGTTCAAATTTTTTATATTAGCTAATTAAATCGACTGAAGTAGACACTTAAGTGTTTAAAACATGTCAAAAATCTTTCATCAGATGTACTTCAAATTTTAGGCCAAAATTAGCCCTTACCGGACCTTCTCCTTTCACTCTAGTTTTATCCCTCAAAACAATGATTTTATTCTTAAACTTTTTTCCAGGAACTTGACCCTGATTCAAATTTGGCGTTTTTATTCGATGGAATGAGTATTGATGACCATGGAAAAATATACCAGGTACAATTTACTTCATAGAAAGTCTATGTATTCATTCTTAATTAAAGTTATCTTTACATTGTCATTTGAAAACTTGTGCAGCGACCGTGGTTACGGTAGATTGGACTGACCGTGGTTACGGTAGATTGGACTGACCGTGGTTACGGTAGATTGGACTGACCGTGATTACGGTAGATTGGACTGACCGTGGTTATGGTAGATTGGACTGTACTCCACAACCCCACTTTTCCTTATCTGCTTATCTGATGATTTTGATTCATGTTGTTTGATGAATAACAATCAGTAACAATTACTGAAAAAATTGATATCAACAATCACAATTTTTCATCTCATTGATAAAACAATTCAGCATATTAAGATGTACTAATACATATCTTCACACACTAAACTAAATTAATATGAAAACAAGGAAATGTAATATGATAGGCAACTATTCAGCGGAGACTTTTAAGACAACTAAACGTCTCCGTACGGCCTATGACAATAACCAAAACCTATAACAGGCCACCACATGACCAAACGTTAAACAATTCAAATGAGAAAACAAACGACCTGATTTATGAACAATTTGGTATTACTGTAACAGGCAAACATAAATGAAAGGTTGAGATATTAAGTACAGCTCTTTATAAGAACCAGGCAGAATGCCATATACATGTGATATATGAGGGTATTCAGATTTTATCTATAATTGGCCTAGTAGAAGCAGTAACTGAATACTGCTAAAAAATAATTTTGAGTGGGAAAATATGAGTGGTTGCCATGGTAACGAACACTCTATTTTTGGTTGTTAAAATCTTTAAAAATCAGCTAAATCACCACAATTCAGAGCCTGATTATGAATAGAAACATGAGATTTTCATAAATGTTCATATGTAACATCGATACAACTTGGTTTAAGCTTCATTTTAGTGAAGATTGCATGTCAACCAAATTTATAAATTTTTTGAAAATTTTGCCAAAAATGCATATTTTCAACTTTTCTGAAATTGGGATTTTGCGAAATTATCAAATTTTCTCTGGTGTTTTTCAGAAAAGTGCAAATGTGTACAGAATAGTTAGCACTGTAGTTATGAAGTTTGGATACTACTTTACCAAATTAAATAGAAAAATGCGTGGGATTTTCTTTAGTTTTATCACCATAGCAACCGATTTTTTCTTGGAAACGGATTTATTATTTGCAGAATATTGCAGTTTAAGAGCTTAAATGTCCTGAATTGTTTCATAACCGATAAGAAAATAAATAAAAGCTAACGCAAACTTTAAATTACTATCGTTAAGTGTTGTTGAATTCAATTGTTACCATGGAAGCACATATTATCCATAGCAACATCCATTCAAAACTGCATAAATAGAAATTTATGTAAAAAATACATAAATAGAGGGTGTTTATTTTCAAATTGGAATATGACTTTATTCTTTGCTTCACTCACAGTCTTGTCTGGTTTTTCTTCTTCAGATGGTTCAATAAATGTAATATATGATGTAACATTGGGGTTGGGGGGTGGAAAAAGGGGGTATGTTGATTTTTAGATGTTTCATACAAGTAGATACTTGAAAAGATAATTGCGTTTGGTCGGACTTTGTTTCGAGTTCATCATCTGATAATCCATTTTGAAAGTAAACAGATGATGAACTTCATGGGATTGCAATAGCCGGGCCAACCTGGCTTATGGTAAGGCATGATAGATATGGCCCTTAACAATTGTAAGAAAATTCTGAATTTCTTAGGGCACACACCGTCTGAGATGTTATTCCACCAGCATAAATCACAAAATTGACCTGTAACATAATATTAAACTTACAAACCAATAAAAGAATCATTTGGCCAAAACATTTCTAAACTGAAACTGAAGTGTGATGGACGGACGGATAGACGGACAGGCAAATTGAATCAAATTTTAAGTTGGTGGTGACTTAAAAATAATAATAGTCAATTGGTGATCGCTAATATCAAGTGCAGTATAATGGAATCCTCTTAATATATAGCTATTAACATATCATTAATAGCTCCTTTGTTGTACTGCTATCCCCAATTGGAATTCAGGATCCCGAGATGGACAAATGGATACATCTGCTAACTTGGAATTGTGCTAATCCCGGTAAAATAATTATGCTATTACCGGCAAAATTATCAAATCAAAATTATTGTGCAAAATAATTGTATTATTTATGAATCATTCCTTACTATGCATCTTTCTACATATATCTCATAAGTTCATGATTCCGACAACATTATATCTTGTTTTGTGTGTGTGTGTTTGTTGTTGTTGTTCGGAAGGGGTGGGGGCAGCTGAAGCACACTTCTTATCCTTCTTCTGAAATCTCCTTCCTCTCCTTTAAGAAAGTAAACATGTCAAAATGTACCATTTCTTTAGGTTGAATCTTCAAAAAAATCGTTTTGCTATTCTCAACGTTTTTTTTAACCTTTACATGAATTACACCCCTATTTTCTGTATCTGTCTCTGTAACCTTTATAAAAGACTGTCCCGAGATTTGGAATGAAACCACTAAGCTGAGAATGTCTGCATGATCACAAGATTGATAACAGTAATAATTTGAAGACAAATTCCACACATGGTCTTATTCAATTAACCGCAACCCTAGAAACAGCGCAGTACATACCAATCTTATTTTTCTTTGTAATTATCAATGCTTTCTAGTCCAAACAAGTTGTAATCATTAATGAATACAAGACTTTAGTGTCCAATGTGAAATAAAAGAACAAATTTCCAATGTCCCGCGAATTGCACACATTTGATCGATTCAAGGTACAAGGGCAAAAACTAAAATAAACACTTTTATGGCCGCACCGCAATTGGGGTGGGGTGGGGGGTGGGGGGGTGGTAGGTTTAACCCATGTCTGTCAGTACATTAGTCGTCACAAAGTTGGTTTCCATTTTCTAATTTTAGTTTGCCTCAACCAAATCTTATGAAACATGTATACACAGTGCTTATTACCACAAAACAGTTCAAGTTTGAATTTTGTTGGTGTCACTGTCAACTAATTAAAATCTAAAAGTTGGGTTGAACTGCAATCTTAAGGAAGTTCGCTTCTCAGTTTCAAATTAATTAACTTTTCAAAACACTAGTTAATATCGATAGGGGATCAATAAAGGAATCAAAAGAGTAAAAAAAAAAAATATACAGGTCAATGTGCTTGTTTTCGAGATATTACCCATTGAAATTTTGGCGGGAAAATATTCTCTCTTGACTTTTCATAGCTTTATCATTGACAAGTTTACATTCTCAAAAACTATTAAAGAATAATCGAAATTTTATAAGACTTTTACAGATGGCTTATCATTACACATGTAAAAGATTTATAAAAAGAAAAATGGGGGTCAATGGCCATTTTTTAAAGGCATTCAAATGAATAAAACCAGAGGTTTCCGAAAATCTGACAAAAATCCCAAAACATGACAAGCGAACTACCTTAACTAAGCTCTGAAGCTAAAACCAAGTTATATCGATGTTATATATGAAATTTCTGAAAAAAATTTGATTCTTTATATAATCAGGCTCTCCGACCAAACGTTTTCTTTTCAAGAATCTACATGTATGATATTTAAAAAAAAAAATAGACCTACCCCCTTTTTTCCCCCACCTTCCAACCCCAATGTTACATTATATATTACATTTGTTGAACCTTATGAAAAGAACAGACAAGACTGTGAGTAAGCAAAGCATGCAGTCGTATTCAATTTTAATATATACACCTTCTATTTATGTATTTTTACATAAATTTCTATTTATGCAGTTTTGAATGGATGTTGCTATGGATAATATGTGTTTCTGTGGTAACTATTGAAGTCAGCAACTCTTAACAATGGTGATTTAGAGTTAGCGTTGGCTTTTATGCAATTTCTTATCGGTTATGAACCAATTCAGGACATTTAAGCTCTTAAACTGCAATATTCTGCAAATAATAAATCCGTTTCAAGGAAAAAATCGGTTGCTATGGTGATAAAACTAAAAAGTCCCACATTTTCTATTTAATTTGGTAAAGCAGTATCCAAACGTCATAACTACAGTGCTAACTATTCTGTAATTATCTTTTCAAGTATCTACTTGTATGAAACATTTTAAAAATCAACATACCCCCTTTTTTCCAAACCTCCCCAACCCCAATGTTACATCATATATTACATTTATTGAACCATCTGAAGAAGAAAAAAACCAGTCAAGACTGTGAGTGAAGCAAAGAATAAAGTCATATTCAATTTGAAAATAAACACCCTCTATTTATGTATTTTTACATAAATTTCTATTTATGCAGTTTTGAATGGATGTTGCTATGGATAATATGTGCTTCCATGGTAACAATTGAAGTCAACAACACTTAACGATAGTAATTTAAAGTTTGCGTTAGCTTTATTTATTTTCTTATCGGTTATGAAACAATTCAGGACATTTAAGCTCTTAAACTGCAATATTCTGCAAATAATAAATCCGTTTCAAGGAAAAATCGGTTGCTATGGTGATAAAACTAAAGAAAATCCACGCATTTTCTATTTAATTTGGTAAAGTAGTATCCAAACTTCATAACTACAGTGCTAACTATTCTGTACACATTTGCACTTTTCTGAAGAACACCAGAGAAATTTGATAATTTCATAAAATCCCAATTTCAGAAAAGTTGAAAATATGCATTTTGGCAAAATTTTTCAAAAAATTTATAAATTTGGTTGACATGCAATCTTCACTAAAATGAAGCTTAAACCAAGTTGTATCGATGTTACATATGAACATTTATGAAAATCTCATGTTTCTATTCATAATCAGGCTCTGAATTGTGGTGATTTAGCTGATTTTTAAAGATTTTAACAACCAAAAATAGAGTGTTCGTTACCATGGCAACCACTCATATTTTCCCACTCAAAATTATTTTTTAGCAGTATTCAGTTACTGCTTCTACTAGGCCAATTATAGATAAAATCTGAATACCCTCATATATCACATGTATATGGCACTCTGCCTGGTTCTTATAAAGAGCTGTATTTAACCAATACGACCTGATTTATGGAATATTTGATATTACTGTAACAGTCTAAAAATAAATGAAAAGTTGAGATATTAACCAATACAAACACTATTCTAAATTCATTTCATTTGGATTTGAATCTTTTCCCATGTTTTATAAGCTTAAAATGATGATTAATATACTAGGTCTTCTTTACGGGATATTGGATATTGATTTTATAAGCCTTAACCAATAGGGCTAACAAAATAAAATAATTACAGCATTACAAAAATAAGAAGATGTGGTATGATTGCCAGTATTGAAAAGATGTTTTTGTTGTTTACACGTGCACGAAACATGCAAATTTCAAACTGAAATATTTTCAAAACGTAAGTCATGCAGTTTCTGTATTGTTATGAGTTACAATTTATGACTAAAATCAGCAAAGACCCATCGAAACAACATCTGATACAAAAATTTAATAACAATTTTAGATATTTGGATAATATATTGGCTCTCAATAATGACGACTTCAGTATATACACTAAAGAGATTTATCCTGCTGACCTGACTTTAAATAAAGCTAATACTAACAATGGACACTGCCCTTTCCTGGATCTTGATATCTATATCTTTAACGAGAAGCTTAATACCAAAATTTACGATAAAAGAGATGATTTTCATTTCCTATTGTTAATTATCCATTTTTCATCGGTACAAGGACATCATTCGTAAATATAAATCAACATGCAGACATCTTATACGTTCAGTATTTCACATCCAATGGTAATATGGTAATATTCTATACAAAACACAAACATGTCGTCATTCACCTCAAAAACTAACCAAACCTTTAGACAGACTTATTCAGAAGGGATATAGTTACGATACTGTTGTCAGGTCATTAAAGATGGCATATTTTGGAATTAATATTAATTCACTCATAGGGTCTTTGCATCGGAAATAAACACATTTATTCTAAAACCAGTTGTTGGCATGATACGGGTTTTGTTCCTCTCATATATTTTATGATGGTATGATACTAAACCCTAACAGGAGGGATTATGCTTGATTTTCATATGATGAAGACATAATCTTTCAATTGAGGTCTGGAGCTGGCATGTCAGTAACTGCTAGTAGTCCTTTGTTATTTTATGTATCAATGTCATTTTACTTAGTTTCTTCTGATACCTATTCTGACATCGGACTCGGACTTCTTTTAAACTGAGTTTTACTGTGCGTATTGCTGTGTGTTTGTTTATTTTACATTGACTGGAGGTATAGGGGGAGGATTGAGATCTCACAAAACATGTTTAATCCTGCCGCATTTTTGCGCCTGTCCCAAGTCAGGAGCCTTTGGCATTTGTTAGTCTTGTATGTTTTTTTAATTTTAGTTCATTTATATGTTTCGGAGTTAAGTGAGAAGTCCATTTTCACTGAACTAGTACACATTTTTGTTTAGGGGCCAGCTGAAGCCCGCCTCCGGGTGCGGGATTTTCTCGCTGTGTTGAAGACCCATTGGTGGCCTTAGGCTGTTTTCTGCTCTTTGGTCTGGTTGTTGTCTCTTTGACACATTCCCCATTTCCATTCTCAATTTTAGGTATATTTTCCTTTGAAAATTTTGATAGTGCATAACAAAATTGACTTCAAAAGTTAAAGGTAAAATCAGCGAGAGATCTTTTCTGTATCGTTTGCCCGTACGGCGACCCATACATTTTGCTATTAACATCTACGTAATTTTGATCTCTTGTTGATAGTTGTCTCAATGGAAATCATATTTTTTCATTTAAATAGTTTAGTATGTGATTATATGTATATGCACATCTTTTATTATGATATCATGCTTAAATTATTTTATCAGAGAGAAAGAAATAAATCACCTATATTTAAAACTAGCAATTATATTTTAAGTCTAAACTTATATAGATAATTTAAGTTTAATAATTCAAAATGTTGATAAACCTTCATGAAGAAATGACAATGTATCGCTGGAAAATAGTAGAAAATGTCCTCGGGGCCTTTAACTGTAACATAACAGCTAGCCTCTATATATTGTACAAGTATGTTAATCATATAAAAATAATAAGATGTGGTATGATTGCCAATGAGACAACTCTTCACAAGGGACCAAATGACACAGAAATTAACAACTATAGCTCACCGTACGACCTTCAACAATGAGTAAAAACCATACCACATAGTCAACTATAAAAGGACCCGAAATGACAAATGTAAAACAATTCAAACGAGAAAACTAACGGCCTGATTTATGTACAAAATAATGAACGAAAAACAAATATGATATACAGCAACAAATGACAACCACTGAACTCCCCCTAACCTGGGACTGTGGTGTAACAGTACAACATAAGAACAAACTATAAAAATCAGTTGAGAAGGGCTCAACTCATCATATAGATACAAAGCAGACATACTTCTAACAAAAACACAGAGTGGACGTCATGTTCGTTTTAATTTTAAAACTATATTTCAGAAAAAGTTTCCATTTCTAATTTTCACATTCGGTCAAGGATAGAATTTGGTGATGTCTAGCCAGAATTAGACATGAGACATTCGCCAATCCGCTATAAATGATATATATTAATCACCTGATTTTATTTATCATCATATTTTACATTTTTATTAAGTAGCCTGGCAGCTGGAACTGGTGATCAATTCGTAGTACATGATTTCACTGCCGCGGGGGGTTCGTGTTGTACAATATTTAATTATGATTTCACTGCCGCTTTAAGCGGGGGGTTCGTGTTGTACTATTTCTAATTATGATTTCACTGCCGCTTTACGTGGGGGGTTCGTGTTGTACAATATTTGTGTGTAGTATTTTGTGTTCTTCTTTTTTGATCATAGTTTTGTCTGTTTTTATTCGACTATGGTTTTTGAATGCCCTCCTGTTTTTTATGTATCTCTTTTGAAATTAGGTTGTTAGATTTAAATGTAATATTTGGATATCATCATTAAGTTCTAAATTTTTTTTTTTATCTTCGACATTTTTAAATGTTTTAAAGTAATGATGACTAAATTGATATGTATTGTATAGGCTCTTTTTAGTTATGATGCTCATAAACGTTTTTTAAACATTTGGCCGTGAACGATGAAAGTTATTTCAGAAACACTTGTCATGTGCAGTTGAATGGGTATTAAATGTGTAAAATCACCCCCACAATCTTGTCGTATTCGATTTCATTTACTTATATTTACGTATACATCTTTGGTTTTCAATTTTCGGGGGTTGAGCGTTCCTGACTTCGGACGCAAGATATTTGAAATATTTACATCGAACATTGCATAGGTAAGGGATTCCTCCTTTTATATAATAATGCAGTATCTGAGGACAGACATTCGCCTTGGTAGAATCACATGTTAAATTAAAATTGATATTAAAGATTTGAAGTTGGTTAACACATCATCATAGAAGTCATCTTCAAAATAGTTTTGCTATAAAGGAGCTACAATGACTACAGTGATACAAAAGCACAGTAAGTGTATAGGATGATATCTTTGAATGTCTGCGTTTTTCCTTAATTACCATAACCACTTTTTATGAGAATTTTATGTTTTGTGTTTTAGCCCATTGGACGTCAGATCAAGGATAAAACGAGAGCCATTGCAGACGGCTTGGATTATCATCCAGATCCTCCTTCTGTCAGTAGTTTTCTATAGAGTTTGAGCTTATGACAATATTTCAATGTCCATTAATCACATTCTGTCATAAATTTTTATATCTTTTTTTTACCAAAGTAAGGGAAATGTCTAGTGATATGATTATAACAGAAAAATATTTCGTTCAGGATGATGGGCAACACATTTGGACTGCCACTGGAAAACGAGGATATGAAGGAAACGGACAGAAATTCGACTTCGTATCAGGCTACCTCAAAGAAATGTTCAAGAATTCTTTAACATGCAGAATCCGTTCAAATACGGTTAAGAAGGATCGAGCTCTTGCATTCCTTTCGGAATTTGGCTTCGTACATGTATATACATGTATACATCAAGCATAGCCAAACAGAGACCTCCTCAGCGTTTTACCACCCGCACGGGTGACACCCATGCAATGCATTGTTATTCTGTAATAAGAAAGATTTTTTTTTTATAAATAAAATTATTTAAGTAAACGAAAATCACATTTGATAAATTTTTGAACGCTCAAATCTAACCGGTTAGAAGCCATCGGTATAAATACATCGAACGAAGCGTCAGTCACTATATTTCCAAAAGGGACATAAAAAGAATAGCCAAATGAATCTAAGGTCAACTTTGACTATTGAAATAGAACTAAAATAGATTATTCCGACAAAAACCTTTCCATTGCCTGATAGTCAGTACATTTTGTCGTATTATTATTCATTGGACCCGTCAATCAATAGTTTGGTCTTGTGAGATGGTGAAACTTTGTGCAATTGTTTTTGCATCCTCGAAGGGGTCATGAAAAAACTGCAATACAATATGAAATAAAAAAAAATCATCGTCATCTGCTTCCAAAACAAAAAGCGTATAAAGCCTTCTAAGAGTTTAAGAATTTTCATTTGCTTTTGTGCCTTGTTTAAATAATAGATAATTTTGCTTAATTCAACACTGACAGTCAGTATAATGATAAAAATAATGTTGTGTTTATCATTGAAACAAATAATATTTGTCATATCTACTAAGAGTGAGATAATCTTGCAGCCGAATGACCAATATCAGAGCAACTGTTTTTCATTGAAACTTTCAAGGAATCCTTTTTATTTTTATTTTTCCATTGTATTTCAAAGCAAAACAATGATTTTACCATATCCAAAAATTTCAGAAAGGTGGGCATAATGCATCAACAACTTCTACATCTCGTAATGAATGTGAATGAATTTATCACATGGTTTTAAGTGAAAACGAACCGGTAACAAATTTGTAAGAGGTGCTCATAGTCCTTAAAGTTTTAATGTTGGTAGATTTTTTGTTCCTTTTTAGGGTAAACTTAAGAGAAATTTTGACCAAACTGTTGCATTTTGGCCGAACGGAATTGTGCCTTATGAGATTGATTCAGCCTTTAGTAAGTTGATTTATATTTAAGACAATTGCAAATAAATAATTTACAATGAGTTAAACTGTATATTTATCATATACATACACATTGCTGGTTACCACATAAAAGTAGACATTTTTGTATAGCTTTTGAGAGTGGTTTTCTATCCTCGTTTTCAAACATTAAAATAAAGTGTACACTGCTAAATGCGGAAATTAATGACTGCATAACTTTAATGTATGATACATGAATGCCTATCGGTTACATCATTTATAAATCTATACATTATTTGCATTAAAATCGAATTAAGGTTAATGCTGAATACAGTGTAATTTTTCGAATAAATGAAACAAGTGCATTAACTTGAGCATGTCTTGTAATGCGTTCTAAAAGCTGGCGCAAAGGTAACCTTGAGATGCAGTTCGGTTCGGTTCCATTTTGATTTTATTCAGTTTCTTAGTGTTTTTACGCTTGGTTTGTGTTTTCCAAATAATTAAAGAATTTTTAACATCGGTAAACTGTTCTTACACTTTACAAATTTGTGACCACGAGGTATGTACGTGATAATTTAATGTTTCGAATTGAATGTATGCCGATGTTTCGTTCTAATAACTTAACTATTGTTTAGTTGTCTTTGATAATTGTTTTTTACTGCAAATGTTTGCAAAAAAGAAATACCTTCAACCAAAAATTCTAACATTCGACACTAGAACAGGCCCTTGCAGTTCCATCTCTAGAACAGTTTTGGACCCTTTATCAATTTATATAGTTATTTATTATTTTATCTAATCTATTATTCTATTTGATCTTATCAATTTTATTTATTTGCCTATCTATTTTTATTTCTTTCTTACTTTTCTACTTCATTTATCTATTTGTTTTCTTTAAATTCTATATTATTTCAAACACAATATTCTATGCTATCGTTACTTTGATTTTGAATTATTTAGCTTTGAGTCTTTTTATTTTTTGTTTTTTGTTTTCTGCTTTATTAACTGCTGTTGCTATTAGGCGGAGCCAAAGTTTGCATATTAATACTAAACCACATATGTATCACTAAATAAAAAAATATAATGTCGGGTAAACTCAGGTATAAAAACGTCCCGAGAAAAAGCTATGCTTACTGTGTAAACTTATATTTTACATGCGAAAATTAATTATTAACGTGGAATAATATACATTTAAGAAGTAATCATTTGATTTTTTGTTTGCGTCTCTTTTGTGTAAACATGACTGACAGGAAAATGTAGCTTACTGGCTCTGTTTTTAATCACGACCTGTTCTAATCAACATCATTTCGAACTATTCTAACCTAGACCAGATCATAACAGTTCTATCTTAGTATTTATCTTGACAGTTCTATTTAAGAACAGATCCTGACAGTTCTTTTAACATTGTATAAATTAAGATTGAATAGACGGTTTTAACGCTGTGTATATCATAGAAAAACAAAGGGCTGGTATCAGAAAATTATAATCCTTTATGACTACTGTTCTAGCTGGTGTTCTAACGGGAGATGCATGTTTGGGCTAATTGGTATTACCTTTGGGCTAAAAATATGTTACGTTTAGGCCAATGGCATGTCGACATTTGGGCTAAATTATTTAAAAGTCGACATTTGGGCTAGTCCTCGTAAGTAAAGGTAAATTAATCTATATTTTAATTATTTATTGATATTTTATATGTAATAAATGACATTCTATTGATAACATGATTTTGTTTTATGTACCCATACCCAATCTGTTTGCTTGCAGTGTATGTTTCTTGTTTACCACGGGGTTGAAAAAGTGGAATTTTGAGCATGATAAGTCTTTATATCACTAAATATTGTTTAAACTATCAAGTACAACGCGAAGGTATAAAACAGCTGTGATAAGATTTAAAAAGATACATCCAATAGAACCTTAACAACTGTAATCTTGTGATACTGTGATACTGGCTGATCTTCACTGTAAACTCTTTTAATTAAATGGTATAAAACTCAAAATTCATTCCTTTTCAAGCTAGCATGGTTCCCAATAACCATATTTTATGTAGGTTATATTGTCCCCCATTTAATATCTATATGTTTCATATCAAATATTTATATTGATATATTTTACCTGTTATCTACCTGTATAGGTTAAAAAAAAATTAGCCTAAATGTAAACTCGATTCCAAAATTTTTAGCCCAAATGATACCATGGTCGTTCTTATGATTTAGCCCAAATGTCGTGCGCCCCGTTCTGCAATCTCTGTCGTTTATTGTTTGTATAACATGATATTGCTGATAATAGTATATCTGAAACACATCCTTCAGTTATTCCAATGATGATGGATAATTTTACAAATAGATATAAGAAGATGTGGTATGAGTGCCAATGAGACAACTCTCCATCCAAGTCAAAATTTATAAATGTAAACCACTATAGGTCAAAGTACGGTCTTCAACACGGAGCCTAGGCTCACACCGAACAGTAAGCTATAAAGGGCCCCAAAATTACTAGTGTAAAACCATTCAAACGGGAAAACCAACGGTCTAATCTATATAAAACGAGAAACGAGAAACACTTATGAACCACAAAGTATAGAAATAAGACGGTTGGTGATTGGTCATGATTTAAATGTCTTTTAAGTGAATGGTCGAAACAGTGGTCAAATTCCTCAGACTTCAATACGATGCAAGCAATATATGTCATTTCTCACCTCTCTCTCTCTCTCTCTCTCTCTCTCTCTCTCTTTGGAGGAGGGTATTGTTTCTCAAATTTTAACGCTTAAATGTTATAATGTTTAAAATTGTAGGAAAATATATGCAGGTTTTAAGTATATTCTAATATACCATATACCATATAGAAGGGTTATAGTCTGATTAACAAAGCCTTATTGATTAAACTGTAACCCAGTGATGTTACTATTCTTTCTCCCTCTTGCCAGACCACATATATTTAAAATTATCTAGATTACTTTTTAATTACAGCTGCGAATCAAAGAGCAGTTATTATCAGTGCAATAGAAGAATTTAATGACAAAACCTGTTTAGACTGGACAGCATATGATAACAGTACTCATACTAACTACGTTAAATTCGTTACTCATGCTGAGTGAGTATATAAAATTCGTTACTCATGCTGAGTGAGTATATAAAATTCGTTACTCATGCTGAGTGAGTATATAAAATTCGTTACTCATGCTGAGTGAGTATATAAAATTCGTTACTTATGCAGAATGAGTATATAGTTGAAGATTATTTAATGTGTCAAAGTTACTAATATTATATTAAAATGGATAACAAGATTCGCCAACAATACCACACAGTACAACAAACCACACCAACCACCAATACCCGACTCCTCTAAAGGAACACACGCACACCGATGAACGCATCAACCAGAAAGTATTATTTACTACAGGAATAACCTGTGGTTGGGTTGAACTAGTTATACATGCGTCCAAACCTTTCACTCTGTCGTATGTTATTTACCTTAAGCACACAATAACATATTTCCACAGTAAGGCTGTGGAAAGGACGACCGATAGCTGTAACCGGGAAATAAAAAGCGGCACATGATTTGGAAAGGAGGACTACAATGTCTACAGGAAGCTAGCGGAGGTAGCGTTTTCGCAGTTGGTTAGATACTGCCGCCAAATTAAACAAACAATCATGTCAAAAACTATATTCATAAACCTAATTGATAAGGAATTGTCAGTTGTCTGTTTTAGAAATTTAATGTTTGCTGTGATCGTCTTTACCATGCTGTACAAGTACGAATTTAGGATTTTGTTGAAAACTGCGGTCATATTTAAAAAAATAAATGTTACAGTAACATAATTTAGTTGTTGGCAACTTGATCTTAGTTATATCTTACTTTATTTGTCATTTACATTATTCCTTCAAGATAATTTTTAAGGGTAAAGTGCTCTGTCGTTTTACTACTTTGACTTTGTTCTATGTTTATGCCTTTCTTTTTTCATATCTCAAATTGACTATCTTGATTTGAGAACTTTTGATTGATTGATGATTTATTGATTGGTGTTTAACGCCACTTTCAGAACTTTTGGCTATTTCGTGGCGGTCAGTTGTCATTGGTGGTGGAAGCCAGAGTGCCCGGAGAGAACAACCGACATTCGACAAGAGCACTGACAATCATAGTCAATTAAGATTGGGGTCAAACGGGATACGAATTCTCAACCTCAGTGTTGATAGGCTAGTGATACAATAGTTGAACTACTTAGATACTTATACCACTCGGCCACCGAGGCCCCAAAAACTTTCGATAACATGTAATAAATTATGATTTAGAATTATTACACTGATTCAAGTTTATTATTATTACTTATTCAACTAATTAGTCAATTTCAGGTTTTACATAAACACATCAACATCAAAATCTACTAAATGGTCGCACCAGTTCAGTCGAAAACTTTGTCCGAGTGATTGATTCGAAATTCAAAATGGTTCCATATTCTTTAAACTAAGAATTTAATATAAAAACTTGTATGATTTGAATTATACTAGTACACATGCATTGGCTTTTGACGAATGGTGTCCTTGGGTACTAACAAACACATGAAACAATCTTACATTTTATAAAGATTTGTGTAACAATACTGACAATATTTCATAACATATAAGAATAAGATAAAATAATATCGTATTGAAAGACAAATATCTCGGCAAAACCAAATGACCTCCGTCAGTGTCAATCTTTTTTTCCAAATGTATTAGAGCAATCTTATTTTTCTTATGAAGCTCATGTCTTTCTCGGGTAATTTTGAATTTTAATCCGTGATCTGGATGTTCACAGAACAAACGAAACTCAATACTGACCTCTTGTGTGTGTATTAACTTATACATCATAAAATGTCCTAATGCGTACAAAGCTCTTTTCGGAATTTACCTTCATCGGGAACGCTCAAAGCCGAAACTATAAAATAATACATGCAGACTTGATTAACAGTCAGACCTCCTACTGACCGACGAAATAGTTATTACAAGGTTTGTTAACCGTGCAGAATGATTGAAATTCGCCCTACACGAGGTTCTCATTCCAACCGGACGTGACTGCAAGACCACTGTTTTATAGCACAGTTAACCTTGATCTAAATGTGATAACTCAAAGGTACCTAATAAAATGTTGGACACTAGTATAGTCCGTTATGAAATGCCTGTTATAGCTTTATATACAGATTTTCATTCAGAGCCATAGGTTTAATCATTTGTTTCTTACTACTTTTAGAAATTGCTATTCGTATATTGGAAAAATTGGCACTATTCCACAAACGATAGGTTTGACTTCTGGCTGTGTAAACGTATGTATTAGGTGTTTCAGTTTTAGTTTTTTTTTTAATTATTATTAGTATTATGATAATAATCATTCTCTTATGATTGTGGCCTGTTATCCATTTCTTGCATGAAGAGATATTTCTCGTATCACACTGCATGGAGTGTGATACGAAAAAGTGATACGAAAACTGCGTTAATTTTGATTGGCTTATCCAGCATCAGGAGACGATATCACGACATTTCTATTGGCTATTCGTTAGATCATTGTTAACTTTCAAAGGTTAAGGCGATGTACATTTCGTCCATCAATCTACGGCGCAGAGGTCATATCCGATCCGTTCCATACTACGTAACACTACACTCAACTGACTCAGTGTATCATATAAAGTGTAGTATTGCGGGGCATGTGCACAGGCAAAATTTGCTCACGTGAATTTCACACGAATCTCAAATGAAACTCACGTGACAATATTCACGTGAGATTCACCTCAAACGAGCTTATACATGAAACCCACGTGAAAATTTTCATGTGAATTTCACTTGAACTTTACAAAAAAAATTGGTATTTTTCATGATTTTTATTAAATTTGAAAATTTAGATGTTATTTTATATGTTGAATTACTTTATTTTAAAAATTCACGTGAAAAAAATCAAAGTGATTTTCATTTGAAATTCAAATGAGTTTCACATGAGATTCACGTGAAACTCACATGAATTGATTTCACGTGAGTTTCACGTATAAGCTCGTTTGAGGTGAAATTCACGTGAATTTCACGTGAGATTCACATGAATTTAAATTCACGTGAAATTGATGTGAGTGAAATTTCCTTATGTAAGGAACGGATATGAACTTTGCACCACAGATTGTCCGTTCATTTCTGATTATTTCAATAATATACAAAACACTCCCACTTTTCACATAGAATTCCTCTGTTTATTAAATTTCATTACATTTTGAAGCGTATTCTAATAATTAGAATGAATGATGTTAAAGTTTGACACAGGAAAAGGAAATATGATGTCATACTGGTATGTGCAAAAGACAAGATCAGCGATTCGCGGATTT